>LZPO01097097.1:937840-955378 GCA_001675575.1 Neotoma lepida
GGCTGATGCTGGGATTAAAGGCGTGTACCACCACCTCCTTCCGCTAGTTCCCAATGTGACCTGGGAGTCACAGAGAACCAAACGGATAAAGGGCGTGTGCTAACTTGCATGACTATTGTTTTACTACTAGCGGCTGGCTGCCCCGTTTTTCCTCCGATCCTCAGATAAATTTTATTGGGGAACATAGATAAAATATCACCACAGGTTATCCTATACTTTATTCCTAATATTCACTTATGAGTGAGTACATACCATGCTTGTCTTTCTGGGTCTGAGTTACCTCACTCAGGATGATATTTTCTAGTTCCATCCATTTGCCTTCAAATTTGCTGATGTCATTGTTTTTAACAGCTGAGTAATACTCTATTGTGTAATGTACCACAATTTCTTTATCCATTCTTTGTTTGAGGGACATCTAGTTTGTTTCCAGGTTCTGGCTATTACAAATAACACTGCTGTGAACATAATTGAGAAAGTATTCTTATGGTATGATTGAGCATCCTTTGGATATATGCCCAGGAGAAATATTGCTGGGTCTTGAGGTACACTGACTCCCAATTTTCTGAGAAACAGCCATATTGATTTCCAAAGTGGCTGTACAAGTTTGCACTCCCACCAACAGTGGAGGAGTGTTCTGTTCCCCTTGCTTCACATCCTCTCCAGCATAAGCTCTCTGTACCAGGCTTTTTCTTTTAGGCCGCAAGCCAGTTACCAAATCATGACACGGAGGCACATTATTAGTTATCAATGCTCGGCCTGGCTTGGGCTATTTTCTGGCTAGCTCTTTCTACTTAAATTAAACTGTTTACCTACCTTTTGCCTCAGGGTTTTTTCCCTTTTTTCCTCCTGCATATGTCTTACTTTCACTGCTTCTTGTGTCTGGCTGGCAGCTGCCTGGCTGGCCTCAGGTGTCTCCCCATCTTTCTCACTTGTTCTCTCCTCCTTCTCTCGTTCATCTCTCAAGCCTACATTTCTCCTCCTACTTATTCTCTCTGCCCACCAGTCCTGTCTGTTCCTCTCCTGCCTAGCTATTGGCTGTTCAGCTTTTTATTAGAGCAATCAGGTGCCTTACCCAGGCAAGGTAAAACAAATGCAATGCATCTTTATATAATTAAACACACATCCTTACGTCATTAAACAATGCAGCATAAGCAAATGTAACACACCTTTACATAGTTAAAGTAATATTCCATGGAAAAACAAATGTAACAAACACATCCTTGCCTAGTTAAAACAATATTCCAAAACAGCTGTCATTTGTGTTTTTGATCTTAGCAATTCTAAAAGGTGTAAGATGGAATCTCAGTCATTTGGTTTGCATTTCCCTGATGGCTAAGGATGATGAACATTTCTTTAAATGTTTTTCTGCCATTTGAAATTCTTCTGTTGAGAATTCTCTGTTTAAGTCAGTGCCCCATTTTTAAATTGGATTATTTGTTTTTTTTTTTGATGTCTAGTTTCTTGAGTTCTTTATATATTTTGGAGATCAGCCCTCTGTCAGATGTGTGGTTAGTGAAGAAGTTTTCCCATTCTGTAGGCTGTCATTTTGTCCTATTGACAGTGTCCTTTGCCTTACAGAAGCTTTTCAGTTTCATGAGGTCCATTTATTAATTGTTGATCTTGGTGTCTGTGCTATTGGTATTCTATTCAGGAAGTTGTCTCCTATGCCAATGAGTTCAAGGCTATTCTCTGCTTTCTCTTCTATCAAGTTTAGTGTAACTGGATTTATGTCTTTGATTTACTTTGACTTGAGTTTTGTGCAGGGTGGTAGATATGGATCTATTTGCATCCTTCTACATGCTGACATTTAGTTATGCCAGCCCACTTGTTGAAGATGCTTTCTTTTCTTCACTGTATAGTTTTGGGTTCTTTGTCAAAAATCAAATGTCCATAGGTGTGTTGATTTATGCCTGGGTCTTCAATTAGATTCCGTTGATCAATGTGTCAGTTTTTATGCCAATGCCATGCTGTTTTTATTACTATAGCTTTGTAGTAGATCTTTGGATCAGGGATGGACATACATACAGCAATTCTTTTATTGTACAGGATTGTTTTAGCTATCCTGCGGTTTTTGTTTTTCCATATGAAGTTGAATATTGTTCTTTACAGGTCTATAAAGAATTGTGTTGGAATTTTGATGGGGATTGCATTGAATCTGTAGATTGCTTTTAGTAAGATGGCCATTTTTACTATGTTAATCCTACTGATCCATGAGCATGAGAGATCTTTCCATCTTCTGATATCTTCTTCAATTTCTTTTTTTGAAGACTTGAAATTCTTGTCATACAGGTCTTTCATTTGCTTGGTTAGAGTTACTTCGAGATATTTTAAATTGTTTACGACTATTGTGAAGGGTGTTATGTTCCTGATTTCTTTCTCAGCCCTTTTTTTTTTAAATCATTTCTATGTAAGAGGGCTACTGAGTTTTTTGAGTTAATCTTGTATCCAACAACTTTGCTAAAGGTGTTTGTCAGCTGTAGGAGTTCCCCGGCAGAATTTTTGGGGTTTCTTACATATACCATCATGTCATCTGTAAAGAGTGACACTTTGACTTCTTTTCCAAATTGTATCCCCTTGATTTCCTTTTATTTTCTTATTGCTCTAGCTAGAACTTTGAGTACAATATTGAATAGATATGGAGAAACTGGACAATCTGGTCTTGTTCCTGATTTTAGTGGAATTGTTTGGAGTTTCCATTTAATTTGATGTTGTCTATTGGCTTGCTGTAAATTGCTTTTATTATATTTCAGTAATGTTCCTTGTATCCCTGATCTCTCCAAGACTTTTATCATGAATGGGTGCTAGATTTTGTCAAAAGCTTTTTCAGCATCTAATAAGATGATCATGTGTTTTTTCTTTCAGTTTATTTATTAGAAGGATTACATTGACAGATATTCGAATGTTCAACCTTCCCTGCATCTCTGCATGAAGCTTACTTGATCATGGGGGATGATCTTTTTGATGTGTTCTTGGATTGGGTTTGCAGTATTTTATTGAGTATTTTGACATTAAATTTCATGAGGGAAATTGGTCTGTAATTCTATTTCTTTGTTGAATCTTTGTGTGGTTTGTGTATCAGGGTAATTGTGGCCTCATAAAAAGTATTTGGCAATGTTCCTTCTGTTACTCTTTTATGGAATAATTTGAGGAGTATTGGTATTAGCTCTTTGAAAGTCTGGTAGAATTCTGTGCTGAAACCATCTAGCTCTGGGCTTTTTTTGGTGAAGAGACTTTTAATGACTGCTTCAATTTCTTTAGGGGTTATAGATCTATTAAAATTGTTATCTGAACTTGGTTTAATTTTGTTATGTGGTATCTATCAAGAAATTTGTCCATTTCTTTTAGATTTTCCAATTTTGTGGAGTACAAGATTTTAAATTATGACCTAATGATTGTTTGGATTTCCTCAGTGTCCATTATGTCCTCCTTTTGTTTCTCATTTTGTTAATTTGGATATTCTCTGTCTGTCTTTTAATTAGTTTGGATAAGAGTTTGTCTGTTGTTTTATTTTCTCGACTATTTTTTTTTATTTTCTCAAAGAACCAACTCTTTGTTTCATTGATTCTTTGTATTGTTCTGTTTGTTTCTATTTTATTGATTTCAGTTCTCAGTTTGATTATTTCCTGCCATCTACTCCTCTTGGGTGGTTTTTTATTGTTGTTTTCTTTTGTTTTGTTGTTATTTTAAAGCTTTTAGGTGTTCTGTTAAGACACTAGTATGAAATTTCTCAAATTCTTTAAGTGGGTATTTAGTGCTATGAACTTTCCTCATAGCACTGCTTTCATTATGCCCCATGAATTTGGGTATGCTTTGCATTCATTTTCATTGATTTCTAGGAAGTCTTTAATTTCTTTCTTTCTTTCTTCCTTGATCCAGCGGTAATTCAAGTTGAGAGTTGTTCTGTTTCCATGAGTTTGTAGACTTTCCGTAGTTTGTGTTGTTGTTGAAATCCAACTTCAATCCATGGTGATCCAATAAGATACAGGGGGTTATCCCAATTTTTTTGTATCTTCAAGACTTGCTTTGTGACTGAATATGTGGTTGATTTTGTTGAAGGTTCCATGAGGTGCTGAGAAGAAGGTATAGTCTTTGGTGTTTGGGTGAAATGTTTTGTAGATATCTGTTAGGTCCATTTGAGTCATAACATCTGTTAGTTCTGTTATTTCTCTGTTTAGTTTCTATCTGGATGACCTGTCCATTGGTGAGATTGAGGTGTTGAAGTCTCCCACAATTAATGTGTGGGGTTCTATATGTGATTTATCTTTAGTATTGTTTCTTTTTAAAATGTGGTTGCCCTTGTAGTGGGGGCATAGATGTTCTGAATTGAGACGTCATCTTGGTGGATTTTTTTCCTTTGATGAATATAAAATATCCTTCTCTATCTCTTTTGATTAATTTTGTTGGAAGTCTATTTTGTTAGATATTAGAATAGCTGCACCAGTTTGCTTCTTCAGTCATTTTGATTGGAAAATCTTTTCCCAACCATTACTCTGAGATAATGTCTTTCTCTGATATTGAGATGTGTTTCTTGTATGCAGTAGAGGGGGTGGATCCTGTTTTTGTATCCATTCTGTTAGCCTGTGTCTTCTTATTGGTGAATTAAGTCCATTGATATTTAGTGGTATTATTAACCCCTGTTAGTTGTTGTTGTTGTTGTTGGTAGTGAAGTGTGTGTGTGTGTGTGTGTGTGTGTGTGTGTGTGTGTGTGTGTGTGTGTGTGTGTGTTCCTCTCTGGTGTGGGATTATCTATTGCCTGTGTTTTCTTGGGTGTATCTAACTTCCTTGGGTTGGAGTTTTCCCTCTAGTACCTTCTATAGAGCTTGGTTGATATTGATTAAATTTGACTTTGTCATGAAATATCTTGTTTTCTCTGTCTATGGTGACTGAAAGTTTTGCTGGGTATGGTAGTCTTGGTTGGCATCCATGGTCTCTTAGAGTCTGAAAGAAGTCTGTCCAAGCTTTTCTGGCTTTTAGAGTCTCCATTGAGAAGTCAGGTATAATTCTGATAGGTCTGTCTTTATATGTTACTTGGCCTTTTTTTCTTTGCAGCTTTTAATGTTCTTTATTCTGTATGTTTAATGTTTTGACTATTATGTGGCAAAGGGACTTTTTTTCTCTTCCAGTCTATTTGGTGTTCTATAAGCTTCTTGTGCCTTTATAGGTATGTCTTACTTTAGGTTTGGAAAGTTTTCCTCTATGATTTTGTTGAATATATTTTCTGGACTTCTGAGCTTAGATTCTTCTTCTTTTATTCTTATTATTCTTTTTTTTTAAAGATTTATTTTTTTATGTATACAGTGTTCTGTCTGCATGCATGCCTGAAGGCCAGAAGAGGGCACCAGGATGGTTGTGAGCCACCATGTGGTTGCTGGGAATTGAATTCAGGACCTCTGGAAGAACAGCTAGTGCTCTTAACCGCTGAGCCATCTCTTCAGCACCATTCTTATTATTCTTACAGTTGGTCTTTTCATAGTTTCATAGATTTCCTGGATGTTTTGTGTTAGGAAGTTTTTAGATTTAACATTTTTTTGACTGATGAATCTATTCCCTCTATTTTATTTTAAATACCTGATTCTTTCTTTCAGCTCTTGTATTCTGTTGTTGATGCTTGCACCTGTAGTTCCTGTTTCCTTAGCCAGGTTTCCATTTCCAGAATTCTCTCATTTTGTGGGTTTTTTTATATGGCTTAACTCTTTCATTCTTTAGCATTCCTCTTTAATTGCCCATAGGAATCCCTCTCTAGTCTAACCCTCACTTTGTTCAGGTCACATTCGTTGGTTGGCCAAGGTTGTCTTTTCTGTTCTCTGTCTTTTCTTTTCTTTTTTAAATAATAATAAAATATAAAAATACTTCATTTTATTATTTTTACTGAGAAATTTTTATTTATTTTACATACCATTCACAGATCCCCCTCTTCCCTCCTCCTGCCCCTCCAGCCTTCTCCCCCAACCCACTCCTCATTCCCTCCTACAAGAAGGTAAGGCCTCCCCTGGGGAGTCCTCAAGGTGTTTTTTTTAAATTGCTTCTATTTTCATTTTCAGGTCTTGAACAGTTTTATTTGTTTCTGTCAATTGACAGAAACAGTTTTTGTTTTTTCTTGGTTTCTTGACATTCTTTTACGGATTTATTAATATCTTCCAATTTTTCATTTATCTTTTCCTCCATTTCTTTAAGGAATTTTTTAAATTTCCTCTTTAAGGATCTATATCACCTTCGTAAAGTTATTTTTAAGGTAATTTTCTTGTGCTTCAGCTGTGTTGGAATGGTCAGGTTTCTCTGTTGTAGGATATCTGGGTTCTGGTGGTGACATATTGCCCTTTATATTACTGATTGTGTTCTTATACTGGTGTTTAGGCATCTGGATTTGGGGTGATTATAGGTCTAGGTGTTGATTCCTGTGTTTGTCTTTGTTAGATGGGTGTTTTGTTCCTTGGTTTCTGTTTCCTCTCTGGTCTTCTGGCCTAAGTGGCCAAGGGTTCTGGGGATTGATGAGTCTTCTGGTCCAGTAGGCTATTTCTGCTGGGGTTTTGCAGTCCTTGGGTCCTTGATCTGATCTGGCCTCTGGAAAAGCCAAAGTCCTGGGTCTGTAGATCTGGCCTGGCCTGGCCTCCAGTAAAGCCTGAGTCATTTTCTGGGGTACCTAGGACCAGCCTGGCACCCAGTAGAGTTGCTGGGGCTGTTCTTTAGAATGGTATGACTCTGTATGTGGGCCTATGGCATCTGTTCTTCCAACTGGTGTGGACTTTGTCTGTGCCTATGGAGTGAGTCTGCTGGAGTTCTGGAGAAAGGCCGATTGTCCACTGGTGAGGGCTATTGTTGCTGGTGCGGTCTGGGCCTCAGTGGTGGAAGTCAGCTGGGTTTGGGGCAGGGCCACACAGCAGCAAGACCAGGAATGACCTTGAATGGAATGGTCTTGGGAAGGGTTGAGGTGCACAGAATCCAGGGAGAGATATGGTGATGCTGCTAGGCAGGGGTCACTCACCTGTTCTGGCTTGTGTGGCCTGGGTCTCCTTTGTGGAAGTGTTCTGGGGTTGGGAGGAGGGCCCAGCCTAGGGCTGTGGACTAGCTGGGATGGCATGGCCTTGGGGAATGGTTGCCTGGGGCAGAATTCAGGTGGGGGTGCAAGTCCGCTGATTGGTGAATCACTCATTGGTTCTGGCTGGTGTGTTCTATGCCTCAGTGGTGGAAGTCCACTGTAACTAGGTGGTGGAGGCCCAGTAGCAGCAGAGCCAGGGACAAGCTGGGATGATGTTGGCCTGGGGAAAGATTCCTATGGATACAATTGGGGAGGGTATCGTTCCATTCATAAGTTGGTCACTATCCCATTCTGGCTCTTCTGTGCCTCGTGGCAGAAGTTGGCTGGGATTGGAGTTGGAAATACTGGCAGCATCCCTGATAATGGTTTTCTCTTATTCTCTTTTTTTCTTTTCTTTTCTTTCTTTCTTTTTTCTCTCCTTTTTTCCTTCTTTCCCTTTCCTTTTCCCTTTTTTTTTTAATGAGACAAGGACTTATACTGCAGCCCAGGCTGACTTTTATTAATAGTCTTTCTTCTACTTGATTTAGTCTTCTGTTGAGGATTTTAACTGAAGTGTTGTGTATGATTTACTGAGCACTTATTTCCTATATTTGTGATTGGTTCTTTTTCAAAATCCACACTTCTTTGCTCAACTCCCCGTTTGTATCCTGCATTGTATTCTTAATTTCATTTAACAGTTTACATAAATTTTCTTGAATCTCATCAAGTTTAATTTTTTTTAAATTATCAGGCAGTATACCTATTGTTATATTTTTGGAATCTATTGTTAATGAGTTCTGTCTTTACAAGACACACACACAGACACACACATACACACACACACACACACACACACACACACACATATATATATATATATACATATACATATGTATATATCATGTATCCTAGGCTGGCTTCAATCTTACTATGCTGCATGTAGAAGATGTCCTCGAACTTCTAAGCCTCCTTCGTCAATCCCCCTGAGTACTGGATTATAGGTATGTGCAACCGTGCTTGGTTTACATGTTGCTGAGGATGGAATCCAGGGCTTCATGTAGCTTCTCTGGCACTGGTTATTAAGTTTGGGCACAGTCTCTATGGTAGAGTAGGGGAGATGTACTGCCTCCTCAAGTTTTGCAGGAATTGGGACACTTTAGCAATTCGGGAAGGCATAGTGTATATTCAAGATATATCCTCTATGGTTACTCCTACGATGAGTGTGGTAGCCCTGTTAGAGTATACGGCCTTCCAGAGGTACTCTTTAGAATAGCTCTGTTACTTGGAAGAATTTCTTTTACTGGATTTTCTAGTCTTTGGCAAGGGTATGAAGTATTTGGTCTCTGACCTGGCACTGGTGTGGGTCCAGATGTTGGATGGAGAGATGTAGGGTCAAGGGTTACAGCCTCTTATCTATGGCAATCACAGCCAGTCTTGTCAGCAGGCATGGTCAGTGGTATGGATGTAACTGATGGAGAAGTCTCCTGTGAGTCTGTCAGTAGCTGTGTTATTCCTCCCTGCTGCTGCTGTTGCTGTGTCTGCCTGGCAGCAGCAGCATCTCAGGTCATCTCAACCAGCAGCTGTACATGGGTGGAACCATTGCCCAGCTGAGGGCTTATCTCTTATGGTTCTTTACGTTGGAAGAGCCTGCCATAGTTGAGTGGGGGTGGATGCTGGTTGAAGCTGAACTAATTGTCTCTCATCTGGGAGAGGGTATGTCAGAGCATGAACTCACTATATGTGAAGGCCTGTGCTGGATCTCCAGCACCTCATAAAACAAACTAAACACATCAAACAGAGAACAGGAAAGATAAACCACAACTCTTCTAGTTGGGGAGCAAGTAAGAGCATATTGTATTATTGCTCTAACAACAAAGTTTTTCTGGGCATCTTCTTAAGTTGTTAGGCTGGGGGCAGGGCATTGGCCACTCCCCTTCAGTTGTCCTGCCTGGAATCTAGCAGGAGTAAATCACAAGCAGCTGAAGCTGGTTGGAAATTCCTTTCAGCTCAAATGCTCACTGGAATGAGCTAGAGTGGAATAATTCCACTGCCATTAGCATTTCTTTCTTTCATTTTGTTATTAAAGTTCTAAAGTTCTTTGAGACTTTTGTGCAATGTGTTTTGATCAGATTCACTCTTCTCTCAAATACTCTCAGATTCACCCCTGTTTCTTGCTGACCCAACTTTGTGTCCTCTTGTTTCTTTACCAACCAAGTCCAGTTTGTGCTCTCCATATATTCTTCGATGCATGCCCTTCCACTGGAGCATGATCAACTGAGCAGGGGCTACATTCTTAAAGAAACCTGACTCTTCCTCTGTCAGCAACTATCAAATATGAAAAGCTCCTCGGCTAGTGAGGAGACTTTGTGTCCGCCTCCCTTCTCCATGCTGGCATTTGATCTGGTTGGAGCTTGCAGAGGGCTTTCACACAGTGTGAATTCATATGTGCAGATGCTCTGCTGAATCCTGAGAACACTGTTCTCTTGTGCTTAACCACTTCCTCTGGCTCTTACAGCCATTTTTTTTTCTTCCACAATGTTCCCTGAGCCTTGGAAGGAGGGAATGTGATACAGATGTCCAATTTAGGGCTGAGTACTCCACGGTCTCTTCTTCTGTGCACCTTGCCTAATTCTCAGATTCTGTGCTAATCACAATCTACTGCACATTAAAGCTTCTCTGATATTGGTTGAGAGATGCATTAATCTACAGGTATAACAGTAAGTCACTAAGAGTCAGATTATTACTGCATCCACTTAGAAGAACAATAGTAGTTTTTCTCCCTTCTGTGCTCCTAATACCCATTGGGAGTGTGTTTGTGTCAGTCCACCAATCTAGGTCTGTCTTGTGAGACAGTAATATGCTGCTAAAGCAGTGCAAGAGAATGACTGTCAGGTATCAGAGACTGGACTACACAGGTTCTTTACGTGACCCCTAGAGCATTCAAACTTTAATAAAAAAATAGTTCATTTCTAAAGATGTTTTTCTCCTATAGCACCAGATCATGAGACAACCAAACCAAACTAGTGGGAACTCAGGAAATTTAGACTAACAGCTGTGGAGCCTCCAAGGGACTAGACTAGGCCCCCTGCATAGGCCAGATGTGTAGCTTGATCCGCTTAAGGGGCCCCCTGGCAGTAGGATGAGGATCCATCCCTGGTGCATGAGCTGGCTTTTTGGAGCCCACTACCTATGATGGGACACATCACACAGCCTTGAAGCAGGAGGAGGGGCTTGGACCTGCCTCAACTGAATGGACCAGGCTCTGCTGACTCCCCATGGGAGGCCTTGCCTTCTTGTAGGAGGGAATGGGGGATGGGCTGGAGGAGGGGAGGCTGAAGGCAGGAGGAGGGAAGAGAGTGATCTGTGATTGGTATATAAAAATTTTTTTCTTAATAAAAAAAGAAAAAAACAAGAAATAAAATACAAAAAAAATTACTGTGAGATGATATGAATTTGCAAATCTTAGGTCTCTTGCCCATTTAGACTGTAAGCTGTTAATGTGCCAGCATTCGAACTGACAGCTTGCTGGGCTGTCACCTTTAATCTTTATCTACACAGAGGAGACATGACAATCTTTATCACCAGCCAGAGAACAGCAGAGATTGGGATTTTTATTTCCTCATGCTATGCTGATGTGTTAGGACTTTGGATTTCAGTGGTTTTCCACTTTTGTACTTTTGGAATCCAGTGTTTTCTTTTGGTCACTTGAAACTACATACATGTCTCTTTGCTTCTACTCCCACTGGAAAGCTAGTGTGTCCTGAGTGTCTCTGTTTGGCCATTTTGCACTGTCCTAATTCTGTGTTCCTGTTGCTCTTCTAAGATGTTTTCTAGCTGTGTATACATGGATTTAAAAAATGTAACTAATACAAAAAATTCATTTAGTATATTTTGGTTAAGTGTGTCCTAAGAAAGTGTTTTTAATAAAGATGGATAGAAAGGAAAAAAGATCACAGATAAGAAAACACAAAGAGTGCTTTATTTCCAAACCTTCTGCATTATGAAAACAAAACTCATATTAACCTTTCACCCTATAACCTGAAGAAATCTTAGTCTTAACCTGTTTCTTGCAACCTGAGCTGCCTAAGTCGAGGGCAAAAAGGACAACAAAGAGTTGGAGCTTCAGGGCATTGCATATTTGATCATGAAAACTCTCTTAGTTCTCCTAATTTCTAGTAAGTTTCTGTGTGAAATTGTGTTCATAGAATGATTTATTAATCAGTGTCCTAGAGTGCAGGAATCACATTTCACATCTAGGTATTCTAGGTGAGGAACTTGCCAGAAATGAGAGGTTAAGCAATACTTCGTTGTTGTGATTTCTTTCTAGTAGATTCTGGGTGATATTCATGTGGGAGGTAGTGGCTATGATGGGAAACAAATAGTGACAGTGGATTTAAGAGATGTCACTATTTCTTCTATAAGGGACCACAAGTAGTCAGGCATCTAGTGAATGTGCCCTGCAACTAGGTGCTAAGTCACAGGATTCTGGGTCAATACGTGCTGCTTATTCTAAAGTGTCAATGAAATTGCTGAATGTAAATGAATTTCTAAACAGTCTTATTAAATAAAAACATGGAGCCAGAAATAGGGGTGAAAATCTGACAGAGATTAGAGGAAATAGGAACAGCCACCAGCTAACCTCACCTCACCAATGCTGCAGCTTCCAAAGAGAGCAACTTCCTGTCTAAGCTGACTTATGTATCTTTCTATTCTGCTAACTCATTTCTCTCTTTGCCAAACTACATCACTTCCTGTCTGTCTGCACAGATCTCCAGAACTCTATGATTGGTGCTGGGATTAAAGGCATATGTCACCATGCTTGGCTCTGTTCCCTAGTGTGATCTTGAACTCACAGAGATCCAGAAGGATTAAGGGTGTGTGCTAACATTGCCTGACTTCTGTTTTTACTACTAGTGGCTGAACTTTTCCTCTGATCCTCAGATAAATTTTATTGGGGACTCAGATATAATATCACCACAGCTGAGACCTATTCTTGATTTGAATGTAACCTTTATTTAATTTTTCATACATTATATTTTGATCATATTCTTCCCCTTCTCCAATTCCTCCTAGATTCTTCCCACCTCCATACCCACTCAACTTCATGTACCCTCCCTGCATGTGTGTGTTTCCAAAATCCCAAAGTCAAAACAAGCAAACCGAAACTCAATATGACAAAAATTACCAAAATTAAACAAAACAAAAAGCTCTCTCTCTTTCTCTCTCTGACACACACACACACAAACAACAACAATAACACAAAAACATTGAGTCCATTTTTTTTGTTGGCCAACTACTCCTAGTAGTGAGACCTGTCCAGGCATGAGGTTGATATACTCAGTAACACTTCATTAGAGAGAAAACTGATTTTTTCCTTTCTATGTAGGTATCATTGGAAATATATTTTTGGTTAGCAGTTGAACTTTGTGTCAATTCTCCTTTTCAGGACTGGGATTTCTGTCTGACTTGGACCTGTGTAGGTCTTGCGTACTGTCACAGTCTCTGTGAGTTCATGTGTTTCAGCTCTGTTGTGTTCTGAAGATGCTATTTCTTTAGTGTCAACCACCACCTCTGGCTCTTATGATCTTTTCCCTTCTTGTTATGTATAGATTCCCAAGCCTTGAGGAGAAAGGTCTGAGAAAGAAATCCCAGTTAGCACTGGGTGCTCCAAAGGAACTCATCCTCTTCACATCGTCCAGTTCTGGGTCTCTGTGTTAATTACTATTTGCTGTAAGAAGAAGCTTCTCTGATGAGGGCTGAGATGCACTGATCTATGTCTCAGCCTAGTGTGGTGGCTGGGAGTCCCTGGTAGAGAGAAATCTATGGGTCCATGGAAGTCACAAAGGAATGGAGATAGGCTAGAAGGAAAGGTTGAAAAAGATAATGGGGAAGAACTAGGGGACCTGATGTCTTCACGGAGCAGATGTTTCCCGAGAGGTTGGCTGGGAGGAATGGTTCAGGCAGGCAGGATGCCGCAGAACTTGTAACCTTTTTTTTTAAATTTACATCCATTTACTTGTACTTGCTTTGTCAAATTAATATGCTCAGGTTTGAACCAACAACTTTTATACTTCTATACTCTGCTTTTAATTGTATTCATGTGCCTTCCATTTGGCCTACTCTTGAACAACTTCCTTTTGTTGGACTTTCCATTCTTGACCATAAGATGGTAGCATTGCTTAATATATCATAGTTTAGTTCCTCTGCATCATAGCCCACTACAGTTATATTTATAATATAATTGTGAAACCTGTTTCTAAAGCTATGTATCAGCCTGCTTTATTTAACCAGGGAGGTCTAGATCTTTGGGATTAGTTTAAACCAGGAGAGTTCCTGAAGCCACTCACATTCTGTACTAAAATTGTAATTCAATTTCCGGGGGGTGTTTTTCTTGAGGGTGAGACTTATTCTTATCTCCTCATCTTCCATACTGCTCTCTAATAAGCATGATTAAGTATGTATATTTTAAGATCTAGGCTTTTTTGACAATATATAAATTCATCCATGATTCACAAACAACATTTAGGGTGATAAATGATTCAAAGTGATTTAAAGTTAAAGATTGGGTTGAGAACAGAGATTGTAATTGAAACAATAAAGTCATTTAACAAATTTATACAGTTCTTTCATTTCCGAGTGAGGGAGGTCATATCATAGATATATTTTTTTTGTTAGTCATCCAGTACTTATGGTAAAATTAGTTTTTATTCATCAATAATTTATTTTAATTCAGAAGGTATATTTTCTTTATTATGATATTATGCAAAAATAACCCATGCTTATGATAAAGCACATATACATGCACACATGCACACACACACACTTGTGCAAATGAGAAAATACAAGCATTTTCTCTTCAAATCCATATTCCAGAGATATATTCACTATTGAAATACATCATGAGCAATAAGGCCATATCAGTAATATAATTCCTTATTTGAGCCAAACATTGTAACACTCAACACATAATAAAGAGTGGGAAAAATCAAATGTTTATATTATTAACTGTGGAGTCCAACATCCTGAAATTATTCCTATCTTTGGAAGTTTAGACTGCTGTGGTCATGTGGAATCTTCAGTGTTTGACTCTGCATTGCTTTTCTCTGTCATCGTTACACTCTCTACTCTGAACTTCCTTTGTTGGTAGCTGAGGTCTCAATATTAAGTTCTTCTTACGTTTGACCAGTGTCTGGACTATCTTGGTTATATGACACTTAAAAATTATTTAGTGTATGTGTGCGTGTATGTGTGTTTGTGAATGTACTACATCACATATGTAAATATCAGAGGACAACTTTATGGAGTCTATTCTGGTCTTCCATGATAGGGTCTCCAGGGATCAAATTCAGGTCATCAGGCTTGGTGACAAACACCTTTACCCACTGAGCCACCTTGTCAGCTCACATTGCACTTTTTGAAAGTAAGAGTTAGATACTTCAGGGAACTATTGGTTTGCAACTGTGGTGATATATTGTGTCTCCAAATATATTGTGCACCCTGATAAACTTATCTGAGATCAGAAAACAGAACAGCCACTAGATAGACATAGAGGCCATAAATGATGGCACATACACTTTTAATCCTATCACTTGGGAGGCAGAGATCCATTCGGATCTCTGAGTTCAAGGCCACACTGGAAACAGAGCCAGGCAAGGTGGCACACACCTTTAATCCTAGCATCAACCATAGAGTTCTGGAGGTCTGTGCAGACAGGAAGTGATGTAGCTTGGTGGAGAGAGGAAATGAGTTAGCAGAATAGAAAGATATATAAGTCTGTTTAGACAGAAAGTCGCTCTCTCTTTGGAAGCAGTGGCATTGGTGAGGTGAGGTTAGCTGTGGTTTGTTCTGCTTCTCTGATCTTTCAGAATTTACCCCAATAGCTGGCACTGAGTTTTTTATTAGTAAGACCTTTTAAGATTCTTGTTACATTTAGCATCCAACTTGTGGGGCAGGAATTCACAAAAAAGCCACTTGCTTGTGGCCTTGCAGTCCCCAGCTCAGGCCTGAGATGCACTCGGCTGGTTGTGGTGGCGTATGCCCAGTAGGATTTTCTGAAGGAGGCTGAGGCAAAAAGATCCTGAGTTCAAGGATGGCCTGGGAGGCTTGCTAAGGAGAAGCTGCAGCCGAGGCCGGCAGGGCCACAAATGGAAGCAATGGACCATGGAGGCGGCTCTGNGTTGCCGGCTGTTTCTCATCCTGTTGGTGGCGGCAATGCTGCAACAGGGGATGAAGGGTACTTGTTCAAAGAACAATTGCCAGGACCATTGTGTTACAAGAAAGTATCGTCAAAGGTCGGTTTGGAGAAGTTTTGCTGTTAGCCGCAGGAAAATGTAATGGAATTCAGCTACTATCACAAAAACTACTACTTGGAAAGGTCAAGGACTTTTCCAAAGGTCAAGCCATGGCTTAAGAAGTCTTGGTGATACTTTAGCTTTTGTATATATTTTAGCTGGTTGCTACAGTGATTTTCTTGTGTGCTATGCATGCTTCCAAGAACTCCTAACAGGATATTTATCTAAAATACCTATCAAGTATCCAAGGCCAAAAGAAACAACACCTATTTCCTAGGACAGGCGGATACCTTTATTTCTTGTGCAATTTTAGGTGAGACCCCCTTTTCTTACTGCCTTACAAACTTTATAGACCCCTAACTCCTTACCTAATAACTTCTAGGAATGCGGACTGAGCGCATAAATTCCCCTTTTAACTGATCATTGCACTCAGTTGACCTCCTCTTTTACCACTCCCATTTTGGGTTGTAAAGCAAAACCTGATGGTCACTGCTTGAGGAGAATTCTTACCTGCCTTTATGACCTTGGAGGAATTCAGGCCTGGTGGATGTGCTAATTAAGCTTAACTTTCTTCTCTCCAAAGTCTTATCTCTAGTATTAGATCCACTCTTAACAATTAACTCAGAACTATAGGGTTCCAACTTACAGGTACATCTAGCTGTGATGGAAGTTGCCTAGCCAAGTTGCTTAGCAACCACACACACTCACCAGAAATGGGGGGAGCAGAGATAGCTCAGAGAGATAAGGGTCATAGGGATAAAAAGGCAGTTTTATTCTCATGACGGAGAACAGAAGAAGACAGGAGAACAGAGAGGAGACAGAGAAAAGAAGCGAGAATGGAAGAACTCGATGGGTAAGAGCTGGAGAGGAGCGAACTGAGATGGGGAAGAACTAGATTGAGGAGCTAGAAGAGAGCACTAGAGGAACGAGATGGAAGATGTAGGAGAGTCAGATGGGGAAGAACGAGATGAGGAAGAAGGAGATGGGAAGAACAAGAGAAGAAAGACCAAGATGAGACAGAACTAAGATGAGAGAATTAAGATATAACTTAGAGGGGACAGTACATAAAGGTAGAGAGAAATCAGGCAAGAAAGGAGCTAGGCATGAGAGCAGGATAAGAAGCTATGAAGAAAGAGAACTGACACAGAATAATAAAGTGTATGAGCTAAGGAGTTTTGTGTACATAGATTCATTTCCTTTCATCAAAGATTAAATTATCAGCTGGTTGTAGATTCTTCCCAGACCCTGGGAGGGGACTATTGAGGGGCTGGACCCCCATAGTCCCTGTTAAAATTTGGCAAGGCAAGTGATGAGGAGAAGTTTCTGTGAAGATATTCTCTTCTAGAGAAGAACGTTCATGGTTCTGAGAGGCAGAAGTTTATCAGACTGTGGTGTTATGCCAGGAAAACATCCTAGGATTTATAGCAGCAGACAACAAAGACAATGGCACATGGACTCAGCTGTGACTGGTATTGGATTACCATGAGCATGGATCCCTTTTTGATTACTTGAATAGATATACTGTTACAGTGGAAGGGATTATCAAACTTGCTTGGTCCACAGCAAGTGGTCTTGCCCATCTTCACATGGAGATTGTTGCTACCCAAGAAAAGCCAGCTATTGCTCACAGAGATTTGAAATGAAGGAATATCTTGATGAAGAAGGATGGAACCTGTTGAATTATAAACTTGGGACTGGCTGTGAGACACAATTCTGCCACAGATACATTTGTCATTGCTCCAAACCACAGAGGAGGCACAAAAAAAAATTCTGCAGTGAACCATGACCACACCTAGCAGCAACTTTGAAATCTCCAAAAGGATGATGGGATCCCACAATGATGACTCCACATGGACTATGATAAAGCCATTAAGCTGACAAACACCACCCAAAGATTGGCTTTGGACTACAAACTGCTCCAGACAATTTCAAGATGGCTAGCTGAGATGATCCAGCCTGACAGACTACTAGAACAGAGACTTCAGACAAGCCCTGCACTTTCTCATTATGCAGAGCCTGGATAAATGATACAGCCATCTCTCCCAAGACTTGACAATTAACCCCAAATTTTTCTCTTTAAGATTCCCTAAAGATGCCTTCAACCCCAGACAGCAGGAAATAATTTTAAGAATACAACGCCCATATTCCCAAGAGGTGGGGTGGGTGGTATTTTGGTCGTTTGAGTTATGGATACTGTCATTGTTTATGATGGTTAGTTACAAGTTGTTAATG
>LZPO01097097.1:970976-985564 GCA_001675575.1 Neotoma lepida
TATATATATATATATATATATATATTATATATATGTGTGTGTGTATGTGTGTGTGTGGTGTGTGACACAAGAATTAAAAATTACCTATTCACAAATCCAGCCTTACAGAAAGTACTAGAAGGAACACTCCAACCCAAGGAAGTTAACTGCACCCATGAAAACACAGGCAATAGATAATCTCCCACCAGTAAATCCCAAAGGGAAACACAGACAAACTAGTACCACCAACAACAAAAACAAAAAATAACAGGAATTAACAGTCACTGGTCATTAATATCTCTCTGTATCAATGGTCTCAATTCACCTGTAAAAAGACATAGGCTAACAGAATGGATATGAAAACCGGATCTATCCTTTGCTGCATATAAGAAACACACCTCAACTTCAAAGAAAGACATTACCTCAGAGTAAAGGGTTGGGAAAAGATTTTCCAATCAAATGGACCTAGGAAACAAGCTGGTGTAGCTATCCTGATATCTAACAAAACAGACTTCAAACTAAAATCAGTTGAAAAGGACACTGCATATTCATTACAGGAAAAATCCATCAAGATGAAGTCTCAATTCTGAACATTTATGCTCCAAATACAAGGACACCCACATTTGTAAAAGAAACATTACTAAAGCTTTAATCACACATCAAACCCCACACACTAATAGTAGGAGACTTCAGCACTCCACTTTCACCAGTGGACAGGTCTGCCAGACAGAACCTTCACAGAGAAATAAGGGATCTAACAGACATTATGACTCAAATAGACTTAACAGACATCCATAGACAATTTCACCCAAACACAAAAGAATATACCTTCTTCTCAGCACCTCAGGGTGCTGAGAAGTCAATTTCAAAATCAATTGTGGAATGAATCTGAGGTGTTCCTGGCAGTGTTCATAGATGTTGCATCACATGACTTCATTGCAGCCATGTTTCTGAATATGCTACATGTGAATTTGTCATTGAGTGTTTGGTCATGCCCCACAACATAAGCAAATGCTAGACAAAATGCTCAGATTTGAGACTACTTCTATGTTCTAGCTTGTAGTACTTTTCACTGGACATAAAAAGTTCCCTCCATTTATAGAAATAAAATGAAATAGAATGTTTATGGGAGCATTATGGAATGTAAAGAAAGAATTTATGGAAAATAGAGTTTTAATAATTTTCTACCACCATTCTTCAACACATAACCATCAAATTACTATATATCTGGATTGTTACAATGTGTTAGAATATTTTTCTTTTAATTTCTATTGGAATTGCTGACATGAGTTACACACACACACACACACACACACACACAGACACACATAGACACACACACACACACCATTAAATATATTTTGGTTTGACATTAGGACAGAGCTTCCAAAAGTTTCTGAAATGACCCTAAACATACTTCTGCTACTTTGTGCTATATATTTATATAAAGCAATTTCACAGCATGATTGATAATGAGATCAAAATATCAATAATCTCTAAAACACTTAAGATTCTCTATGATATGAAGTATCAAATACTCAGCTAAGATCTAAATATTTTTATTTTAATTTTTTGCAATTAAAAAATTTACAATCTAGAAACATAATTTCCCCTTCCCTTTTCCTCCTTTAAAACCCTCTCATTTTTTTCCTCATACCCTCTCAAAATATATCTCTGAAACCTATTGAGTCCATTTAGTTCTGCTTTAGTTCTTTGTCTAGGTATGATCTCCCTACCACCATGAGATTTCTGCCTTTTTTGTTTTGTTTTTTTTTGAGACAGGGTTTCTCTGTGTAACAGCTCTGGCTGTCCTGGAACCTGCTCTGTAGACCAGGCTGGCCTGGGACTCAAATACATCTGCTTGCCTCTGCCTCCCGAGTGCTGGGATTAAAGATGTGTGCCACCACCACCCATTTGCCTTCACTTTAGCATGTCTATTGGTTTTGTCTTTGTTAGGTCTTATTGAGACAGCCATAGTCTTAAGATATTAAGGATGAAGCTTCCCTGTCATTTCTAGGAGATACAGTAGTTTAGCAGACTTCCAGGTCTTCAGGCTCTAACAATCTTTCTGCTGCCTCTTTCATGATATTCTCAGAGCCTCAGGTGTGGGTATTGTGTTGTAGATGTATCGACTGGGGCTTGGCACCTTATGATCATAGGTAATTGTTTTCCTCTGTTGCAAAGAGAAGCTTTTTTAATGAAGAGTGAGAACCACACTTATCAGATTAGGTCCAGGTGCAAGATCCAAGATTAATTCTTTATGTAAACATAAATAATTTTATCTGATTAGCATGTAAATTTACCCCCATCTTCAATAAATTATTATAATATGGTGGTTTGAAAGAAAATGCCCCCCAAAGGAGAGCTGCTAACAGGGAGTGGAACCACTACAAGAGAAAGAAGTGTGTTGCAGTGAAGAAACCTGAACAGAGTTGGAGACCTGAAGAGCGTTTTGACATCAGACATGGAGCTGCAGAGTTTAGAGTTTGCCAAGCTGACTTTTCATCTTGCTTTGGTCCAGTATTTTCTTGCTATGCTCTCTTCCCTGCACTTCGGAATGGTAATATATAATCTTTGCCTTTATACACTGAAAGTATGCACTCAACTTTTTGATTTTGATTTTTACAGGGGTATTACAGTTAAGAGATTGCCATGCATCTCAGAAGAGACACTAAAACAAGTTTGAAATTGTTATAGACTATGGGAACTTTTGATGTTGGATTAAATGCACTATGTGCATATGGAGGACAACAGACTAGAAACACACTTCCAGGAATCAGGCAGCAACACCAGAAAGACTAAGGAATTATTTCATGACACAGTCTAGAGATTTGGCCACTCAATGTCAAGCAATCTTATGATTATTGACACAATGGAGAAGTATCATTGCATTAGTAGAAAGACTAGTTGATCCAAAAGCTCAGTGGGTGAGGGAATTAGACTGGTTTACTGCTTTATGCTTTAGGGTTGGGACTTGTATCTAGCTTTTGGATTTGCAGTGCTACACACTTAGACATTGTGAAGAACAAAGATTGTGCTGCTCTGACCCCTGGAGGGATATTCTTATACTGGGTCCTTCTCATATGTTTAGTTGTAATAAGAAGATAGATTTAAAGGACAGTTTGTTGCTTAGGATGGACTTTCCCCAAGATCTCATTATTCTTCAGGTCTCAAGAGTGCTGAGAAAGAAGTGAAGGCTCTAGAATGTTCTAGAAATGAAACATGATAAAAATGGTAAAAAAAAAAAAGTTATATGGGTACAAAATTGCTACAATTTGACATCATATACATATCAAAGCATATTTGCAATTCTAGTTCTTCAAGATGAATGTGCCATCATGATGGCTCAACTACTTCTTGTTTAAGGACAACCCAGGTAAATGCTATTCACATAATTTATTTGATCTACATCCTACGATTGTATATGATATAGACATTTATCTTCATCAGTGTATTTATTGGGGTATTCCAGTAAAGAAGGCTTATTCATAGTCACCTTTGAATACAATGTGAGATTTCAAAGAGTACATAGATCTATTCTCACTGGTAGATAACTGATCCAACTCTGCAATATATATGTAAATATTGAGTGAAGTACATAATATGTTAATGTAATACATACATGATTTTATGCTATTTTGTAAATAATTTTAGCTATACTGAAGCTACATAAGAGGATGTCTTAGAGTTTGTTTTGGTGTGATGAAAGACTATGACAAAAAAAAGTTGGGGAGGAAAGAGTTTATTTCGCTTACACTTCCGTATTGCTGTTCTTTATTGAATGAAGTCAGGACAGGAAATCTAACAGGGTGGAACCTGGAGGCAGGAGCTGATGCAAAAGCCATGGAGGGGCGCTGCTTACTGGCTTGCTCCTCATGACATGCTCAGCTTGCTTTCTTATAGAACCCACCAGGACCACCAGCCCAGGGATGGCACCACTCACAATGGGCTGGGCTCTCCTACATAAATCACTAATTAGGAAGATACCTTACAGCCAGATGTAGTACTTGATGTATTTGATGTGGTTAATTAGGAGAGAACTTGTCTAGCATTCATAGACCCCAGGATTTGACCATTAGTACATCAAATAGATAGATAGATAGATAGATAGATAGATAGATAGATAGATAGATAAATTTATCAGTAAAAACTGTGATGTTGTTTTTCTTCTTACAATTTAAAAAGAAAAATATCAAAGGTTTTTATTTTGTAAAGAAAATTGTGTTTCCAGAGAGTTCTCATATTTCATTATAGAAAACTTTTAAATTCTTAAAGTTTTACTTATTTATTTTACATCCTGGCTGCAGTTTCCCTTTACTCCTCTCCCCCTAGTCCCTTCCCTCACCCCACTCTGTTCCCACCTCCAATCCACTCCTCCCCCATTTCTGTTCAGGAAAGGGCAGGTCTCCCATGGATATCAACAAAACATGGCATAAAAAGTTGCAGTAAGACTAAGCACCTCCCCATGTATTAAGGCTGAGGAGAAAGGTCCTAAAAGCCAGTGAAAGTGTCAGAGACATCCCCTGCTCCCACTGTTAGGAGTCCCACAAGAGGACCAAGGTACACAACTCTCACATATATGTTGAGTGCCTAGGTCAGTCCCATGTGGACTTCTTGGTTGTTGATTCAGTCTCTGTGAGCCCCTATGATCCCAGGTTAGATGTTTCTGTGGGTTTTCTTGTTTCATCCTTGGCCCCTCTGGCTCCTACAATCCTTTCTCCCCCTCTTCTGCAGGATCCTCTGAGCTCCTCTTAATGTCTGGCTGTGGGTAAACATCTTTTTCCTCCAGTGGCTGGGTGAAGCCTCTCTGATGACAATTGGGCTAGGCACCAAACCCAGCACATCCTCTAGGCAGGACAGACCGTAGGTCAAAGGTTGTGTATCTGGGTTGTTGTCCAAATCTCTCCACTTGAAGTCTTGCCTGTTCACAGGAGATGACCAGTTCAGGCTACTTAAATGCTATTGCTAGGAGTCTTAGCTAAGGTCATCCTTGTAGATTCCTAGAAGATTCCCTTTTACCAGGCTTTTACCTGACTCCGGCATGCCCCATCTTTCCAGTAGTCTTTTTCAGTACTTCCCATTCCATCTTCCCCTAACCTGATCATGCAGGTTCCCATCCCCACCCATTTACAGTCCACTCACAAATCTCTTCTATTTCCCCTTCCCAGGGAGATCCGGGCATCTCCCCTAGAGCCATCCTTTTTACCTAATCTCTCTGGGTCTGTGGATTGTAGCGTAGTTATCCTTTTTTTTACAGCTGATATCCACATATGAGTGTGTACATACGATATTTGTCTTTCTGGGTCTGGTTTATACTATGGTACTGTCTAACATCTCTGGATCTCACAAGGTTTACATTTTCTGCTGCTGATCTCCAGCATTTTTCTCATACTTCCTTTCCCCAAAAATTATCTATATACCTATTATATGTTGGTTACTCTTTGTTTAGGAACATTGAGTGCTAAACATCTCTCTTAACCAACCCTTTAAAATAGTTCCACTTCTTAGCTGAATCTGCACTTTTAGAACCCGACAATACATTTTCAATTAATTATATTTTAATATGTGGAGTAGATACTTTAGTGCTTTAGTTAAGGATCTTGACTATAAAACAGACAATATGGGGGGTTATGTCACAGTAACAATAGTAGTTTGGTCTTGGACTCTGTACTATTTCTATTTCTGTTTTTTTTTCTTTATAATTGTAGTCTTCTCTTTGTGCTGTTTTCCTACTTGAGAGACCTGTGTATGTGGATTAGCTTCACTTCCTTTCCATTCCTACTCCTATTGACCTGTCCAGCTAGCTACTTAATGACTTGATTTCATTTGCACTGTGTATTCTTTTCACATAATCTTTAGTGTCACCTTCCTAACAACTCCATGGAAAACTAAAATGAATATGCAATTTCCAGGGCAAATCTTAGAATATCTTATCTCAATGACATGGCAAGGTTTGTATTCATGAAAAAAAATCTACTTTTTAAAGCCAAACAATGCACTGTGAACACCTGAAAATGATGTCCACAAAAATACAAAGATAATTTAGAACCATTAGATTTATAGTTGAAATTTTCCTCATGTCAGGCATGATTAATTTTGTTTCCAGTTAATGAATACAAACAAATATATTGGCTGCTACCATCCATATGAAAACTTCCTAATATTCTAATGTTTACTACTAAGCTTAATCTTCTAACAGAAACACATTGTAAGCCTTAGGGAGAGAAAATAATTGAATTTTCAAAGGTACTTTAATGATTTATAAAATGTCTTTTAAGCAGAAAAGAATAACCAATAAGCACCATAGGTGATTTATTTTCTAAAATACATAGTTATTTTTTCATCTCTTATTCAAACAGTGGCCCTAAATCATCCTTGGATATAAAAATGATTCAGCCAAAGATTTGATTAAGTTTTATTAAAACATTAATGGATTATTACTTCATTGAAATATCTGAACTAGGATCAGGTAAATAATAAGCTCTCTCTTGAAGAAAAGCTGGTTATGCGAGAGAAAGATGCATGGATGAGTTTCAAGATAGAGCATATTGAATCCTCTCTCTTTCCTCGTCATTTTTCTCACTTTCCATTTCTCTTTTCCTCTCTGTCCTTCCTCTCTATTCTCCTTATCTTTCCTTCTGTAACTCCTTTTTCCTTTCTTGATCCCACCTCTGTCATTGTATACTATAATTATATTTGTGTAATAAAAATAATAGAAATAATATGTATCGCATGATACAACCATTGTGTTCACATAGCTGTAGACTCATAATAATGTCCCTTTAACAGGCAGAACCCCAAAGCAATCATATGTCCTTTGAACAATTCTTCTACTCTGCATTTTTATGATTTTCATAATTGTAAGATTTCACATATAGTTGACAGCATACTTCATTTTTTCATGTTGTGTCTGGATTATTTAATTTGTAACAATGTTCTACAGATACATCTATGTTGTCACAAATGGCAGGATATCTTTTTTTAGATGAATAGTATTTTAAACATGTCCTATTTTCTCCATTTTGGCTATCCTGGAACTCACTATGTAGACCAGGGTAGCCCTTAACTCACAGAGATCCACCTGCCTCCTGAGTGCTAGGATTAATGGTGTGTGCTTCCATGACAGGGTGTACTATTTTCTTTATCCATTTGTTTGTTGATGGACTCTTTAAATGTTTTTTGAATAACACTGCTACAATGAACATGACAGTTCCGGAAGTGGGGTTGCTGTATAATATGGTTGTCCTATTTTTCTACACTTCAGGGAACCTCCTTATTTTCTGCATTGAATGTATGATTCTACATTCCTACTGACAGTGTATAAGAGTTCCCTTTTCTCCACATCCTTGATAACACTTGCTGTCTTTTGTGTTTCTGATAATAAATATCTTAACAAAAGTTTAGTAGTGATGCTGAACAACTTTTTATCTATGTGTTTACTCTTTTGTTTTTGGAAAAGTGTATATTGAAGTGTATTTGCTATTTTTATCATACAGTTTGTCTTTTTGAAATTGTATTACATGAGTTACTTACTGGTTTTGGTCATAAATCTCTTATAAGATATGTTTCCCATTCTGAGACCTGAATGTCTGTTCTAAAGAGTGTGCATGAATGCAGCTTTTTGTATGTCTGAGTGGGTAAGAATACTCTTGCATCATCTCTGGTTGGGGCTGGACCTGGGTCATATGCTAATTTTGTATCTTCACCTGGGATTAAATAGAGAAAGCCTGTTACATGAGATATGAATAAAGATAGCACTTCTTGGGTCCTTTGGCAAATAATGTCGAGGTCATGACCAAGCCCAAATAGAGTTTTATTCAACAAGTAGACAGGGCTGTTTCTGGTTATATAGATTAGACAATACTTAAGTCAGTCATCTGGACACAAGACTGTATTGTGAAGGAAGACTTTCTTAGTCCTGGGGTCTACTTCTATTTCACAAACTTTTATTTGAATCCTATATCAGTCACTTTTCTGTTGCTGTGATAAAATATCATGAACAAAACCAACTTATATATGGAAAAGTTTATTGTAGCTTACAGTTCCAAAGGGGAAGTTCACAATGGTCAGGAAGGCATGGCAGCAGGCAGCTGGAGCAGGCAGATTCTGATCACATTTCATCATACAGGAATATGAGACAGTGAACAAGAAGTGAGATAAGGTTATAAACCCTCAAACCATGCTCCACCTGTGATATAGTTCTAGCAAGGCTACACATCCTAAATATTCTTACAACCTCCTCAAATATCACCACCAGCCAGGGATGAAGTATTCAGATACATGAGTCTATGGGGAAGGTATTCCATCCAAACCATCACAGTTACCAAAGCTCTTGCATTTATGCTATGCATGCTTTCCATTTTATTGTTTAAGTGCATGTCAGCTGGACCCTCCCATTCTAGCCCTTTCTTGATATGACTCTTCTAAATGCTTTTAACTTCATAAAAACACCTTTTAAAAATGAAATGATAAAAAGTTAACAAAATACCATTGAGCTTATTTTGTATAAGCTAATTACTCTTGAGCATGGGGCCAGCACTGGACTGTGGTTGATATACCCAATGATACTGCATTGGAGATTTTCCCTTTGCCAATGAGTATCAATTGTATATAGATTCTTGGTTAGGAGTGAAACCCCCATATCTACTTCCTCCTCTCTGTGCTGAGACCCCATCTGGTTTGTAACTGGGCAGTTCTTGGTGCATTCTACTCTGTGAGTTCATATACACACCAGTACTACTGTGTCTAAAGAAAGTTTCCCTGCAGATGCAGGGATCCACAACTGGGCACTAGCCTGAGCCCCAGGAGTCCAGTTGTTGTGAGAGAGGAAAAATTGTATGAGCAAGGGAATTGGAGATCATGACTGGAAAATGTACTGAGATGGCCAGCCAAACTAGTGGAAAGGCACGAAGTATGGACCAGTAGCAGTGGAGCCCCCATGGTGCTGGACTGGGCCCTCTGGATACTTGAGATAGTGGTTTAGTGTGAACTGTTTAGGGGGCCCCCAAGCAATGAGATCAGGATCCATCCCTGGTGCATGAGCTGGCTTTTTGTAGCCCAATGCCTATGGTGGGACACCTGACACAGCCTTGGCATAGGGAGGAGGGTTCTGTCCTGCCTCAACTGAGTGTACCAGGCTCTGGGGACTCTCCATGGGAGACCTTGCGTTGAAGGAGGTGGAAATGAGGTGGTGGGTTGAGGGGCAAGGCTGGGGGACAGAAGGAGGGAGGAGAGGGGATTCTGTGGTTGGTATGTAAAATAAACAGAAAATCTTTTAATAAAAAAGATAAATCAAAAAGAAAGAAAGAAAAGAAAAGAAAGAAAGAAAGAAAAGAAAAGAAAGAAAGGAAGAAAGAAAAGAAAGAAAGGAAGAAAGAAAAGAAAGAAAGAAAGTTAATTTCCCTGGAGTCATCCAACACTTATGGCTCTTAAAACCTTTCTGCCTCATCTTTCTTGTAGATCCCTGAGTTTTGCATGGAAGGATTTGACGAAGATATCTCATTTAGTCTGGGTGCTCCAAAGTCTCATTCTCTGTACACTGTCAAGTTGTGGGTTTCTGTGTTAATTCCCATTTCAAGAAGCTTCTCTAACGAGGGTTGAGTGAGGCATATATCTATGGGTACAGAAGCATGTCATTAGGAGTCATTTCATTGCTGTTTCTTTAGCAGAATAGTAATAGTAGATGTTCCCCTAGGGCCCATGACCTATCCAATTTCAGGTTCTTGGCTACTTTAGCATTTTCAGGTATGGGTTCTATCTCATGGAGCAGTCCTTAAATCCAATTTAAGAAGTGATTCGTTATTCCCATAACACAAGTTGCACTATTGGACCAGTATATTTTTCAGGAAGGTTGCTGTATAGGCTACATTGTTTGTAGTGACTTTTTGTTTAATTTTGTTTTGTTTTGGCATTTGTTGTTTTATTCGTCTTTTGCCTGTTTTGATTTTCGATTTTGTATTTTTGTGGGTTTTTTAGTTTCTTGCTTTTTAAAAAATTTTGTTTTGTTTTGAAAGAGAAAGAGAGAGAGAGAGAATGAATAAAGGAGAGAGAATGAAGTTAGGTGGGTAGGGAGGTGGGGAATACCTGGCAAAGTATAAAATTTGGGGAACAGAAAAACCTGATCAAGATTTACTGTATAAAATTACTTAATATAAAAATGAAATGAAATATTTTTTCAGACATACAAAATTTCAAAGAATAAGTCTAAACCATAAGAAATTATAATCTTTCAAATCAGAAGGAAGATGGCCTCAGATATATGGAAATCTGAGTCTACACAAAAGCACAAGTACATTTTGAGTGACAAATACATAGGTGTATAAAACCTTGTAATCACTAAATAACTTTTAAAAGAACTGACCACTGTTTTTGTGATGTTATGGTTTCAATCTGAAATATCCCTGATGGTACATGTGTAAAAGGATTGCTTGTGAGCTTATGGGACTTTTGTAGAAGTAATTACATTATGTGTATATATCTAAAATAATCATCTTACCAAAGAGATACCTTCATTTCCATGTTTACTGTAGTGTTATTCACAGTAGTTAAAATAAGGATTCATCCTACTTGCTTATATGCAGATTAATGAACAAATAAAATGGTTGTATATAAATAGTAGAACATTATCCATCTAAAAGAATGAAACCTTGTGGAATTGGAGGAAACTATGTTAAATGAAACAATTTCCAAAATAAAACAACATATATGGAGAATTAGCATTGTTAAGACAAAACAAACCAGATGATACTTCTTCCATTGAGTAAATCTCTGTAGTTCTATTATTAAAACAGTTGGACAATTTCTCCATATTCTTAGCTCCAAGGTCATATTTTAGAGCTATTCAAAGTGGCAAAAAGTAGTTAATCCTGTCATTTCTTTTGTCTTGACTGCATATTATTTCTCATGGCTGTATTCTTTGCTTTCTTTGACATTTTCATAATTAGCTTTGATGGCTTGAGGAAGAAGAAAGAATAAACACAGAAGATGAAATACATTTTCCACAATTTTCTTGTTTAACTTAAGTATATAGACCAGTGGGCAGTGTGCAGAGCAGCAGAATGGACATAAAAGAACATTGGTTCTGTTTCAAAAATATTCTTAAAGGCACATATGTTTTGCCACCTGAATCTCAGTAAGCCTTCCTCTCTAAGTGAAAGAAGGTTGAATGCAAATGTTTCTCTTTTTATCCTGAGTATTTAATACAACTGAATACACACACACACACACACACACACACACACACACACACACACACACACACACACACACACACACTACTAGGCCGTGAAACCTGAGCTGAGAATACTCAACAGTGCTTTTAATAGTTGTCCTGATCCTTCTTTACTCATTTCTGATTTACTTCATCTTTGCTTTTCCTACACAATTACAACTTCTTGCCCATGTTCCAATTTATAAACCATACCCAAGCTTTGAACTTAAGATTTTCCATCTAACAGTCTCTGTTGTTCATCTTTTCTCAACTCACCCAGTGCTTACTGTATGGGTCCTCCTCAATTAATATTAAAAACCTAAAAAACACATAGTACCTAATGCAATCTAGAAGATTCTTCATACCTGAACACTCTGAAGCCCTGAGGAATCATTGATGATTATAAAGCAAATTTGTAAGAAGATTCATTTGGATGGATGATAGAGTAACAACTAACCATATGTCCAGTTTTAGAGACCCTGGATTAATGTAGGAAAATGCAAAGTGTCCATGGCAGATTATAATTCTAAGACATTTTCTTTTAGGCTTGTTATACCTGGTTACTTGTCATTTAAAAAGTTATGAATTTATTTTTGTTTCAGTCACATGCATTACTTCACACCAAATTTATACATTATAATTTTGGGTATCATAAACCTATTTATTATTGACCAAATTTGTGCTGATATGAAAATACAGAAGTTATTTATATGAAGCTAAAATAGATATATAATAGCTGTCAGAGACTTATACATGCCTCACAGTATTCATGTTTTTTTTTTCTTTGACTATGTTTTGTTGCGGGAATCAGTGGTGGTGAGTGCTATCTAAACTACTTCTCATGTTCCCTGGATATCACTCATCAAAAAGAAGGTAAAACTACTTTTAAAATCTTTCTTCTTCATGACTCCTCATTTCATTGGTGGCCTCACTACCTCTATGTGACTCAAGATTCCCACTTGTCAAATGTAGATAAAATTAAAGTTAGTACTTATTGACTATATACTATGAGCCAGATAGTGAGCTAAAACTTTATATTCAGAAGTCCCAACAACTAAATAAGGTATGCTCTATTATTTACATTTTCATCTTACAAGAAATAAATGAAAACTCAGAGATGATCAACATCTCATAAAGTAATATATTTATTAAGCAGATCCATATTCAAACCCAACTTATCTGACTCTATAGTTCTAAAGTAACACACTAATCAAAGACACTCTGCTTCACTGCTATCTTGGCTAATCTTGGTTGTCAACATTCCTGGTAATGGAGAGCCTCAGTTGAGGAATTGTCCCCATCAAATTGACTTATGAACATGCCTGTGGGACAGCTTCTCTATTGCTGATTGGTGCAGGAGACCCAGCTCACCATGGACAGTACATTTCTAGGTGGTTGGGCCTGGGATGTATCAAAAAGTGGTAGATGAAGCCATGGGAAGTGATCCACTAAGATGATTTCCTCCATGATCTCAGCTTCAGTTCCTGCCTCTGGGTTCCTGCCTTGACTTCCCTCAGTGACAGTTATCTGTAAGCTGAAATAAACTCTTTCTCCACTTTGCTTTTGGCCATGGTGTTTATCATAACAACAGAAAGAAAGTCAGAAAATTGCCTATTGAGTTCCCACCCTGTAACACATAGAAAGGTTGCTCAGTGGTTAAGAGTGCTTACTAGACTTAATGAGCACATCTCAGCACCCACATCAGGTGGCTTACCTGGAACTACAGCTTTGAGGGATCTGAGACCAAATTCTAGCCTCTATAAACACACTCCACTCCCACATATACATAACTGAAAATAAAATAAATAATTTTAAAAAGAAAATATTGTTGCGCTTCATTAGTTTATCCAATTGTTCTGAGTGTCTTAAAAGCAAATATGGGTCTTTCTGGACTAAAATCAAAGTGTGGGCAAGGTTTATACTCATTCCTGAGGGATATAGGTTAAAATGTGTTCCCCTTGCATTCTCCACCTTCTAGAGCCCATCTGCATTCCTTAGTCCACGATGCCTTCCTTCATTATTAAAGCTGCCCACCATGGTTTCAAACTTTATATCATTCTGACATGATTTCATTCTTCAATATCTAGGGAACCTTGAAAATATATTAAATCTTAAAAATATATATTACTCACTACTCTATGTATAGAATTCTAGGGAATTCTCCTTATTTGAAGGTCAGATGATTGGCAACTTTAATTACACTTTCAAATATAGTTCCCTTTACTGTGTAACATCTCATTTTCATATGCTTCAGAGATTAGGAGGTAGACATCTCTGGGAGAAGGGTGTTATCCTGCCTATCATATCCATTAAACACAGTCTATATAATATCACCTCAATTTCCAATGAATTAATTTTTAAAATAACTCATAGGGTTTAAAAACCTTAATCTCTCTTATATGTCACTTATCTCAAGAATTACCATGAGGAATAGCAATAATGAAAAATTTTTTGTGCCTTCTGCATGTCACAAATTCTTTAGAAGATTTATATAAATTAACTCACTTTAATCTCACAATGATTTTGTCATCCTAACTATACTTTTGCTACAAATTGTACCTGACTAAATAGTATAACAACTTTCAACTCCACTTTTTACTACTTATTTTAAGGTGAACTATGAGCTTAGATGAATGCATATTTATAATGTATGAAGTCTAGCTTCCTGTGCCACTTTAATGACTACTCATGACCAAGCTGATAGGCTACAGGAGCTAGAAAGTGACTTGTGTCATCTTATGGGATATAAGTTCCTAAGACACTATGGTACATGTGCATAATAGAAAATTATTGGTCATATGAAGAATGAAATAATTTCCTTTAGTACATGGTTTAAACTAGAGAACATTTTTCAGAGTTATATAATCCAGGCACAGAAAGACAATTACCGTATGCTCTCACTTATACATGGATTATAAAACAGTTGACTTCATTGAAGTTGAGAACACAGTGGTATTTACTAAAGTATGTAGAGAAAAGGCCATGGGTAAGTTTGATCAATTGTACTTACAAGTAAAGAAGAGAAAAATTCTATTGTGCCATTGCACAGTAGGGTGACTATAGGTAGTAATAATAGAGTATTCATTTCTTAAAGCTGGAAGAAAAGATCTTGAAAGTTTCACCACAAAAATAAATGTTTGAGTAGATAAATATGTTTAATCTGATTTAAACATTATACAATGTTTACACATTGAAATATCACGTAGTACCCCATTGATATATACAATTTTGACTTTTAAAATATCATTTGAAGTAATTTTAAATTAGTAAGCCTAGATTACACCCCCAGAGAAAAAGGTGAAAATAAAATAAAGAAATGAGAGAAGGAAGACAAGGAAGAAGGTATAGAATTCAAGGAGAAAAGAAGGGATGATAGGGGGTAAAAGAAAGTTGCCAACCT
>LZPO01097097.1:1020482-1034587 GCA_001675575.1 Neotoma lepida
CAGAGGCAGGCAGATCTCTGAGTTTTGATTTTGAGGCCAGCCTGGTCTCCAGGATGAGTTCTACGACAGCCTGGTGCCTTTCCTGGAACTCACTTGGTAGCCCAGGCTGGCCTCGAACTCACAGAGATCCGCCTGCCTCTGCCTCCCGAGTGCTGGGATTAAAGGCGTGCACCACCACCACCCGGCTTTGTGTTTCACTTCTTTTGGCTCATCTTTTAGTCATTATTGATAAACCATGACAGGACAGAGTTATCATTTCTAATCATTTTCCCTCAAGTTTTGATATCATTAATAAGCAGTTATAATTTTTAGTCATAAACCCCATAACCCAATTTTTAAGAATCTAGAGGCATATGACAGCATGTTCTCAGGCTAGTAGCTCTGGTTGCTTGAAGTACACTAGACCAAAACAAAATTTCTAAGCCAGCCTGGGCATATTGTCATGTCTCAAGCAGTGTATTATTAACTCTTAATGGTCAGAGTGCTCAAGAAAAATCCTCAAGCCAAAGATGCTGCAGTTATTATTCAAGTACTGGCATAATACTGTGTTTATATTTTATATTTTTATAGAATTTGTTTATATGTCTAATCCTGGCATTCTATTGTTCTTGGGTCATATGTCACCCTAGTGGCTCTGCATGAGCTAACTTTTCTAAGAAGGAGAGATCTTGACATCTCATTCTTTTACCATCTTTCTAACACCATTCTTTGCCCATCAGTATAAGTCTCTATGTAGGGCAGTGATAACTTCAGATAATCTAACTTTGTTGCTGTATTGGCATGTAATTGCTGACTGTATAGTGGGGAAGAGGCTTATAATCTGATCTGTGGCCAACTCCTCTAGCCCACCAAATCTTGTTGACCTTTTTGAGTTTGCTTTGTTTTGAATATATTATTCCTGTGTAAGTACAGCGACAGATGTTTCAAGAATGTCTCATAGCCCCATAAACAGACCTCTGGCTGCTTTTTGTGTGTCACAACCTCCAAGACATAAGGAAGACCTTCAAGTAGATAAGGATATCTCCCTAAATTGGGGGGAATAGTATGTTCAGGACTGTCCTGGGGAAGCTTAGAAGCAGCATTCCTGGGAGAAGGCATAAATGATTCATAAGAAAATTTCCATCTATCTAATATCCCTAAGTTGTACAAATATTAAAAGTGCCCCAAGTATGAAGCAGGGGGAGATGAAAACCAAAGGAGGCACGGTGGCTATCATGCAGCTCAGCTTTGCTGAATCTTTGTCAAGCAGCTGTTCTGGCTTTATGACCTGCTGTTTTCATCATAGATGACTATGACACCCAGCCATCCCTGCCATTAGCCAATGGGCCCATGAACAAAGTGGTCATAGTGGCAGAGATAGAGGTTACACATGGTCTCAACAACATGGATTTAGGTGTAAACCTACTCTAATGGCTACTCCACCTTATTTCCACTTTTGTATATAAAATGATTGATTCAAATGAACATATATAGATACTAGTTGGTAGCTCCAAGTCAAGACAGTTCACTTTACCTTAATTTTAAAATTATTTCCATTAGATTTTCGGATAATATCAATGATTAAAATAAACTACCACTCAAACATATAGCCAGTTAAAATATTTAAAACACTGTTGTCAATTTTAGATGAGTATTTTTCACACAATAAATCTTTTAAAAAGAAAAATGACTATATAATAATTCTATCATACATAATATGAAATCTTTTTATCCTCTTTATTGGAACAATAGAATGACAAAATTTTTCTTACTTATAAAATTAAGCTTACTGGTTGTTAAATACAACAATCTTACCTTATATCTAGGTTTATATCTTAAGTAAACCACACACACATTACTTATTTCCATTCTGCCAAAAACAAGATGTGGTTATAAAAATCTGACTCAAAAAGATATGGCCATTTACACATTTTTTAAAAAGAAGCTGACTGGTGGTGGTGGCACACGCCTTTAATCCCAGTACTTGGGAGGCAGAGGCAAGCGGATCTCTGTGAGTTCTAGGCCAGCCTGGGCTACCGAGTGAGTTCCAGGAAAGGCGCCAAAGCTACACAGAGAAACCCTGTCTCGAAAACCAACCAAACAAACAAACAAACGGAAAATAAAAGAAGCTGAACTGGATATATTTAAAGAGAAAGTACTCAAGGCAGAGTGAAAAATTTGTGTCTTTGTTTAAAATTCAAAATTTAACCTCTAAAAATGCACAGGGACTAATTAATTGTCTTATACATAACTATGTAAGTTCATTGAACATGTTAATCATTAACAATACTAAGAAATATTAAAAAGAGAGCTTACAGTTTTGAAAGAGGCATTTTCTTTGCCTGTCTTCTGCCTGGACCTCAGCATTCATATGGTCAAACTGATGATGTTGAGTCATGACATCATAAAGAGTCTCTGAGCTACAAAAATTTAAAGGGAAATCACACATTATATTTTACACTGTCTGCATACATGTAGATATTATTTTAAAAGTATGAATATGTTCACATATTTTTAAAACAATTAAGTAAGAGACACAGTCAGTTATTCATTTATTACCATAATTAACGAGGAAATTCCATGTAATTTATCTAGCAATCAAGAGAGGTTTATTTCTGGGATAACTTACAGCCATTAAGGGTTCAGGTACAGGATCTGGGAGAGAGGAGACACAATCCAGCGGAGAACTCTGGCTTGGTCTCCAGCCCAGCATCCTGAACGATGAGGAATCCAGAAGAAGAAGGGGCAAGCACATAGGCACCTCAAGTCTTAAGGGACTTCCTTTGAGCCACACCCCAGGGGAAGGTCTTAGGCAGGTGTGGCAGTTACCTGTTGCCACTCTAGGGTTAGTGTTTCAAAGCCAAAGCTGGAATAGCTACCCACTACATCTCCTCCTTTTTGTCTAAATAAGAAAGTTCTAACCTAATATAAAACTATTTACAATAGGAATGATTACCAAATATTGTCCAGAAGGAATAAGGGACAATAACCTAGACAAGATGAAACTACACCAACAAGAACACCACCAAAAAAGAAACACATATTAAAATCCAGAGGAGTCTGGAACATAAGTAAATGGCATATCACAGAGATCATTCCAAAAGATGTCCTACCCTGAAGAACCTGAATCTAATACTTAATATGTTCTAGCTGAGATAGGAGAAGATCGTAACTGTGACTATCTAGTATTCAACTCCATCAAACTATATAATATATCATATTATATATTACATAATATATATTATATAAATATATAATAACACTTAAAAAACAGGAGAAGGCTGCAAGCAATTTTTGGGAGTCTTGTGAGAGTAGACAAACAGTTGGCAGCCTGGACAGTCACCTAGAATCTCTCTGTATCATTGGTGCATTTAGATTGGCTACAGGCCTAGAATATGTCAGACTATTTTCACAAGCAGGTTTTTGAAAGACTATCTTACCCTGTCTTGGCAGAGTTCAATAGTCACTTTTCCTTGTGTCCTGCTCGTATCAAAGGGAGAGTATTCATACTGTCAGCAGTCTAGGCAAGGGCAGTTCTTTGCCCAATAGGACATTTTTTGTGCCAAGAAGAAGACAAACTTCCAAATGGAAATGTCTCAGAAGCCCAACATNCTCTCGGGATCAGATTGGTGCTGCNAGGAGCAATCATGTCTCACGTCAATGGAATTCTAAGTTATCAAAACATTTAAATGCCATATTCTCTAGGTCTATGAAGTGTTTGAAGACTACCTATACATCTGACATATGTTTCTGTAAGTCTGAAGAATCTAACATAACTATAGAAATATTGAGCATAAGTGACTATAACTCAGTAAGTCTTCTGTACTAAAATAACTTAAAGACTAAGGCTTCACATAACAAGATAAACAGTCTGTAAGCAGATGTACCATAAGGACAATGACCTCAAGATTGTGACAATACACAAAATAGCTTAACCAGAGGTAGGAATGTATATATAGTACAATATGCAATATAGCAACAATCCTCAATACATATCAATATACAAAATATCCTGAACATAGGTAGAAAATATGTACAGTATGATAAATATAATTTTACATTTGTATCAATATACAAAATGTTTCAAACAAGTGTAGAAATGTATTTACATTACAAAAAATTTAGTTCTGTATTTATATCAATATACAAACTATCTTAAAATGGGAATATAAAAATAATTTGCATTTGTATCGATATACAAGAATCAATATCAGTATAAAATAGTTTGTATTTGCATCAATATACAAGAATCAATATCAGTGCAAATAATCTAAGGCTGATTATTTTACTGAATTAGTTTACTAGTAAATACAATAATCTACCTTAATATCCTATACCTATGCATTCCCCTTTTTCTTTTCTAAAAGATAATACTGAATCCAAGTTTTATTGTTCCACCCCCAATCCTATAACCATCCATTCATAACCTTGAGAAAAATGAAACATTTGGGAGAGGAGCGTCATTTTCTTATAATTACTTCCTGCTGTTCAAGGGGTAACAGTATCTCTGTGGTGTGCAGTAAGAAAACTTAGATTATTAAGTCTCAATAGGGCTATCCATAGAGTATGTAGCTAGTCTCAGAAATGGATAAGATTGTCTGAGACTCTGGATAGAAGTGTAGTGTGATGGACCATCTCATCTTAGGACTGTCCTGAAGAATTTTCAGTCTGAGGTTGAGCATGAATCTTAGGTACTATAGCATCGTTCTGGACTGAGTAGAGTTGTTATTGTTGTGGGGCCTCATCTTCCTTCTTGAGACTTCAGAAGTTGCTAATGGAAAAGACATTTTTTTACTGTTGAAAACTTGAACATTATTAATATCAAAATGGAAAGTTTGGATTTAAAGATGACATGACATATAAGAAAGAATTCTGAGAGATCGAAAATAAGCGTAAAGAGAAATAGAATCTGGTGACAATGGTGCCTTTTTATTGATTTTCTTCTGTCCCACACCAGGTGGCTCTTCTGGTATAAGACAGAATCTCTTAATTTTTTTCTTTTAGCAATATGCTTGGGTTTAGAGGAGGAAGGAGCCAACTTCCAACTCCAAAGCCAGTTTGATATATAAGTGAATTGGAAACATGATTCTTCTAGAGTTAAAGAGATATAGACATTAGGCAGTGATTTTTTTTACCCTGTGTAGATTGGTACCAATGGATTCTTTCCTTCTGCTGTAGATGTCTGGATATCCAAGACCTTATAATTTCTGGAGGATGGGTATTAATATTATCCTGTAAAGACAAAAAACATAACCCTGCCCCAACCCTTTGTTTGTTAAGTTTTTCTTAAACTTGTAGAGATGTCACATCTGTGGATGAGTTTTTACTTCTCTTCATCAATGGGTTTCTCCTGTTCAAATAGAATTTTTATTAATTTTGTTGGTATTGATAGCTTTTCTTCTCCTGCAGAAACAAAAGCAAAACCCCTTCCCCAACGTAGGATGTATCCTGGTTTCCATTCTGAAGTCAACACATCTTTGAAATAAACCAGTTGATTTAGCTCAGAAGTTTTATCTGTTGTCCAGTGTCTCTCCACAGCTGTTGTTCCTTTCTCATCAGCATTGAGAAAATTCAAGGTTAATATAGCATTATACCATCCTTTAGGTAACAAAGTACACAAAGGAATTACAGATTGAGGAGAGCCCATTGGTTGAATTACATTGTTAATTGCTCTCAAGTCTGTTACCATTCTCCATTTACCAGATCTCTTTTTAATAACAAATACAGGAGAATTCCAATGTGTTGAGCATTTAACTGCTTTTGAACCAGCTGTTTTAAAGCTTGTAGCTTCTCTTTTGTCAAAGGCCATTGTCCAACCCAGACAGGTTTATCAGTTAGCCATTTTAAAGGTATGGCTGTCAGTATTTCTGAGGGTTCAACAGCAATTGTGCTCTGTTTATGTACAGCCTGAACAGTTGGTGGCTGTTTTTTATAGTATGTTATAATATTATTCCAACAAACATGCATTGGTCTGCATTCCCTTTCTGAGGTTGTAGAAATTTTAATCTGGGTATTCTACTGCTGTAATAGACCTCTGCCCCAAAGAATTACTGCTACATTTGCCACAAATGGCTTCAGCCTTCCTCTCTGTCCTTCTGGGCCTATGTATTCAACCCATCTCGAACTCTGTTTTATCTGAGATAGAGTTCCAATCCCTAAGAGTTGAACATCTACTTCTTGAAGAGGCCAATTTGGATGCCATGATTTTGGTGTAATTATAGTCACATCCACACCTGTATCTACCAAACCTTCCAATACAATGCCATTGATCTTAAATCTAAGCTTTGGTCTTTGTTCATTTATGAAAGTCTGCCAAAATATTCGTTTTATTGTGTTTTTTGGAACTTTTGATTCATTTATCAGAGTTGTTCTATCATCCAGTGCAGTATCATTCTTTACATTAGGCATTGGCTTATTTAATTGTCCTGGAGAGTAATTTCCTCCACAGTGGCTGGAAATGTTTGGACCACGTTCAATTTGGGGGCCTGCAAGGGGCCCTCTGAGACATTTCCCACCAGTAAGGAGGTTGCCTCATATATTTATCACTGATCTGCACTCATTGGTCCAATGTCAGCCTTTGCCACATCTTCTACATAATCCAAAGAGTTGGGGGTCTCCTGTTTTGATTTCTAGAAGGAGTATAACTTGTAGGAGCACCCTATGTACAGTTTCTACTTATATGACCTTCTGTACCACATTTAAAACATTTGGTACCCCAGGGTTTTCTTCCACCTCCGGAAATTGTTTGTCCTATCCAAGCCTAATTACTTTGGTTAAGAGACTCAACACCATTAGTATATTGAATCCATTCTTCCAAAGAAGCTGCTCTGACCTTTAATGGCATGAGTATTCTTTTGCATTCTATATTAGCATTGTTAAATGCCAAGGACTCAGTTAATATTTGCCTTAAATCTTTATCTGACACAGCTTTCGTTATAGCTGTGGTCAGTCTTTGTAAAAAATCAGTGAAAGGTTCTCTCAGACCCTGAAATATCTTCGAGTATACGTCAGTTGGTTTTCCTGGTTCTGGATTTTTTTCCCAAACATTTAGGGCTGCTGTACAGCATAGGGATATTTTTATATTCATCATAAGTGACTTGTACATTCCTATCAGTGAAACATCCCTACCCCAGAATTTGATCTTGGGAGATCTCAAAACCTCTGAGTTTACCTTGTTGCTCTAAATTTCTTGCTTCTTCTCTCAGCCAGCTTTTCCATTGCAACTGCTGGCTATACTCTAGCACAGCTGAAATTAATTGATTACAATCATCTGGAATGACCCGATTGGAGGTAGACTATAAATTTAACATCTGCTTTACATATGTCGAATGTATGCCATATTACTATTGCTTCCTTCATATTTTTAAAAATCTCTCATAGAGATCATTGTAAAACAAATTCCACATATGGTTCAGGGTGTCTATCATGAAGGATAGCAGGATAAGACATTGTATGAGAGTCATCTGGAGATGTTATGGCCTGTATGGTCTTGCCCTTCTGGTTATTAAATCTTTTGTTATCTTTACTGAGAGTTTCTTCTAAGGCTTGTAAATGAGCACCTAGTGTCTGTCCCATTGAGTGAACCTCCTGTATTACAGAAGATTCTAGATGTTTCATGGCATCATGTAACTTTTTATGTTCTTTTAAAACACATGATTTCATGGATCTTATGTTATCAGTTAATGATAATCTTTCTTCCTTATAAAGTGTCTGAGTAGCAGTAACATCTCCCTGAAGAGTTATTGTTTTATCCATTAAGTATTCATATTTATTATCAATAAAATCAAATCTGTTTGTACATTTATTATTAATGGACTGAAATTTTTGTAATAAGGTAGCAGATTCCAAACTAAGGAATCTGTCATTTAATTATGAATTGCTCTTTTGTAAATCCTAGTTAGCAGATTTCAAAGCAAGAATCTGTTTATTCAAGTCTATAGTTGTATCCTGTAACTGGTGAGTAGCAGCTTCCATAGAAAGAATTCTTTTGTTTAAATCTTGGTTGCTATCTTGCAAAGCCTGTATCAGTCCCAATAATGAGTCATCTTTGTTATTATTATTAAACCAGTTTTTCACTGCTATGTAGATTATTAATGTAAATGCCCAAATGGTATATTCTAGATACTTTTGAAAAATTCATACATTTCCCATATTATTCCATCCATTATAGAGGCAAAAAGGTTTTTGAATCCTTGTGAACTAATATTTTCAGCCATTTTTTGAGATATATTTAAAATTTATAAAGAAATTTTTATTGATTTGTTTATTTATTAATCAGTTTTAAGGTATAAAATTGTTGAGTACTCTAACCTACCTGTATTTCTGTCCTTGTCATAGTTTTTGGGTGTAGTAATGAAGTTCAGCCAGTAGGTGTCGCTGGTGTGTCGCTAAAGCAGGTCCCACAGAAGGTATGGAAGACCCCTGAGAAGCAGACAGATACCTGCAGTGAAGCACAGCTGAATTCCTATGGCAGCTCTCCCTGGTCTGAGGGCTAAGCTTGCTTAGGCAGGATGTAGCCACTAGGGAACCCAAACCTGACTTGCTCAACCTCTGCTTGCCCAAGCATGCAGCAACTATATCAGGGGCTCTCTGGTAGCTGAGCACTGAGTGGAACCGTGAGCCTGAGATCACACAGACACGGCCCACAACTGATAGCCGTGCAATTGGGGGTCGCACACATGTGTGTGTGGTGGCCGATAGCTGGAGGTTGCAGAGACGCACGGCTGGCAGTGGACAGTGAGTGCTGCTGGCATGTGCAGTCTGAGTCGCCCAGAAGCTGACAGCTGGCAGGGCGCTTGTCACCTAAGGCGGGGCCAGACCCTTCCTGGGGGATTGTGCTGCCCGGGAAACCAGGGACTCAGGTCCACGTGGTTGTTGGGTCTTTTTGTCATATGGGCACCAGATATTACCATAATTAACAAGGAAATTCCACAGAATTTATCTAGCAATCAAGAGGTTTATTTCTGGGATAACTTATAGCCAGTAAGGGTTTAGGTACAGGATCTGGGAGAGAGGAGACACAATCTAGCAGAGAACTCTGGCTTGGTCTCCAGCCCAGAATCCTGGACAACGAGGGATCCAGAAGAAGAAGGCGCAAGCACATAGGCTCCTCAAGTCTTAAGGGGCTCCCTCTGAGCCACGCCCCAGGTGGAGGTCCTAGGCAGGTGTGGCAATTACCTGTTGCCACTCTAGGGGCAGTGTTTCAAGGTCAAAGCTGGAACAGCTACCCACTACATTTATTAATTGATTTTACTTGCTTGTTGAATAAGTAACTAATTATTTTATGGCAAGTTAATCAACATTAATTTTGAGTGGACATGTGTGCCCATACAATGTGTGCATATATGAGTGTTAAAGATGGAAAGAAAACAGAATATAACATTTCTCTTAAAAAGAGCAGCTATAATCAACTATAATTGTTTCAAATTCAATCTCTGCTCTTTGAAAATGCTTTGTATGATTACAATGATATTTTTCGAAACAGGTGAAATTTTATTTTTGTACATTTTGAATTCCCAAAGGTAAAATGTCTATTAAGTTGATAGTAATAATATACCTCTGCACTCTGAAAACAAATGTTGCTTTTCACAAAGTTGTAAAAAATTATCAGCTGCTACTTGGTAGGGCAATTATAAATGTGATTTTTCATTTTAGAAACAAAACCTCTTAGGGTAGTATAATGATATGCATAGGATAACTATTTTTTCATATATTATCATCTTATTTCTTATGAATGTACAATGTATTTCATGAACTATATATGTGTACTAACATAAATTAATGTAATAACATACATTGAGTTAACTAATGTAAATTTCTAATCAATTTCTGGAAATCAATAAATTGTCATTTCCTTCATTTCTCTTTTGGTTAATTTCCCAGAGCTCCCTTTGGTGGCATCCTAAAATCCAAGCAAGGATGGAAAAACACTGAAATTATTTATAATGTTATAATGAAGACTTTTAAACAGAAGTAAAGAAAGCTTCTAACACATTTGATGTAATCTAAGCCATCTTTCATGTATATCATCTGTACTCTAATAACTGCTACTTCCTATTCATTCAGAAATGAATCTTTTATTGGATGTATTTTATTATATGTTTAAGTGATACAATTGTTTTTCTTTAATTGAGAACTTTCATCATTTGTTTTATTTTAAACATTTTATTGACATACTATTTAAACACATTTGTGGGGTACATTATATAACTTTATACCTATGTATAGTGTGTTATCAAATCAAAGTAATTCACAGTTCCATTCTTCAAGCATTTATTATTTTCATGTGTTAGTAATACTGAGGTTCTTCTAGAAATTTTGAAACATAGGTGAATTTTTGTAGAATATTTCCCCTACCAGAAAATATGAAAATAGAAGTAATTTCTCCTATCTAGTTGCATTTTTATGGTAGTTCTCTAATTCTGACCTATATTACTAAGTACTAGCCCCTAATAACCATGATCCTGCCCCTTATTTCTAGAAAGTAGTCATTTTTGCTTATACTAATGAGTCAGTAAACAAGCAATCATCTTTCTGTACTTATTGCACTTAACATACTGTTCTCAAGTGACAGTATTTCATATTATGTAAGGATAATACTCTAGGGCTCATTCATCCACAGATGCTTTGTATGAGTTTGCATCTTGTATAGTGTGTATAGTGTATAGTCACTGTATATAGTGCTGTGATAAGCACATGAGTGAAATTATTTCTTTGGTACTAATTTTACTTCTTTTGACATAATTGAATAAAGATATTGTTGAATTATACTGTATTTCCATTTCTGAATTTTTACAATTTTAGTTTTTTTGAGATCTTCATAAATGATCATTGCATCGACATCACTCCTGCTCCCTCCTCAAACTCCTCCTGTGTTTCACCCCCCCTCCCAAATTCAGGATCTCTTCTTTAACTATTATTATTACGTATATATACAGATTGATAAGTCTATTTAATTTTGCTCATATGTACATGTGTCCAGATATTACCACTTAAAATTAGAAAATCTATTCAGGAACTCACCTCTGAAGGACATTGTTCTTCTTTCAACAACCACTGACCACCAGTAGCTCTGAGGGGTCATGTGAATTTTCCTTTGATTGTCATGACATTTTAACTGTTGTCAAAATACCTTTCTTGTTCAAACAATCATATTGTTGATATTTCATGAATACGTTTTCCCTATCATGTCTAGGGAATACTATCTAGTAGCAGGCATCTGGGCTGTTTGGCTCTTAAAATCCTTTCATGCCCTCTTTCACGATTTTCCCTGAGCCTTAAGAGTGTGTGAGACAACTAGGGAGACTGCATGGGACTGATCTAGGCCCTCTGCATGTGGGTGAAAGTTGTGTAGCTTGGTCTGTTTGTGGGACCCCTAGCAGTGGGATCAGGACCCATCCCTGGTACATGAGCTGGCCTTTTGGAACCTATTCTCCATGCTGGATGCTTAGCCCAGCCCTAATACAAGGGGAGGAGCTTGGTCCTGTCTCAACTTAATATGCCATGCTTTGTTGACTCCCATGAGAGGCCTTCCCTTTTCTGAACTGAGTAGGAGTGGATGGGGTGGGTAGATGGGAGGCAGGGGGAGGGAATGAGAAGAGAGGAGGGAGCAGAAACTGGTTGGTATGTAAAATAAATGAAAAAAATTAATAAAAAAAAGAGTGTGAGAGAGACTCAGAGAGGCTAGGTAACAGCTTCTTGGGAAAGGGAAATAGAAGAGATTTTCTGGGTGGACTCTGGTCAGTGGAGATGCAAACATGAGGGATCAGGTGGGGGATGGAGGGAGAGAGTACTGAAAGAGATGACTGCAAAGGGGGGTGCATTTCAGGGTCAGATAGAAATCTGGTTGAGGGAGATTAGCTCCTTCTTTTTCCCCAGGGTACTCTTGAGGAGGGAGAAGTGAGAAGTATGTAGATAGAAATATAGAGAGGAAAAAGACAGTTAGAAACATAGGATAGCTTGTGAGGGCCTGAGTCAAAACCCACCAGCCCCTTCTGTCTCTACTAAACGGCTTTTAAAGGAATGCAAAAGACCTCCCCTCTCCCCTAGCACAGCCAAATATAGACCATCCAAAACACCAGGTGACTATGCATGTGGTCAAGCTATCCCCTAATGCAGCTCTGCTGTGTAAAGCAAGCTTAGATCTCACTAGGAAGCTTTTGTGGGCTACCACACCTGGTGGAAGGCAAACTCCCAGGAATCTATAAAAACGATCCCAGCTAAGACTCCTAGCAATTACTGCCAGTTTCCTAAACAAATATAATTTCTAACTGCTTTCTAAATACATATCCTTATATCCACAGGTAAGTGTAGTTTATCATCAGAGAAGCTTATTTGTGCAACAGACAAAGAATAATACAGAGATCCACAATTATTTAAAATGCAGAGAATCAATCACTGGAATGTCCACCCCCAAATGATACATTTTGGCTTTTTGAGAAATCTCCATATTGTTGCCAATGTCTATATTAACATTTTCACCAGCAGTGTGTAGAAGTTCCTCCTTTTCCTTATGCTTAGCAACATTTGTCACTTTGGGCCTTTCTGGGGATAGCAATTCTGATTGGGGTGAAAAAATATCTCATTGTTGCTAGATATGGTACACACCTTGAATCACAGCATTTAGGAAGCAAAGACTGTGAGTACATGGCTAGCCTGGTCTATAAAGTGAGTTCTTAATCAGCCAGCAAGGACTACAACATGAGACTTTGTCTCAAAGCAAAGCAAAACAAACAAAAGAACATCTCATTGTGGTTTTGAATACATTTCTCTGATAATGATTGAATATTTTTCACATAATATTAACTATTTGTATATCTTCTTTTGAGAAATGTCTTTCCTGTGACTATTTCATCTTTATATCTGGTGGACTTTGAATTTTCTGGTGGATTTTGAATTTGATTTGCTAGTGTTTGACAATAATCTATATTTTACTTACTAAGCATGTTATCCTATAGTGCTTGAATTTTTCTGCTTTTGATATCAGATAATTTTGTTCATATAGCATAAATTTGACAGAGTTCCTTACTTTTATTTTTATTTTTGGAAAAACTGAGGATTGCACTATTGTGTAATTTATTAGTGAAGCCATTGTGTCCTGGACTTCTCTATGCTGAAACACTTCAGATTTTTTATTCATTCTTGTCTGTTCAGATTTTATATTTATTTTGCATGTGCCTAGGAATTTGTCTGTGTCTTCTAGGTCTTACAATCTTTTTAATATATAGCTTAAAAATAGCTTCTTCTAATCACCTGTGTTTTTTATGTCAGTCAAAATTTCTCACTTGTGTTTTCTAATATTAGGCATTTGAGTCTTCTATATATTTCTTTCCTATCTTAGCCAAAGTTTTGTGAATTTTGTGTATCTTTACAAAGTCAAATTAAATTTTATTAGTATTCTGAATTGCCTACTTAAAGTGTTGATTTCTGTGCCTGACCTTTATTCTTTCAGCTCATTTCAGCTTGGGCATATACCCAAGGAATGCTCAATCATACCACAGGGACACATGCTCAACTATGTTTATAGCAGCATTATTTGTAATAGCCAGAACCTGGGTTGTTTTTGATATTCCAGACATTTGAAGTGAACAATTTGATTGTTTATTTGAAATCATTGCTTCTTTGGTGTAGGAATTAATTGTTATGACTGTCCTAATCAATACTGCTTCTGTTGTATCCCATTGTTTTGGTTTCATTGTTTTGTTGTCATGTTCATTGGCTTCAAGGAGCTTTTTAATTTTATTTTTACTTTGATCATTCTCATTCATGAGAACACTGCTTAATTTTCAAGTATTTTATGATTTCTAGTGTTCTTATTGTTAATTTTTATTTTCACGTCCTTGAGATCAAAGAAGATACAATTTGTTACTGAAGTATGGTTTCTCCTCAGTTCTATCAAGAATCTTCTCAAGAATATAACCAGGAGGTAGTGTTACATGCCTTTAATCCCAGCACTTGGAGAGGCAGAGGCAGGTGGATCTCTGAGTTCAAGGCTAGCCTGGTCTACAGATCTAGTTCCCGGACAGCCAGGGCTACACAGAGAAAGCATGTTGAAGAAGAAGAAGAAGAAGAAGAAGAAGAAGAAGAAGAAGAAGAAGAAGAAGAAGAAGAAGAAGAAGAAGAAGAAG
>LZPO01097098.1:17535-27699 GCA_001675575.1 Neotoma lepida
CGATATAGCTACCGTGCCTGCGCTGGCAGGCAGAGCAGCTGCGTCCTTGCCCGAAAGGCCACGTGGTAAGCATAGCTGCTTTAGCTAAGCTGTAACCCCTTTCCCTCTCCCAGATACCGGGTCTCTCGGTTCAGCGGCTCAGCCTGCCGTCAGCTTCGGGATGGCTCTGGACCGAGCACAGCACTGCCATCAGCCATCCGCCATTGCTAACGAACTCAGGCACCCAGCTGTATCCCTACAGCAACCAGACAGGCAGCTTCTATCAGGTGCGTAACTGTGCCTGAAGGCCTCTGGTTCATTGCTGCATTGGTTGACTGTTGTATAAAATCTGGTATAAGCCCAGCAGCCCGGGTGGGCTTTTAAACTCACTCTGACCTGAGTATTTTTACATCAGACCCGCACTAGCGATACAACAGCGACACATACTGGCCAAACTGCATTACTACACCCGAAAAATCATCACACTGATAGAAAGGCAGGTAAGAGAACTCGATAATTGTATACCTTAAAACCTTAAACCTTAAGTACCTTAAAACGAATAAAACAAATCTATAAAGATTTCTTTACAAATTTTAAATATTTCTCAAAAATGGCTGAAAATATTAATGCACAAGGATTCAAAAACCTTTTTGCTTCTATAATGCATGAATTAAAATGGGAAAAATTATGAACCTTCTACAATGTATTTAGGAATCACCGTCTTGGCATTTACATTAATAATTTACATAATAATGAAGGACTGGTATAATACTAATAACAAGGATGACTCATTATTAGGACTGATTCAAGATAGCAACCAAAACCTGAATGAAAAAATTCATTCTATAGAAGCTAGCAACCAAAATTTAAACAAAAGAATTCTTTCTATGGAAGCTGCTACTCAGGATTTACAGGATACAACTACAGACTTGAATAAAGAGATTCTTGCTTTAAAATCTGCTGATCAGGATTTACAAGTGAACAATTCAGAATTAAATGACAGACTCCTTAGTTGAGAATCTGCTAGCTTATTGCAGAAACTTCAGTCCATTAATAATAATTATACAAACAGATTTGATTTTATTGATAATAAATATGAATACTTAATGGAAAAAACAATAACTCTTCAGGGTGATGTTACTGCTACTCAGGCACTTTATAAGGAAGAAAGATTATAATTAATTGATAAAATAAGGTCTATGGAATCATGTTTTAGAAGAACGTAAAAAGTTACATGATGCCATGAAAACTCTAGAATCTTTTGCAATAGAGGAGGTTCACTCACTGGGACACACCCTAGGTGCTCGTATACAAGCACTAGAAGAAGCTCTCAGTAAAGATAACAAGAAATTTAATAACCAAAAGGGCAAGCCGACACAGGTTGTAAAATCTCCAGATGGCTCTCATACAATGACATATCCTGTCATTCTCCATGAGAGACCAGCAGACGATGGACATCCTGAACCATATGTAAAATTCATTTTACAACCGATTTCTATGAGAGATTTTAAACATATGAAGGAAGCAATAGTAACATANGGCATACATTCGACATTCGTAAAACAGATGTTAAATTCGTGGTCTACCTCCAATCGAGTCATTCCAGATGATTGGAATCAATTNATTTCAGCTGTGCTAGAATATAGCCAGCAGTTACAATGGAAAAGCTGGCTGAGNGAGGAAGCTAGGAAGTTGGAGCAACAAGGAAAAATCAGAGGTTTTCAAATCTCACAAGATCAAATTCTGAGGGAGGAATCAGATACAGGAACCGGGAGAGAGATGCAATCCAGCGGAGAACTCTGGCTTGGTCTTCAGTCCAGCATTCAAGACCAAGAGTGATTCAGAAGCAGAAAGGAGAAGGAAGGGCCAATCACGTAGGCACCTCGAGTCTTAAGGGGCTTCCCCTGAGCCATGCCCTAGGGGGAGGTCTTAGACAGGTGTAATAGTTACCTGTCATCACTGTAGGGGCAGTGACCCAAGGCCAAAGCCGAAACAGCTATCCACTACAGTACTTAAAGCCTGAAGTGCTAGGGCCGTGGAATATAAGAGCCAGCTTCATTATCACCAAATCACGTGAACTCGGCGTCTTCACCTGTAAAATGGGAATAAAAGTACACTCTCTCACACAGACCTTTCAAATCCAGAGATGAGAATGGGCCTTGCAAACTTAAACCACTACCCCCTTACTAGGAGCAACTGTTCTGTAGCTGGCGATGGGACCATCATTTTCTGTTGGCATTGAAACCATCATTCTGCGTCTCTCTTGACTCTGCTCATTTCAAGGTGAGTCCTTGCTCTTGGACAGGAGTATTACAGGGTGCTTTACAATTATCACTCCAGGTAGTCCCCAGAGCAATCTCATCAAACCATCATCACCATCACCATCATCATCGTCACCATCATCATCATCATCACCTCATCATCTATGTAGAAACAAGTGTGAATTTGAACTTAGGCCTGATGTCACAACCCAAACTTCTAACCTTCTTCAAACTCAAGGCAGAGATGGTGACCTTCTTAATTTGCAAGCACACTGACTTTCCTGGGAAGAGTCTACTCCACTTCTACCCCAGGCCTTCTCTAGAGCTCTGATGGANTCCTGTGCCAAGGCTGCAGTAGGAANGGGAAATAACCTAGTGGAGATTGCCTGCTGCCCACTAGACCTCAAGGTGGCTAAGAGAGCACTGGTTCTGATGATGAAGGGTCTTCAGCAAGAGACATCAGCACCCCTTTCAATGAGGCCATAAGAAGGACAGCTAATGACACCCATTCTGAAGAATGAATTAAGTGGAAAAGCANCCAGAGATGGCCCAGCTGTCTTAACCCCTCTCACAATTCTAGCTTTTTGTCTTCCTCCAAGTCCTCATGCCTCCTATTCCCAGTGTCCTTAACAATGGAGTGCTATGAAGTGGGACAGTGTTACTACTTGGACTTAGAGTAAGAAAACAAGAATATGGTCTAGATATGGCTTCTGTTAACACTGTACTAAACCATTGCCTTTTCTCACAGCAGATGCTAAGAGCCCTTCCTTTCTGGACATACTTCTCCAGGCCAGCTTTCATCCCCTAGGACACAAGGATTCCTCCACCCACATCTCCTGCCCACTACATAGTCCCTCTGTTCATATGTCAATTGCTTAGCAGGGTACCACCAGCTGGAAAAGGCAGAGTTGGAGAAGCTTTGAAGTTTTAGGGAGGGGCTTGTATTGAGTCTAGTTCAAACTAGACTAGTTCCCATTTTATAGATGGAGAACCTGAGACCCCTTGCAGATATGATTTGTCTGCTCTCTGGTAGGGACCTTTCATCTTAAAGTGCTTCAAAGTGCCAAATGCTTGTCTGTGGATGGATAGATCTGAGCACCCATAAAGTAGCCATTCTTAAGTTGTGGCCCAGGGACACTCTCTCTCTCTCTCTCTCTCTCTCTCTCTCTCTCATAGACACACATATACATATATATGAACAAATAAATATTTGTATGTGTATTTATCTGTAGTTCAGATAGTGGAAGCTTCCTTTCTTTTGTAAAGTATTTACATTATTTCCTTGATATTGCCCATTGAGTTTCAAAAACTAAAATGATGGGGATGTTGTTCTGTATGTTGTGAATATATGTTGCTCTGATTGGTTGATAAATAAAATGCTGATTGGCCTGTAGCCAGGCAGGAAGTATAGGCAGGGTAAGCAAACAAGGAGAATTCTGGGAGAGAAAGGCTGAGTGAGGAGATGTCAGCCGCTGCCAAAGGAACAACATGCCAGCAGACCGGTAAAGCCACGGAACATGTGGCAAAACATATAGATTAATAGAAATGGGCTGAGTTTAAGTGTAAGCGCTGGTCATTAATAAGCCTGAGCTAATGCCCAAGCAGTTATAATTAATATAAACCTCTGAGTAATTATTTTATAAGCAGCTGCAGGACCGCCAGGCCAGAGGAACACGGGGCCTGGCAGAACCAGGCAGGACTGAGAAACTTTCTCCTCCACTGAAAGATATATCTGAGTTTATGGGGCAAGCTGGAAACTCAACCAGGAGCTAAGACATACAATTTCATCTTTGCCGAGGACCCACAGGCTTGCTCTTAAAGCCTGTGAACTGATCAGATCAAGCCTACCTAGATCATTGAGAGTCATCTNATTTAAGCCCCAATGAATGGGCCTGGCAANCATTTTCTGAATTAGCCCAGATAGTAAATATTTTAGTCTTTGAAGGCAAATTCAGGATACTGTGAANGTATTTACATAATGACAGCATATAATTCTATCTTACAGTAACAGTCAATATCTAGAAGCCAATGTAGGAGGGAGGGTTGGAGAAAAGCAAGGGTTGAAAGCTTTCCTGTCTATCTACAAGTTACGTTATACCATTAACTGCTATTCTTTTTCAAATTTTATTTTATGGTATGNGTATTTTGCCTGCATGTATGTCTGTACACACATGTACAGTGCCTGTGGGGACCAGAAGAGGTCATCAGTTCCCTTGGAACTTGGGTTACAGTGGTTGTGAGCTGCCATGTGATTGCTGGGAACTGAACCTGGGTCCTCTGGAAGAGCAGCTAGTGCTGTTAATCCAGTGGTTCTCAACCTTCCTAATGCTTCAACCCTTTAATACAGTTCCTCATATTGTGGTGACCCCCAACAACCAGAAAATTATTTTTGTTGCTACTTCATAACTGTAATTTTGCTACTGTTATAAATCATAATGTAAATATCTGTGTTTTCTGATGCTCTTAGGNGACCCTTGTGAAAGGGTCGCGACCCACAAGTTGAGTACCACTGTCTTATCACTGAGCCATTTCTCTAGCCCTTAAATTACTAATGAGCATGCCATAGGGCTAGCAATGGAATTTACCTCAGTTGTAAGACTAAGCTGTCAAGGTCCTGACCAACAGCTCANAACTCATCTTCCATACCCATCAGAACACTATTTTTCAAGAAAACCAAATATGCACTCAGGCCATGATGAGGGTCTAGCTCCTTTCTATAGCTTTACTTCCTGTCTCCTCTGCCATTTTTTACCCACTCTTTTTCTATACCACATACAGAATCACCCTCAACTAGTGACCAGACGGTACTCTCTGAAGACCCCTAAACATGCCACAAGGGCCTATAGCCTGCATAGTCTACCCTTCCTCCCAAGAGAATTCCCCTTCTTCTCCAGATTGACCTGTTCCAGGAAGACTCCCAGTGGCTCTCTATCTCCTAAATTCCCCCCATCCTACCTGCAACAGCCATGCTCAAGAACTGCTCNCTTCTCCCAATCCATCTGGAGGTTGGCCTTGCTCTTCCTGCAAAGTTGCTGAGGCTTGTTTTGTGTGTGAGGACATCATCCTTGTCAGCGCATGATGGGCAGCAAGAAAATCCTCACCTAGAGACATTTATACTGACCAAATCCCAATGCCAGCAGCTCTAGGCCAGACTGGAGGACGGCCTCTTTAACAGTAGTATTTGGTTCGCAGAGTGGTAAATAGTTTCTAGTGGAGGAGATTCATTATTTAATGGAAGGGGTTTCATCTAAATTCCAGCATTTCTGGTCTCTAAATAACCGAGGAATCTGCCTTGTGGCAGAGTCATGGAGATCATGTTAGCAGCCGTCCGTCAGCCAGAGCGCATACTCTAGTTTGTCTCATGCACAGTACTCTCCTTCTCCCTGATTCTTGAGTGTATACAATGGCTTTTCTTAAGGCCAGAACAATGAAACACTACTGGAGCTTGTGTTCCATCAAAAGAGGGGAAGTAAGATAGACTAAGAAGATGCATGATGGGAAAGTCGTGCACATTCACAGATGTGAAGAGGAGGCTTAGATGTAGGTTTATGTTGGAAGAATATTTCTTTACCCTTTATTTTTTTATTTTTAATTAACTTGCAAAGTCACAATTTGCCTTGTGGAACTTTCTTCGAAAAAGACAAGTGTGCATAGCANCCTAGAATGGTTGGGGTAGTTGCTGACCTGAGAAGCTGTTGGAAGCCACAAGGGTGCAGCACCCTTGTATTCCCCTCTGACTACTTAACAACCTTAGGGACACAGGTGTCCCGACCATCCTTTGTCCCTAATAAACAGGTGACAGCTGGGGAATCAGGATCCTCCCAGGAATGGACACACTGAATGGACAGGCTCTTTCCTCCAGGCACATACAATCTGGTAGCTACAGTTCTTTTAGGGACCACACTGGCTCTTTGAGTGTTTAAGCGGTAGTCTTGTCAAACACCCACACTTAAAGTCATTCATGGACTGGGCCTGGCCACAAGCACAACTTACATACTTTCTTGCAATTTGTTCACAAGTTTGAACGATGAGGCTGAGGTGATAGCTCAGTCTTGTTAATGTGCTTGCACTTTGCCAGCCTAAGGGCCTGAGTGTGACCTCCAGAACCCATATAAAATGACCCCAGTATGGTACTGGACACTTACAATTCTAGTTCAGGAGAGGCAGAGACAGGNAAACCCCTGGGGCTCCCTGTCCACCAGCCTAGCCTTCTTAGTGAGATCCAGACTAATGTGAGACCTTATCTCTCAAAAACAGTGGATGATACCCAAGGAGGAATGANCATCAGTTCCCTTGGAACTTGGGTTACAGTGGTTGTGAGCTGCCATGTGATTGCTGGGAACTGAACCTGGGTCCTCTGGAAGAGCAGCTAGTGCTGTTAATCCAGTGGTTCTCAACCTTCCTAATGCTTCAACCCTTTAATACAGTTCCTCATATTGTGGTGACCCCCAACAACCAGAAAATTATTTTTGTTGCTACTTCATAACTGTAATTTTGCTACTGTTATAAATCATAATGTAAATATCTGTGTTTTCTGATGCTCTTAGGNGACCCTTGTGAAAGGGTCGCGACCCACAAGTTGAGTACCACTGTCTTATCACTGAGCCATTTCTCTAGCCCTTAAATTACTAATGAGCATGCCATAGGGCTAGCAATGGAATTTACCTCAGTTGTAAGACTAAGCTGTCAAGGTCCTGACCAACAGCTCANAACTCATCTTCCATACCCATCAGAACACTATTTTTCAAGAAAACCAAATATGCACTCAGGCCATGATGAGGGTCTAGCTCCTTTCTATAGCTTTACTTCCTGTCTCCTCTGCCATTTTTTACCCACTCTTTTTCTATACCACATACAGAATCACCCTCAACTAGTGACCAGACGGTACTCTCTGAAGACCCCTAAACATGCCACAAGGGCCTATAGCCTGCATAGTCTACCCTTCCTCCCAAGAGAATTCCCCTTCTTCTCCAGATTGACCTGTTCCAGGAAGACTCCCAGTGGCTCTCTATCTCCTAAATTCCCCCCATCCTACCTGCAACAGCCATGCTCAAGAACTGCTCNCTTCTCCCAATCCATCTGGAGGTTGGCCTTGCTCTTCCTGCAAAGTTGCTGAGGCTTGTTTTGTGTGTGAGGACATCATCCTTGTCAGCGCATGATGGGCAGCAAGAAAATCCTCACCTAGAGACATTTATACTGACCAAATCCCAATGCCAGCAGCTCTAGGCCAGACTGGAGGACGGCCTCTTTAACAGTAGTATTTGGTTCGCAGAGTGGTAAATAGTTTCTAGTGGAGGAGATTCATTATTTAATGGAAGGGGTTTCATCTAAATTCCAGCATTTCTGGTCTCTAAATAACCGAGGAATCTGCCTTGTGGCAGAGTCATGGAGATCATGTTAGCAGCCGTCCGTCAGCCAGAGCGCATACTCTAGTTTGTCTCATGCACAGTACTCTCCTTCTCCCTGATTCTTGAGTGTATACAATGGCTTTTCTTAAGGCCAGAACAATGAAACACTACTGGAGCTTGTGTTCCATCAAAAGAGGGGAAGTAAGATAGACTAAGAAGATGCATGATGGGAAAGTCGTGCACATTCACAGATGTGAAGAGGAGGCTTAGATGTAGGTTTATGTTGGAAGAATATTTCTTTACCCTTTATTTTTTTATTTTTAATTAACTTGCAAAGTCACAATTTGCCTTGTGGAACTTTCTTCGAAAAAGACAAGTGTGCATAGCANCCTAGAATGGTTGGGGTAGTTGCTGACCTGAGAAGCTGTTGGAAGCCACAAGGGTGCAGCACCCTTGTATTCCCCTCTGACTACTTAACAACCTTAGGGACACAGGTGTCCCGACCATCCTTTGTCCCTAATAAACAGGTGACAGCTGGGGAATCAGGATCCTCCCAGGAATGGACACACTGAATGGACAGGCTCTTTCCTCCAGGCACATACAATCTGGTAGCTACAGTTCTTTTAGGGACCACACTGGCTCTTTGAGTGTTTAAGCGGTAGTCTTGTCAAACACCCACACTTAAAGTCATTCATGGACTGGGCCTGGCCACAAGCACAACTTACATACTTTCTTGCAATTTGTTCACAAGTTTGAACGATGAGGCTGAGGTGATAGCTCAGTCTTGTTAATGTGCTTGCACTTTGCCAGCCTAAGGGCCTGAGTGTGACCTCCAGAACCCATATAAAATGACCCCAGTATGGTACTGGACACTTACAATTCTAGTTCAGGAGAGGCAGAGACAGGNAAACCCCTGGGGCTCCCTGTCCACCAGCCTAGCCTTCTTAGTGAGATCCAGACTAATGTGAGACCTTATCTCTCAAAAACAGTGGATGATACCCAAGGAGGAATGANCCCATGTTCCTCTGGCCTCCACATGCATGCACACACATGTGCACACCCACCTGCATACACATGCAGTGTTCACACATAACAGAAAAGAATTTTGAAACATGTTTTTATTTAATCCTATGACAACTCCCTCCCAGTCATCTTCAAAAAGGCCAACTAACCATTGCATATTGTATAGATGCAGTGAAATGTCATACTGTGCCCTAGAAATAAAGTTTATGTGTTGAGTAACAATGACAAAATTTTCTTTTAAATCAGGATGGTTACAACATTAAAATTATCTAGGAGAGCCATGGTCACTAGTATCAAATCCTGTAGTTATGAAAGGTTATGAACTGACTTCCATCCTTCCCATGGAGGAAGGAGAGGACTGATTTCAGCATTTCTTTCTCTCACCACACACTTGCCCACAGAAATAAATAAATAACTGTAGGAGTGGTCCTGTTAGACTAAACAATAACAAAAAACTCCAAACCCAAAAACAGCACAAAGGGGGATATATTTCCTTTTTCTAGAGTGACTTTCTCCTATTGTTAAAATACGGACTGATATATTATTGATACATTGTAATATGCAAAGAACACTGTTTTTTTGTCTCTCTTTAACTTTTTCTTTTTATAGATTTATTTATTTTATTTTATGTGTATGAGTATTTTGTCTGCATGCATATATATGTGTACCACACGCATACCTGGTGCCACGGATCCCCTGGAACTGGAGTTACAGACAGTTGTTAGCTGCCATGTGGTTTCTGGGGATTGAACCTGGGTCCTCTAGAGGAGCAGCCAGTGCTCCAAACCACTGAGCCATTTCTCCAGCCCCTGTCTCTCTTTAACTTTTTAACCCTTGCGGTTTTAAACCCAGGGTCTTGCACTAGTCAAGAACTCTACCACAGAGCTGTATCCCCAGCNCTCTGTTTATTTTTAGAGGCAAGGTCTTGCCAAGTGACCAAGTCTGATCTGGAATTCATTACATAGCCCAGGCTTGCCTTGAAGTTGTGATCCTCCTGCTTCAGCCAGTGAAGTATTAATAGCTGGAATTATTAGCATGCACCAGGAGCTAGGGGTTGGCTCAGTGGTTAAAGCTCATGAAGACCAGAGTTCAGATTCCAGAACCCACAGAAATGCTGGGCAGGCATGATGATTCACCTGTAACTCTAGTCTTGCATGACTACACACATCCAAAGTCATGCAAACAGCATAAACATGTGCCCACCACACACAAAAAAAAAATGGAAAAGATTTTTTTAAAAAAGCATGCACTACTGAGCCTGCTAGATCTCTATGTCTTCATAACAAACCAGGAAGGAAAGAACTGTTCCCTCTCTTTAAAGATTAAGCTTAATTGTATTAACATCTAACAACTCACCATGAAACTATTGTAACAAACAAGACAAGTGGACAGAGGTCACAGTATGCATTAATAATTCAAAATAAGAGTAGCTCAAAGTCCAGGGCCACCTATTGCCTTCCAGCTTCAACCATCTGGTGATTAGGATATTTGAGGACAGAGTGTTGTCTAGCAGTACTTTATGAGGGAACTACCACATTACAGCAAAAAAGGAC
>LZPO01097098.1:38732-51410 GCA_001675575.1 Neotoma lepida
ATCGAGTTCCAGGACAGCCAGGGCTACAGAGAAACCCTGTTTCAAAAACAAACAAACAAAAACCCTTGGCATTATCACATGACCCAGCAATTCCATGTCTACACATATGCCCAAAAGACTGAAGAGCCAGAAGCCAGGGGATAGCTCAGTGGTCAAGGTGCTTGCTGCTCAAGAAAAAAGACCAGAGTTACATTTCCAGANCCCATGTAAATGCCAGGTGGGNGATGTAGCACCCTGTAATTCCAGCCTCAGGGAGCAGAGACAGGCTGTCTTAGTCACCGTTCTACGGCTGTGCAGAGACACCATGAACAAGGCAACTTTAAGAGTAGTGGTCCTTAACCTTCCGAATGCTGCGAACTTTTAATACAGATCCTCACGTTGTGGTGACCCCTGACCATAAAATTATTTTCATTGCTACTTCATAACTGTAATTTTGCTACTGTTTTGAATCATAATGTAAATATTTTTGGAGACCCACAGGTTGAGAATTGCTGTTATAAAAGGAAGCATTTAATTGGGGGCTTGCTTATAGTTTTAGAGGGTGAGTCCATGATCATCACAGTGGGAAGCAGCAGGGACAATACCAGGACAGTAGCTGAGAGCTTGACATCCTGATCTGTAGGCAGCTGGCAGAGAGAGAGAGAGAGAGAGAGAGAGAGAGAGAGAGAGAGAGAGAAACTGAGCCTGTGCCAGATTTTGAAACCTGAAAGTTCACCCCCAGTGACACACCTCCTCCAACAAGGCCACACCTCCTAATCCTTCTCAAACAGTTCCACTAACTGGGGAACCAAGAATCCAAACATAGAAGTTTATGGGGGGCCTTTCTCATCCAAATCACTACACAGGGGACCTCCAGAACAAGATGGCCAGCAAGAACAACTAACCAGGTGAGCTCTGTGCTTGAGAGACCCTTCCTCAGTGCGGAAGGTGGAGGAGCAGTAGAGGACATCCTGACATCAACCTTGCATAAGCCCACATGTGTAAAACATGCATGCACGCACATATAGGAAAGCAGAAGGAGAAAAAAAGAAACTTCAGAGCAAGTACTCAGATGGATACTTGTTATATGTGTGTTCACAGAGTTACACAACTACCAGTGTCTGTTGGTGGGCAAAAGCATAAACAAAAGGGAGATACTATCTCATAGCAGATCACTCAGCCTTAAAGGACAGGGAATTCTGGCACACNCTACACCTCAGACGAACCTTGAGAATATAGTGGTAACAAATCAGTCACCAAGGGACAAATTCCTTATATGGTAGAGAGTGGCAAATTAGTTTAATGCATGCAATTTCTGGTTTTTGTTTTTGTTTTTGTTTTATTAAAACATTTGATGTACAACTGTAGGAGAGATAATATACAGATACTGGAGGCCAGTCATCTTCTGGAGGCAATCCAATGAGATCAAAGATTTTGCCCAATTGGTCAGCTTCAGAGCATCTGCAGAAGGAAGGCTTTTGACAAAACGTCTCTGCAAAGACACAGCCCACATTCCACATGTCCACAGTTGTTACATATGTAGATTGCAGAAGAACTTCAGGAGCACGGTACCAGAGTGTACCACCTGCAGGTGTAAGGGCCATCTGGTAGCTGTAGATTCTGGCTAGGCCAAAGTCAGCCAGCTTGACTGCCTCATTATGTGTCACCAGAATGTTCTCTGGCTTCAGGTCCCGGTGAACAATGAAATATTCATGAAGAAAATACAGGTTGCTTAGAAATTGATCCGTCAGATCCCCAATGGTCTCAACTGGCAAGCCTGGNGGGGGTGCTTGTCCAGGTATGTCCTTAGGTCCTGTCTGGATCAATTCGGCAAGTAGCACAGACATCCATCAGCCATACAGTTACAACATTAGGATGCTCAAAGGCCTCCAGACTCCTCAGCAAGGCCACCTCATGGACTGTGCTGATGGGAAATCCCCCTCCAGTTCTTTCTTCACTAGGATCTCTCACACTCTTGAGGGTCATAAAGTGGCCACTGTGGGGATCTCAGGCCTTGTACATCATCCCGTAGGCACCTCTGGTTCATATCGAAAGGTAGCCATTCTCAGTTGCCTTACATCCAACCAAGAGCTATGGAGGTGGCCCTTTATCGGGCCTGGAAGCCGGCTGGTTCCTGAGTGTCATACACCAGGATCAGTCCCAGGCTGCTGAACACNACATGCCAGACCATTGACACAGCTCTTCATTTTTTTAAAATAAGATCTCTTGATGTTCAGCTGGCCTTGAAGTAGTTGAATTTCTCCTCTGAAGTGAGTGAGGGTCATAGGCATGCATCAGCACACACACTGAGAAACTGAATTTCCAGCATTAGTGTTGTTGACATCTTTTCCAAGTGTTCTAGAATCTGATAGCCTGTTTTCAAGGGGTAAAGGGAAAACCTTACTTGTCNTGCAGTGCTAGCTAACCCAAAANGAGTTAGCTCAAGTAACTACTGCTGTTAATATGATGGAATTTTTCTCTTTTCTTTTCTTTCTTCGTGCATGTGTGTTTGTGCATGCAGGTGTGTGCATGTGGTATATGTGTGTGTGTGTGTGTATATAGGATGTGTATGGGAGGTGTGTATGTATATGGGTTATAAATGGGTGTGTGTGTGCACATAGGGGGTGGGGATATGTGAGGTAAATGTGTGTGTTTGTCTATATGCATGGAGTGTGTGTGTGTGGTGCATGCACGGAAGTATGCATATTTGGATGTGTTCACATGCAGAAATTCAGGTGTCTTCCTGTCTCACTTTCCAATGCACTGCCTTGAGATAGGATCTCTCACCAACCTGGATCTCATTCTTAGGGCTAGACTGTGTAACTCCTAGATCNTGTGAGCTCCTGGGATCCACCTGTCGCTGTTATCCCTGCCCCCNCCTCCAGCACTGGGATGATAAGCACATGCTGCCACACCCAGCTTTTACATGAGTTTTGAGAATGGAAATTCAGCCTCTCATGCTTGTGTAGCAAGCACTTTTCCCACTGAGACATCTCTCCAGCCCACATTGTTGTTTTTGAGACTGAACACCTGGGGGATGCTACAGAGTACCACACTCGCACTGACAACCAAGACTCTGCTCCTCCATATCCTGCTCGCTCATAGCTGCTGTTTTCAGCCCAGAACACTCATATGCAGGGTAGTAGCTCTTAGGATGTTGTCAGATGAGGTGGAGGAACTCCTTTTCCTCCAGTCTGACGTTCTGACCCAATGAAAATAACGTTTTACAGTTGTCTACGNAAAAACTACTGTGATACTTAATCTCGATTGGATTGAGGATTGAGAAGCACCTAGGAGATTTGTAAAGCATACCTCCTGGNGTGTCCATGACAGAGTTTCCACAGACTAGATTGTGAGGACTCTAATCTAATCAATGGGTCAATCTGGTGATANACTCAACATTTGAATAGAGTGAGTAGAAGGAGTTGGAGGAAGTGGATCCCAGGGGTGTGGTGGAGGTGCCCTCAAAGGGTCTGTCTTGGCACTTGCTCTGTCCTATGTCTCCTTTGCTTTCATAGCTTCCATGAAGTGAGCAGTGATCTGCCTCACCACAGCCCCTGAAGCAATGGAGCCAGCTGACCATGGCCTGAAACCACCCAAACCTTGAACCAAAATTGACCNTTCCTGCTCTAAGTCGTTTCCCTCAGTGTTTGTCACAGCCTCAACAACACAAACTGACAAACACAACTGTTTCAGAGTTTTTAAGGTTATTTCTATTATTTTTAATTGTGTGTAGGGGAGTCTCGATATCACAATAGAAAAATGATGAGGTACTTCGGTGTTTCTCTGTGACTGACTCATTTAACTTATAATAACATCCTCCAGACCCATTAAATCTTGTCAGTTTGTAAATGACAGGATTTCATGATTCTTTTAATGACAGAATAGCCTTCCATTGTGTATGTGTATCTATATATATGGATGTATATTATACACACACACACACACACAGTGTCTGTGTGGTTTGTTTTTGTTCTTTTGGGGGCCCACCACCCAGCTCCCAAATAAATCACACACGGAGGCTTATTCTTACTTATAAATGGCCAGCCTTTGCTTGGCTTGTTTCTTGCCAGCTTTTTAAAAATTAACCCGTCTATCTTTTGCCTCTGGGCTTTTTCCTTTTCTTACTTCTGTAATCTTACTGTCGCTCTTACTCTGTGCCTGGCTGGGTGGCTGGCCCCTGGAGTCTTCCTCCTTCTCTGGCTATTTCTTTCTCTTTCTCCCAGATTTCTCCTGCTATATATTCTCTCTGCCTGCCAACCCTACCTATCCTTTCTCCTGCCTTGCTGTTGGCCATTCAGTTCTTTATTAGACACAGGCACAGTAACACAGCTTCACAGAACTAAACAAATGCAACATAAACAAAAGTAACACACCTTAAAATAATATTCTACAACATATATGCATACATACACATATATATAGGTATACACACACAAGCCATATTCTCTCTCTCTCTCTCTCTCTCTCTCTCTCTCTCTCTCTCTCTCTCTCTCTCTCTCTCTCCTTTTTATTGTCTATGACCCCAGCCATGGGATGGTGCAGCCAAGAGTTAAGATGGGTCTTCCCACCTCAGTGAACCAAATCTAGAAACTTCCTCTCAGGCATGCCCAGAGGCTTGTCTCCTAGGTGACTTTAGATCTTGTCAGGCTGACAATAATAATCTTCACATGGACTGAGTCATCTCCCCAGCCTAGATTCTGATCTTTTCTACCATAACCAGAGGCTATGCTCTCAGTCAGTACATTGCACTGTACTAGCTTCTATCTTGGAAACTATAAGAAGGATTATAAGTGTGTTTGTTCTTCAAGATTTTAACATCTGGTTTGACTCAAATAGTCTGTGTGCTAGTTATCTATTGCCTCAGAGCATAACATCCCCAAACTCACAGCTTAAAACAGCAAATGTTTGCCAGCCTCANNATTCTCAGTCTTTCACAAAGTTGAAGTCAATCTGTTACCAGTCTCTCAAAACTAATGATGCTAAAGCAGCCATGTTGGAGATTGTGAGTCCCAGTGGGGCAACACACCCACACATATATAATTAAAAATTTTTTAAATTCAAATAAATTTTCTAACTGTTACCAGAGGCCTAACTCTGGGGACCTGAGCAGACCAGATTCTGCCAGATATGTCTTCCAGGGTCCAAAGAGCTGAGAGATGAGCAGTAGTGAAACAGCAAGAGAATTGATTTTCTCTGTGCCCAGCTTGGGAAGACAGTAGACCCAATCCCTTCCTAAAACAAAACATAAATAAAACTACATTCCAGGTATTAACAATAGCTCCAAGATTGTAAACAGAAAGGAGACAGAAAACAAACAAACAGAAAACAAAGCAGGGTGGTATGCCTTGAGATCTCAGTCAGAGTGATTTGGTNGATCCTGATCTCACAGTTGGTTCTGTGGGTCCTGCTGGCATCAGAGAGCCATAGAAACTGTGACTGCTTGGCTAGTCCCCAGCAGGTGATTGGCCACAGGGGTCACCATTCCTGGAATTCAAATTAAGTTGGTGTGGTGGTTTGAATGAGAATGGCCCCCATAGGCTAATAGATTGGAATGTTTGGTCACCAGGGAGTGGCACTATTTGAAAGGATTAGGAGGTGTGGCCTTGTTGGAGGAAGTGTATCACTGGGGGTGGGCTTTGAGGTTTCAAAAGCCCAGGCCAANCCCAGAGTCTCTCTTTTCTTGCTGCCTGCAGATCCGAATGTAGAACTCTCAGCTACTTCTCCAGCGCCATGTCTGCCTGTGTGCAGCCATGCTTGCAGCCATGATGATAATGGACTAAACCTCTGAAACTGTAAGTAGCCCCAATTAAATATTTTCCTTTATAAGAGTTACCAGGGTCATGGTATCTCTTCACAGCAATAGAACACTAATTAAGACAGTTGGGAAGGAGAGAGCAGGTTGGAGGGTCAAAATAGAATCCATAAGACAAAGAGATCAAAGGACAGTTTCAAAGGAGCCCCTGTCAGTTCCATCATTAATACTTTTTGCTGTTAGTTACAGACACCAATAAGCCACAAGAGGGAAGACTCCTCCATGCGCTAGCAATGCAAGGAGGCAGGGACCATTGGCTGCCATCTAGGAGGTCCGCTATCATATCTGCTCCTGTTTGAATCCATTTAATATAAGCTTATTTTGTGTGTGTATATATGTGTTTGTGTTATGAATTATGCATGCAGGGGACTCAAAGGCTGGCCAGAGACCAGGGCCCATGCATGAGGGAAAACATGGTGGGCAGATAAAGTGGAGGGGGGGCGGTGGCACATGGAAAGTCACTCACACTCAGGCACTGTATCCATATGGAGAGTTTATTTTAGTATAGAGATGAAGAGAAAGATAGGAAAGAGGGGGAGAAGGAAGAAAGAGAAGGGAAAATGGAAGTGTGCACACCTTGTGGGAATGGAGAGAGAGAGGAAGGGGAGGGGTTTTTCCTTTATGTCAGGACGCAGAATGGCGCCAAGGGGTAAGATTTCAAGGGGCAGGTCAGAATATTATTAACAGTTTGCACGTGTATATGCATGTACTTGCACATGTATACATGTTTAGTAGCCAGAGATTGACACTGGTATCTTCATTAGTTGCTTTCCATCTGAATTTTAATTTTTTAAAATTACATTTTAGTGTGTGTGTGTGTGTGTGTGTGTGTGTGTGTACATAGACACTGCCACTGCACATATGTGGAGAGCAGAGGAAAACTTGCCAGAGTCAATTCTTTTCTTCTACCATGTGAATCCCAGGTGTGATAGCTATTCTTGGTTGTCAACTTGACTATATCTGGTATGAACTACAATCCAGAATCGGAGGGCACACCTGTGGTACGGATCTTGAGGCAGGAAGACAACATGCCTTTGATCTGGATCTTGANGCTGGATGACACACTCCTTTAATCAGATCTTGAGGTGGGAAGACATATCATTAATCCCAGTCACACCTTTTGCTAGAAGCCTATATAAAGACAATGGAAGAAGAAAGGGTTCCTTCCTCTTTGATTGCTTGCCCTCACCTTGCCAGCACATCCATTCCTTTGCTGGCATTGGAGCCTACTTCTTCAGGATTCCAGCATATACAGAAGACCAGCTGAGACACCCAGCCTCCTGGGACCGAGAAACTAGATTCTTAGACTCTTCATTCACAGCTAGCCATTGTTGGACTGCAGCCTGCAAATCATTCTAATACATTCCCTTTATATATACATACACACTTACATACATACATACATACATACTTACTTACATACTTACATACATACATACAGAGAGAGAGAGAGAGAGAGAGAGAGAGAGAGAGATTTGTTCCATAAGTTCTGTGACTCTAGAGAACTCTGACTAATACACCAAGGATCAAACTCAGATCATAGGGTTTGGCAGCAAGTACTTTACCCACTGAACCATCTTGCAAAATCCAGTGTTTTCTATAGTATAAACTAGCATTTCTCTGTGGTAAAATAAGACTTANGTTTACCTTGTTTTCTCTGGACAGGAGTCAACATTCTTTCCACAGAGGTTTTCAATTATTTTGAAATGTTTAATAATATTTTAGGATACAAGAAACTGGTTTATTACCAAGAAGTTGTGCTTTCTTTCTTGGTAATTTCAAATAAGGACCACTTAAGATGTTAGCAAGAAGCAAATTCTCTTTCAAAAGCAGAGCCATAGAGATTCAGGAAGGAGGGAGACTGAACAGTCAGATGCAAAGAATGACCAAATGCTTGTGATAACATTCACCATTGTTTCTGAACGGTCGTCTCACTACGAGTTCCAGACATGCCTGGAACTCACTGTGTAGTCCAGGATGGCTTCATATTTATGATCCTCTTGCCTCTACCCCAAATGCTAGACTTATAGATGGCTCAGAGTAGTTTTATTTTTAAAAATCTATTTGTTATGTAAATGTTTATTGTAGTGGTTTGAATAGATATGGCCCACATAGACTCATGTGTTTGAATGCTTGGCCCACAGGGAGTGGCACTATTAGGAGGTATGGCCTTGTTGGAGTAGGTGTAGCCTTGTTGGAGGAAGTGTGTCACTGTGGACCGGGGCTTTGAGGTCTTATATTCTCAAGCTACACTCAGTGTGACACTCAGACTCCTTCCTGTTGCCTGAGGATCAAGATGTAGAACTTCTCAAAAATTATTATGGACCTGCCTTAATAATCTTCTTCCCAGGGACCCAGAAAAGAAGCTACAAATGGCAGGAATAATCTGTGGGAAATGAATCTAAGTACACAGGGCTCTTAGTCCTTCTATTTTATTCCTCTGGGATAAAATTCTGTCTACACAGCTTCAGTTCTGTTCTCATCCCTAGCTCCTTTCTTGCCTGATTTCTCTCTACATTTATCTGCTGTCCCCTCTAAGTTCTACCTTAATTCTCTCATCTTAGTTCTCCCCCATCTTGGTCTTTCTCATCTCGTTCTTACCCATCTGGCTCTTCCTCATCTTCCATCTCATTCTTCTAGGTCTCCANTCAAAAACCTCTCTCAATCTCTGAGGTTTATAGTTATATATCCATGCAACAGCAGTGCTCTAGCTAAAGCAAGGTCACCAGGCTTGAATTCTTACAGGATCATAAAAACAGACAAGAGTTTTTCTCAGGCGGTGACCATCAGGCTTTGTTTTACAACCCAAAAGGGGAGTGGTAAAGGAGGAAGTCAACTAAGAGCTAAAATCCATCAATACATCAGAAAAAGGGAATTTATGTGCTCAAACTACATTCCTAGAGGTGGTTAGGTAAATAACTGTTAGAGTCTATAATGTTAGTATAAATACCACTAAGGCTGTATAAGAAAGGAGGGTCTGAGCTTAATTTACCTTAATTCAGGAGATCATTTGGCCTTGGATGCTAGATAGGTATTTCAGATAAAATACACTGTTTGTAGTTCTTGGAAGCATACATAGCATACAAGAAAATCATTGCAGGAATTGGCTAATATATATACAAAAGCTAAAGTATCACCAAGACTTCTTAAGCCATGGCTTGACCTTCGGAAAAGTCCTTGACCTTTCCAAGTAGCAGCTTTTGTGATAGTAGCTGGATTCCATTACACATTGCAGCAAGAACTTCAGCTTCTTCACCAGCACCAAGTCTGCCTGCATGATGCTATGCTTTCTCACCATGACTAAATAATTGACTAAACCTCTGAAACTATAAGCCAGCCCCAATTAAATGTTTTCCTTTGTAAGAGTTGCTGTGGACGTGTTTTCTCTTCACAGCACTAGAAATCCTGACTAAAACATTTATATTTCCTTGTCTAAGAACTGGTAGCAATGCTAGATTCCCTTCTGTATTTTTGTTTTCAGTTTAGGACATAGCCTGTATTAAATACTATCACGATTGTATTGTNTCATTTTAAAACAGACAAGCATACATAGGCCCTAGGTTCGATCCCCAGGACCACAAAAACAAATAAATAAAATAAAATAAAAACAGGAGAAAACACAAAAACTTTAAAAGACATTTTCACAAAATAGGCATTTCTTGTAATTTTTAAATTATTTATAGTAGCCAAAATTCTTAAAGGTCGTAAGTAGTACGACCCAAAAAGTTAGCCACTAACTAGATGTAGCTGCTAAGTATTTGAAGGTGTGCTTCACCAGATTCAATTGAAATGTGCCTTAAGTACACATTGGACTCCTCAGACTTAGTATATGAGATGGGATTAATGATTTTTAATAAGAATCAAATGCATTTATAATTTCCACATCAATTTTGTGATGAAATAATAATGTTCCTGATATATTAGGTTAAATATATTATTACAATTTATTTCATATTTTTTAAAGAAAAGTTTTTCTTACAGTGGTGGGATCAAACTCAGGGCCTGGCACATGCAAGGCAAGCACTCTCCCACTGAGCCACACCCCAGCTCTAAAAGCTTTTAATAAGCAACATTGCCAGGTAGAACCCAGGACACTTGCTTACAACTCAATTTCACATATCCCTGCAGGGGACATAATTATAATTAAAATTGTTTCTTCTTTATCTAAAATTTGAGTTTAACCAGGTATACTTTTCATTTACTAAATCTGGAAATTTTATTAATACGGTTAATTTTAATTGTGATGGTTAATGTTATCAACCTTCAGGCATCTAGAATCATCTTAGAGAGAAGCCTCTAGGCATATCTGTGAGGAATTTTAGATTGGGTTAGTTGAAACAGGAAGACTAACTTAACAGTGGGCAGCATCGGTTCCATGGCCTGGGGTCCAGGACTAAATAAAAAGGAGAAGACAAGCTGAGCACAAGTATTTATCACTCCTGGCTTCCCGGCTGAGGACAAATGGAAGCAGCCTCATACTCCTGCCACCATGCCTTCCCAGAGTGACTGACTCTACCCCCAACCATGAGTCCAAACAAACCCTTTCTCCCTTAAGATGCTCTGGTCTCTACAACAAAAAAAGTTACTAATACAACAGCTACCAAAACAATTTTAATTATAATGTACACCTGCTGTACACATCTGTTGTCCCTACTACTGATGAGGAGGGTGGATCACTTGAGGTCAAAGCTGCTGATCAAGCCAGGGCCATATAGCAAGACCTATCTCAAGAAATAAATATAAGGGCTGGAGAGGTGGCTCAGAGGGTAAGAGCACTGACTCTTCTTCCAGAGGTCCTGAGTTCAATTCCCAGCAACCACATGGTGGCTCACAACCATCTGTAATGAGGTCTAGTGCCCTCTTCTGTATACATAATAAATAAATCTTTAAAAAAAGAAAATAAATATAAATAAAATTACAAATGTAACTTCCCATTTTATTAGGCAACGTTGCTTTAGAACCACAAAGTTGCTGCTTTTATGCCCTTTTTTTTTTAATTATTAGAATACATTACTTGGACAAAATACTGGGTTTCATGGTAAGGGTTTTTGTTCCATTGAGATAAGAGTTTCACTATGTAGCCCTGGCTGGCCTGCAAAGGCGTCTGCCACAAACCCTGACAGTTCCTTTGTCGTTGTTGTTGTTTGTTTTGTTTTTGTTTTAACTAATCGGCTCCTGAGTTAACTGAAAAAATTACAAATCTGAGAATTCAATCGTAGACTAAGATCCTTAATTTTGAAGATAAATTTTTACTATTCTTTAAATCAATTAAGAAACAACAAATGATTTAAGAACGTAAAAGCATAGAGTGGGAGTCTGGGAATTAAAATTCATTGCCCCCTTTCTCATGACCAGTCTCAAAATCCATCACTTTTTAATAAACATACTACTATTTTTTTATTTTATGTTTATGAGTGTTTTGCCTGAAAGTCTGTCTTGTCTATGCACCAAGTACATGCCTGTTGCCCATGTGAGCTGCCTTATGCGTGTTGGGAAGAGAGCCCAGCAGTCTGGAGAAGCAATCTGGGCTCTCTCCCCCACCCCACAACNCCACCCCAGACAAGGTTTCTCTGGGTAGCCCTGGCTATCGTGGAACTCAATGTGTAGACCGGACTGGCTTCAAACTCAGAGATCTGCCTGCCTCTGCCTCCTGAGTGCTGGGATTGCAGGCGTGCGCCACTACGCCCGGTTGCAACCCAGGCTCTTTAAACACTGAGCTATCTCTGCAGCCCCAAAAGATGCGGCTCTTTTCAGGAAAAACTGCAAAGAAAGCTGCTGTCAATGAGACTCTCAGATGGTCACGATANCTTCTGACCCACAACAAAAAGNTGAAAAGGCAGGCTATTTCACCCTTAAATTCTAAGCCTCTCTCCAGTGAATACTCAGATTGGCCTGGGACAAAAAGCCTTCAAAGTCATCCCTTAACCAAAGTAACCCTGGNAAGCTATTCTGGGTCCTGACTTGGAAAGACCCAATCCCGCCCCNTAGAGCGGTCCTGCTCGGGGCGTGGTCCACAGACGCCCCGCCCCGAGACCGTAGCCATACAGTCTGGGCGGAACCAAAAGAGACCACCCCACCCAGGCCCCACAGGGACCGGCGAAAGGGGCGGGGTCAGGTTAGGCCACACCCCTCCTCGTCCTCCGGGTTGCGAAGCCAGGCTCAGCCCCGCCTTCCGCGCCGCCCAGCCGGTTCTGAGTCCTCGCTCGGCTCCGCCTCCGGCGCACGCGCGGCCCGCGCCCACCGCGCGTCACTCGGTCCCCTGCCCCGCCCCCGCCCCCGCCGCGCCGAGCCTCAGAGCGGGGACGACGGGGCGGGCCTTGCGGCCCAGGCCCAGGCCCAGGCCCAGAGCCCGCCCCGTCCTCAGGCCCTATGTAAGGGTTGGCACTGACCGAGTCTGAGGCTGCGGTGGGAACTCACGAGCTTATTCCTTGCTCACGCACAGACGTTCGCAGCGCCCAGTCTCCTGCGCCGCGGTGCCCTCAGATCCCCGGCCGGGCGCCGTGGGCAGCTGAGGACAACATGCGGGACTACGACGAGGTGACCGCCTTCCTGGGCGANTGGGGACCCTTCCAGCGCCTCATCTTCTTCCTACTTAGCGCCAGCATCATCCCCAATGGCTTCAATGGTATGTCAATCGTGTTCCTGGCGGGGACCCCGGAGCACCGTTGCCTTGTGCCTGACACCGTGAACCTCAGCAGCGCGTGGCGCAACCACAGCATCCCGTTGGAGACGAAGGACGGGCGACAGGTGCCCCAGAAATGCCGCCGCTACCGACTGGCCGCCATCGCCAACTTCTCTGCGCTGGGGCTGGAGCCTGAACTGGACGTGGACCTGGAGCAGCTGGAGCAGGAAAGCTGCCTGGATGGCTGGGAGTACAGCAAGGA
>LZPO01097098.1:104314-114584 GCA_001675575.1 Neotoma lepida
AGATACCTAAGAGAAAGGACAGTACCCTCAAGGATCTTACATTCCTCTTGGGGCTGGAGGTCTACCATGGTTGGTAGACCACTTGTCTAGCATGCACTAGGCCCTGGGTTCCATCCCTAACTATATAAAAGTCAGTGTGGTGGTGCTTACTGTGTGCAGTGCTGGGGAGGTGGAGGCAGGAAGATCAGGACTTNANGGTCGTCTGCAGCTACATACTGAGTTTGGGGCCAGCCTGAGATAGATGAGACCCTGTCTCCAAGAAATAGTAATAATTAAAAAACAACAACAAAATCTGTTCCTGCCTCTTAGGAACTCAGAACCCCCCCAAGCCCCTCCCCTACACACAATAAAAATACCCTAAAAAGCCTAAGCAGAGAAGGCTTTGTGAGACCTGCCTCAGGGGCTCTAGTAAATTCCAGCTGGAGGAAAGAAGATAAGTGTCTGTCTTAGCTGCTCAGNTGTGAGGAGGGTGTGGCTATCTGGAGCTATCACACTAGATAGGTTGGTTGGGCAGGTTTTGGTGAGGTTTTGAGTTTGAATTGGATGCCAGAAAGAAAAAGTAATAGACTTTAGAGCCACTTAGAGATTAAAGTGGGAACTTTTATTTCCATTTTAGACCTGAAAAAAGCAATGCTTCCTTTTCAAACAGCTTCCCACGGTCACATGGCCAGCTGGATTTGGATCTGGCACACTCCAGAGTCACACAAGCTGTCTTCTGTTATCTGCAGCTACAGGTTGACTTTGCGTGTGACTAGGTCCGCATCCAGTCNTGACCCAGTGTGAGCTTTAGTTTATGCATGGCTGCATTGTCCTATGACCATCACTCCCTAAGCTGAACTGTCACAGGGTGAAAGGGGACGTGAGATAAGTCACTTCTCAGCCTGTTGTTGGCACTGGGAAAGCCTGGGCAGGAACCAAGCCAGGTCTCCACACTCTGAAGAGAGAACATGACAGACAAGTCCCTAGAGCTGCAGAGAGCAACCAGGAAGCTGTGGAGCTTCGGGCCCAGGTAGGGCTTTCCTATAGTGGGAGCTGCTGAGCCACTGGAGAAGTTGACAAGGGATGGCCCAGCACGGCAGCATGAGCTGATGCCTGTCGACTCCCTGCCAACTCTGACTTGCATCCAAGCGTTCTGTGTATTCCTTGGTTATTCCTTGGGTGTCCACCAACCATAAGCACCTGAAATGTACCAGGTTGAGCTGTGGGCACAGACTTAACAGTAAGGAACAATGGACAACATGCCTCCTTCCCCCGAGAAGCCATGAATCCTGTGCAGTAGAGACCTTTGAGGGGAGCAGGGAGGGCCATATTGCCCAGTTCTGTAGTGAAATGAAATCTGTCTTTATGGTTACTAAAGAGATACTTGAAGGGCTGGGGAGTGTGGCTTGCCTGACATGCATGAAGTTTTGGGTTCCGTCTCCAGCGTTGCANAGATCAGGTATGCTGANGAACACCTGGAATCCCAGCAATGGTACCNGGAGAATCAGAAATTCAAGGTCATCCTCTGTGACAGATGGGGTTCCAGGCCTGCCTAGGCTACAGGAGATGCTGTCTAAAAGAAAAAGAAAACAAACAAACAAACAAACAAACAAAATGGAATGAAGGAAAGAAGAAAAATGTGTATTTACTCTATTAGGATGTTTGCACTTTGGTTGAATTGAATCCACTTTGACCAGAAAAGGGACTTTTATCCTCACTCCCCCCTCCCCCAAGATCCTGAAAGCCTAAGCCGGTCGGTTACCCCTTTCTTGGCCTTTCTAGTCTCCAGTGTAAAGTTTAATCATATTATTCCCATCTGAAGGAAGAAGAGAAAAATCAATTATTGGAGAACATTCCCATTCTAGAGGCTTCTGATTCTGTTTTTTTTTTAAAAAAAAAAAAAAAAAGCTTCCAGAAGATTGGCACGTGAGTGGGTATGTAGGAGGTTCGTGTGTGTGCATGTGTGTGGAGGCCAGGGTTGATGTCTGGCGTCTTCCTCAGTTGTTCTCTGTCTTGTTTTCTGAGGCACGGTCTCTCAATGAACCTGAAGCTCATTCACTCACTTAGCTAGGCTAACCCAGCAAGCGCCAAGTATCCCCCCCGACCCCCCCATCTCCATCTGTCCAGCACTAGGATTACAGATGTGCCAGTGCACCCAGCTTTTTTACCTGGGTGCTGGGGGATCAGAACTCAGGTCCTTACGTTTACATGATAAGCACTCCACCACTTTCCCGAGCCTTAGCCTGGAAACTTCTTAAGAGGATTAAGAACATTCCCTTAGCTGTATCCAGGGGGGTATGATTGTTACTCATTTCATGCAGCCCCCAACCCCTTTCTTTTGTTTTCAAAACACTGGTACATCTGTCCTCGGTCTGCATATCTGGGATCGAGGGCATGGAAAGACAGAGGTGATACTGAGAGCAGCCAGATCACCTTGGCTGTGACCCTGAACTGTCCTCTGAGACACCTGTCCTCATGGTTTCCTCATCTGCATATAGGAATGAAATAACTTATGGTAAGCTGCATAACCAGCATAGCGTGTGGTTTAGGATAAAGCCTCATGGACTGCCAGCTAGGATGCTGGTGATACAGGGAGAAAAATGTAAACCCTGGAGCTCGAGTGACTCTTCTGGAGTCTGAGGCAATGCCAAGGCTGGTTAGTCTGGCCAGTGCTCTCTCACTCCAGGGTTCATTCTGGCTTCTAGGGAAAATGATGATATAAACAGATCTGTCTGTACTAGCCCATGAGCTGCCATACTCAGCTTCTGCAGGAGACTAATGGACAGATTTCCTTAGCACAAATGAGCCTCAATTCTAGGCGTGCACAGTCCCTCTGGGCCAGGCGGGTGGGAGCAAAGGACAGGGTGTGCTGCCGCCCCCTTTGTTCTGTGAGTGGCAGTGGAGGGGGTGAGGCATGTTCCTGGTATATCCTATCCCTTGCCTGCTGTAGCCAAATCCTGCCAACCTCCTCAGGGGACCACAGAATCGTCCTGTGGCCTGGAAGGGGACCAGCTAGATGGACGGGCCCTGTTACCTGTGCTCAGGTGTGGGTGGAGACATGGGCTCCCTAAACAGTTGTCCCCGCAGATCTTTTGCTCTATGGAGCAGGAGTATCACATTCTCTCTCCAGCCATCCTGGTCACCTGGTTGCCTTAGGACTCTCCCACTGGTCTTAGCCACAGAATGGTGGTGGCTTTTGCTGCTAATAGAATAGACGTCAGGACTTCCCAGGAGGGTTTGCCCAGGAGACAGCTGCACTGTGTATTTTGTGCCAAACAGTGTCCCACAACAGGAAAGTCCACACACGATAAAGCCTGTGCTTGAGGCTGGGGTCTGCCCCTAAGTGCATGTGGGTATACTTGGGAAATTATTCAGCCTTTCAACTCTCAATTTCTGTATCTGTAAAATGGGAGCAAAAATACCCACGTGCTTTGTGGTATGGTTTGAACAAATTAGACTGGCACAAACTACAGAGCACACATTTGTATGCTGGAGCTCTTTGTTCTTAAGCTCTAGCAGTCCTTAAGTAGAAACAGCTTGTAGGTGTAACCAAGGGCAGCCTCCTGAAGGCCGCACATCTGACATAACTCAGCTTCCAAACTGAAAGAACCAAAGATCTCAGCTCAGACATCTCTTTGCCACACTGTGGGTTTTTAATTTTTATAAGATTTGTGTGTGTATGTGTGTGTGTGTGTGTGTGTGTGTCTGTGTGTGTGTTCTTTGCCCTTGTGTGCCACTGCATGTGGAAAGCAGAGGACAGCTTTGAGAAGTTGGTTCCTTCATCCCACCAGGTGGATCCAGGGACTGAACTCAGATCCGCAGGATTGGCAGCTTTTACCCACTCCTTTACCCACTGAGCCACCTTGCCTACTCTCTGCCACAGTGTTATTTTCAGTGATTCTCGTTGCCTAGGTAATGGAGCCAGCTGAAGTGTGATGCCACAGTGTTCATTTCCCAGCATCTTTTCTGTGTAGTTCAGGGTCCTTGAAAGGAAACAGTTGTGCAGCTAGACTGACTTAAAGTCGGGCTGGAGAGAGAGCTCAGCAGGTAAGGGTGCCTACTGAGCAAGCATGAAAGCCTGAGTTCAGATCCCCAGCACTCACGTTAAAAGTCAGGTTGGCCCAGCATGCCTCTGTAACCCCAGTGCTGTGGGAGATGAAAACAGGATCACTGGAGCCTGATGGCTGCCAGCTCACTCCACGTTCATGAAGAGACCCTGTCCCAAAGGACTAAGGGGGGAGAGTGACAGATCAAAGCGTCCGTGTCCTTCTCTAGCCTCTTCCCATGCATCAGCACACCCATGGGCACATATGCCNTCCTCATACACAAAAATAGATGAATGAATTGAAGGTTTATAATACTGAAGTTTTTGTATAGTTTCTTGATTCACATAACGTCTAGGTGATAAAACAGATTGCAGTGATCCCCGAGGGAGCCCTGTTGCCATGCAGCACACCTGAGCTCATGAGCCCCATGACAGTGCCTGTCTTGGCCTCTGCACTGTCCCTTGGACATGGCAGTGGTTGAAGTGGTGACTGTCAGAGAGCAAGTGCCCTGGTTGATTCCCTCTCCTTTCTAGACTGAGCTGTGTGCATCACAACTGAGGAAAATCTGTCCAGTTTGAGAATATTCCAGGGACCACGGCTGGCTCCTCCTTTGGTGGCCCCTTAAGGGCCTGGAGAACAATGGCTTTTTCATTGAGGTCCTCTTGAAGTGTTCTCCTGAGGCTGGCTTTCCATTCTTGAGAGCTTGCTCAGTCTTCTGGTAGAAGTGTGGGTGGACAGATGGTGAGGTCATGGCTCACCCGCGTGCAGGTGGCCGGCTGAAGGCTGCCCTGGCATCACTGTCTAGCTTGAGCAGTAGCCAGGCACAATCCCCACCTGCCCTCCAGCTGTGCTACCTGACTGCAGCTGGTCCCTTCCTCACAAGTTCTACAGACATCTGTCTTTGAGTTAGCAAGTGGTCTGTGGGCCAGGCAATCCCCCAACAAGGTGAATCAGAGGCCATTGTCACCCTAGTCCCACAGGACAGGAAATGCAGATCTACTTCACTAGTGCCATTGACACCTGAAAATGAAGTCTCTACTTAGTGAGTTCCTACTGTGTGCCTCAGGTGATTCCAGCATGCAAATAGCTGTTGGACAGCCTGGAGCCCAGATGGCCTATGGCCAGCAGGGAGCCCCATTGCTCAGAAGGCTCTGAGGCTGCCAGCCGAGCTAGGTTGGCTGTGCTGCTGTTAATACTAGCAGCTCCCATGACAACCTGGAGATAAACACCTGGCATCAAGCAAAGGCTGGAACACAAGATTAGGTGTCTGGGCAGGGTGGGGCCTGGACTGTGATTCGAACACCCTTAAATGACCTGTATTTTTTTTTTTTAGTGGCTATTCAACAGGTGTAATTTGTTAGTTAACCAGGTAATGCAGCAAGAACTCAATGTGCCGGTGTCTGAGAAGAAAGCAGGTGCTCTGAGCTTTCTGAGTGAAATGCTGGTGTGGATTCTGACAGGAGGGGTGTTTGGGAGCTGCTAGCCCAGCCCCGGTGCCCCGTGAACCCAAAGCCTCTGCTGCCAGCAGTGCTGTGATCACCTCCTGGCCTCCTTGCAACAAGTGGCTCTAACACCTTCCTGCCCTAAAGCAAAACATGTGACTTAAAAGAAGTAGACCTGACCTCAATTACCAGGTGCAAATATCAGTCACTGGGAGTCACCAGGAGGCCAATCTCTGGTTCTTTGAGCCTCTGCTTGTCAGCTATTAAAAGTACGCTGTGATAAAGGCTGTCTGCCTCTCCGTTTATGATTTCCAGTAAACCAGAGCACTTCAAGGAAGGGCCAGGGCAAGTGTGAGGTTCCAGATCAGGCCCTCCACTGAGCTGGCACAGCAATTTCTGCAGAGGCCTAAGAGGCAAGAACAAGGCCTTGGCTCCTAACAAAAGATTAGCCCTCTCTGGGACAGGGCTGAGAGCCAGGCTGTCTGGACAGCTTTGGAGGGACAGGCAGTTCCTGCCCCCAGCCAGGCAGTTTATGTGCATGCTTAGGGTGAGGAGATCAGAAAAGGAAGAAGTCAGTCATGTATGTCAGTTGCTCTGTGCCTACTGTTGACTGCCAGACAGCGCTCTGGGCACATTTCCACTCTGGGCAACAGCAGCTCAGCTCTTATAGAAAGCTGGGGAATCATTCCCAACAGGCACTTAGGGTTCCTCTGCAGCTAACCAGTATGGGGAAGTCCAGGCCACAAGGAAACTGGAGACAGGCAGTCTATCCCACCTAGGAAGGGAACTGAGGTTCTCCTACCTACCCCTGATGCCAGGATGGAGGTGGTTCCCTAGGCCCTTCTGGGTTTCTTTGAGGCACCTAATCCAGCAGCAAACACAAAATTTGTATCAAATGAAATTAGCCTGCAGTTAACAGTAGCATGTGTCCATCTACTGTGTCATGAACATTGTCCCATATACCTCACACATGCTAGGCACTGGGCAAGTCTTTGCTCAATTAGAAATACAGCTGAGTGGTAGAGATAGAAAATAAACACAGGATGATTTATTGGGGCCTGGGGATGTTGCTCAGCTGCTAGAGTGCTTTCTTAACATGTACACAGCACTGGGTTCAATCTCCAGCTATAACCTGAGTGTGGTGATACATTCCTGTAATCCCAGCATTGAGAGGTGGAGGCAGGAGAATAAGAATCCGAAAGTCATCCTTGGCTACATAGTGAGTCTGAGGCCAAACTGAATTACTTAAGACCTCATCCTAATTTCTTTAATACACTAGCAGAAGTGCTATGTGAAAGTTGGAACACACTGATATGTGATCAAGGGACTGAGGAACTATGGACAGGGTGGTCAGAGGGATACCTGAAAGAGAAGCAGAGTCAAGCAGGAGCAGGTGCACAGTGACCTGTGCAGTCCCCTGTTCTGTCTGATGTAAGGACAGGAAAACTAGTGTTATCAGGAAGCAAGATACTTGGGGTATGTGACCCTGCTTTTCCTAGCTTCTAAATTATTACCTAAACATCTATTTGGTATAAACTTTTACTGGGTGTCCTCAGTGCCAGGCACTCTGCTGAGAAGTTCTGAAACCAGGACCAGTATATCAAGTTCCCTTCACAAGAGGCGTTCAGTGTGTTGGGGAACTAAGCACAGAAGGCAGTGGAGTGATTGCTATGGAGGAAAATTCCAGAGGCTNATAGAGGTCCAAATGGCTTCCTGATTCACTGTGAGCTCTGAGGGAAAATGGTGAGGGAAATGATGCCTGAGCCATGACAAGGGATGGGGTGAGAGGACGCCTGAGCCATGGTGAGGGATGGGGTGTAGTTAGTCTGGAGAAAGAGAGCAAATCCGTTCCAGGCAGGGAGAAGCTAGAGGCTGGGGTAAACGGGTATGAGAGGTCTTGAGATGGACAGCTCCTGGGAGCGGATACATAGGCCTCAAATGTTCTGGAGCCTCAGCCAGACACTCAAGAATAGCTTGTAGAGTTGAGACAGATTCCTAAGGGGCCAAGTCCCCAGCAAGCCGAAGCTGGAGGACAGGATGCTCCTTGTGAACTCCTCAGACCACTCTCCATGGACCGCTTCCTTCCAGAGAGCCAGCCTGTGGGAGGACCAATCCCTACCAGTAGCCGCTTGTCAGATCAGAGTAGAGATGAACCTCGAGTGGGTACCAGGATAGGAGTGAGCAAATACTCAGACATCCAGGAGGGCACATAAGCTGCTTGGATCTCTGTGGGCAGGGCTGTGCAGTTCCAACCTGTGCATCTAGAGGCAAACATAAGGCTCTGCATTTATGTCAAGAAGACTTTCTTCACCAAGTCCCTTCAGGACCACCACTGGGTTGGAAAATGATAAGGGAGCCGTTACCACACCCCAGTAAATGTGTATTTGGACTGAAAAACAAGATAGTCATGTATGCAACCCCAGCCTGCTGGGGATGCTGGAGTTCTCCATCCTTTCCTCTTACTCCCCAGTTTGTATTCCCCTGTCTCAGCCCCAGTCCTCTGGTTGTCTTTTTAACACACACAGCACTGCTCCTTAGCAACAACACTCCAGGGCACATGATGACAGACACCTGGTGACTTTAAGTACTGCCACCATCAGTTGATCTGTTGACAACCAGAGTCTTGTCTTTAGGTAAGATTGCTTCCCACACACTGGAGTTCACCTCCCCCAGACTCTGTGTGTCCGTTTACTCTAGTCTTTTTCCTCAGTCCACAACCATGTATTTTTTTAATATGAGAATTCTAAGTGAGTGCTAAAAGAAGGCTTTCTGGTAATNGTGAGAAGTGACTGGTGGCTGGCCAGGATGAAGAAAGGGCAATGCCTGTCACACTAGGCTGGTGTGAACTTGAGTGTTCCATGCTTGCCATGCCCTCGCTCTGTCCTTTGCTCTGAAGGGCACACCCTTGACATCATAGCCTCTGGGGGCTGAAATAAAGTTCTCAGTCTGCCAAAGAGGTAACCTGGGGTTACCGAATGTTGTTCCCCACTTCTCAGCACTAGTCCTACACTTTATTCTAGCTAAAAGGCAGAGACATGATACAGTATTTGGTCCTTCAGTGGCTGGCTTTCATGATCTATGGTGACACCCCAAACTAGGGCAAGCCTGAAAGTGCTGATTCAGTTTGCATGAGGATATTACTTTTTATTTTAAGGAACTTTCAAAATCACCTAAAATTTAATTGTAGACGCAGTTTAGCCCTGGAGAATCCTTGGGTAGGACTTTCCCAGCACTTTTAGCTCAGTTGAGGTTGGATACTCTGAAGACAATGGCCAGGAAGTTGTTGTTGGGCCCCTGAGCTACCTAGTAGCCAAAGACCTTTTAAACCATAAGAACTCTGTTTATGAGCAGCTGTCTCCTCCCTTCTTGTCTCACCAGCCTTTTTGGATGAAACCATGGAAGGCTGACCCTTTAAAAATCTTTTCATTTTAAAGTTTTTTTAAAAACGGGTTTTTTGCTGGGCAGTAGATCTGACACACTCTTCTGGCCTACACAGGCACTAGAATTGTACATGGCACACATACACATGCAGGCAAGACAACCATATANATCAAAAATCTACCAAATAGCTGGGTAGCACACACCTTTAATCCCAGCACTCAGGAGGCAGAGGCAGGTGGATCTCTGAGTTCAACGCCAGCCTGGTATGAACTTAGCCTTAGAGTGAACTCTAACACAGCCAGGACTACATAGAGAAACCTTGTCGCAGAAAAAAAAAAAATTTATTTTTTAAATGTATTTGGGGTGTGTAAAAATGCTACATCTGGTGTGTGGAGACCAGAGGACAACTTGCAGGAGGAGTCTCCCTTTCCACTGTGTGCAGTTGGGGATCTGATCCAGGTTGTCAGATTTAGTGGCAGGTGCCTTTACCTACTGACCCATTTCAGCCCACATCTTTTGTTTTATTATTATTATTAATTTTATTTTATGTGNATTGGTGTTTTGCCTGCATATGTGTGTGGGTGAGAGTGTCAGATCCTCTGGAACTGGAATTACAGACAGGTGTGAGCTGTCATGTGTGTGCTGGGAATTGAACCCGGGTCCTCTGGAAGAGTAGCCAATGCTCTTGACCGCTGAGCCATCTCTCCCATCCCCCTCATCCTATTTTTTAAAATGAGGGTGTGATGGCCAGCTCTCTGGCAGTCACCACAGACAATGAGATGAGTTTACATTAGATATAGGTGGAGGGTGAACTAGAAGGAGCCTATAAGCCTAATAATGATTTTTGGGGCCAGCATACCAACCTTGGAGTAATGATATCTTCCAGCCTGTCTTTTGTTTTATTTTTATATTGGAAAGAAATTTCTCTTGTTTAAACCACTGTTGTTTACTGTTTTATATAGCTGAGCCAGATGATAAACAATCATAAAGTTCTGTTTGTNGTTTGGAGTACTCTTTTTTCATTATTGATCTGCATAGTTTACATACAGGCTAATCATTCCGTTACTGTGAATACTCCTCCGTCTTTGCTCGTGTTCAGATCTTGTCTGCATTTCTTTTTAAAGTGTTAAAGTGGTTTTGGTGTTAGTTTTTCATGTAGACAAAATTTTCAAGTTGCTGTTGTTTCTTTCTTTGTTTTTCGAGTCAGGTTTCTCTGTGTAGCCCTGGCTGGCCTCGAACTCACAGAGATCCTCCTGCCTCTGCCTCCTGAGTGCTGGGATTAAAGGCATGTGCCACTGCCCAGCACCCAGTTCATTCTTAACCTGTTAAAGGCTGTGAGTTTCTAACCCACTGCTCTCCTAAACTGTGACACAGAGGCCACATCCTCCTTGTTCACAGAGACCAGCATCCCCCTTGTCCATA
>LZPO01097098.1:137996-154753 GCA_001675575.1 Neotoma lepida
GTGTGCTCCCATGCCATGCAGTGCCTTTGGGGGTCAGAGGACAACCTGTGGGATTGAGCTCTCCTTCTACCATGGTCCCTGGAATCAAGCCTGGTGACTTGGTGACAGGAGCTTTGCCACAGAGCCATCTCTCCAGCCCTCANAAATGCTTCTTAGAGAGCACAACAGNCGGGCCTGATGCCAGGCTATATCCATGTTGCTTTCTGGTGCAGGTGTGTGCTAGTGACTGTGGCTTTGGGATGGAATGACCCATGCCCTGTGAGAACAAAACGGAGCTGAACCATGATCGGTACTGTGGTAGTAGTCACACTGACCACTGTTGCTATGGGCTTTGCAACCTATTATGCTTTTGAAGATGTGTGTGTGTGTGTCTTGACCACTGAACCATCTCTNTAGCCCCCACTTACATTTCACAAGCCATAAACCATGCAGAGCCTCAAGTAAACCAAGTTTTTCCAAGTCTCCTGAAGTCTGGCTTTGGTGGTACAGAGGTGGGTTTAATCCCCAAATGTCAAAACAGGAAGCAGCGGTTAACTGAGAGATACACGGTACTGTCTGAAGAGAGAAGCTGGAGATGGTATTTTACCAATTATGCGCCTACCTCACCTGGACAAAGGAGGAGGGAGCTCTCTAGGTAGCAGCCAAGTCAGGAAGCCAGGACTGCTGAGATGGCCCAGTGGAAGGCACTAGCTGCCATGCCTCNTGGCCTAAGCTGCATCCCTGGGATCCACATGGCAGGAGAGAACCAACCCCCAGAAGTTGTCCTCTGACTTCCAAACACATGTATGCCATGGAGCATACACACACACAAATAAGTGTAATTTGAAAATTTAAAAAATGAGATCTTTAAAAACCATCAATGAGCCAGGCGGTGGTGGCACACACCTTTAATCCAAGCACTTCGGAGGCAGAAGCAGGTGGATCTCTGTGAGTTCGAGGCCAGCCTGGTCTACAAAGCGAGTTCTAGGACAGCCNGGACTACACAGAGAAACCTTGTCCCTCAAAAAACAAAACAAAAACGACTATCAAGGTAAAGATTTACTAGATGGCCACGCTAAAAAAGTCATTGTATTGTTAATTTAAATAAGTCTATGTATATGGGCACCAATGTTTGTAATAAAATACCTCAGGACTACAAACAAGGAAGGAGGAGCTTAACAGCAACAGGAAGGGTAGTGTCACACTGTCTGGCAAGAGCTGCCACTGTGGTATCACAGACAGTAGATGAGATGGCACATGGATGAATGAAATTCCAACCAGGGGCATTGAAGGCAGAGCTTCAGGGCTCAGGCCTTTTTCTGGACCACCCCCACAGAGCTATGGACCTTCACCCCCCCTAAGCAGAGGAAAAGGCCTGGACTGTCATTCCCATCTCACAGGGAGGGGACCAGAACCAGGGAAGTGAGATGGTGCAGCCTAGTGGAGAGATCCAGTCCGCCCTCCTGCTGNAGCCACACTTCTGTCATTTCAACCCTTGAGTGGCATAGCCTCTATTGGATTCATTTACTCTCTCTCCTGCATCCCACGCCACTCTGAGTCCTTTGGTCAAGTGCATCCATCCGAGGACNCCCCCCACCCCCAGTATCCCTGTCTAGCAGAAGCAAGGAAGCCTCAGGCCCCTTCCAGTTCACTATGTGAACTCAACCCTGCAAGGCAGATCAGAGGCACTGCTCCAAGATCCAGCTTTTGGCTCAGCCCTCTCCCGTGGATGGCACAGACGCCAAGGCTNGGAACCCTAGCCCAGCCTGTCTGCATAGTTCCCTCCCACAGCAGGAGGTTCACGGTCCATGTTTCTGGAGGGACAGATGGGGCTCAGGTAGGCAGAATACCTGTGTGTGAGCCTGTGTCCTGTTTCATCCTGTCTAAGCTGCCTGTAGTTTGACCAGAGTATACTAGAAGTCAGCCATCTCTAGGGAGACTGCCACCCACCTCATGGAAGTTCTCAGCTATGCTCTTAAAACCCAGCCCAATGTGGTCCTCAGCAAGATGTTGCAAGTTCCTAATCTGGACACAGAGGCCAAGAGGCGTGGTCTGGAAGTCAGAGCTGGCTGTTACCCATAAACACAGACACCCTGAGTCAGCCTTCCTCTTTCCTCTGCTAAGGTTATCATAGCCTCAGCAGTGCTCCTGTGCTAGGGAAGTCCAGCTACCACCTCTCTGGTAATAGCTGTGAGTGAGTGATCCATTTCCCTGGGCAGAGTGGGTNGGGCCTACCGTGTTCCCATTACACGCCATTTCACCTGATGCAACTGCTTTCAGCAGACACTGCCACGGAAGAAACACATTGCAACAGAATGCTGCAACACCTCTTCCGCCTGTATGAGGGATCTAACATCAGCAAAGATGGCATCTCCACTGCACTGATCCACTGCACTCTGATGCAAGTGTCTTTCATCAGGACCACTTGAGGCCGTTAAAAACTTTTATATCTGTGGGATGGCTCAGCAGATGAAGGCATGTGCCACTAAGCCTGACTACTTGAGTTCAATCCCTAGGACCTACATGGTAGAAGGGGAAAACCATTCCCTCAAATTATTCTATAACTTCCACATATGGGCCCTAGCATGCATTCCCCTTGCAAAACTAAATGTAAAAGGAATTTTTGTTATTTATGTGTAGGTGTGTGTTTATGTGTACCATGTGTGTGCAGGTGCCCATGGAACTTAACAGTGCCTTGGANCCCCTGGAACTGGAATTACAATCAGTCACAAGCAGTCAAACCTGGGCCCTTTACAAGATCAGGAAGTTCGCTCATACCTGCGTAGCCATCTTTCCAACACCAACTTGAGGCATCTCGGTGGATCTGCTTTTCCAGTGTATTTGAAACTCCTAGTGCTTGGATCTCTCCCGACCCCAAAGATTCCAAAGAAATTTATGTGAATTAAAATAAATACCAAGTTTTTATTAAAGNGTGACATAAACAAAAAAAGCACAAAGCATAAATATAAATCGATCTTATTTCCTAAGTGAACTTAGCCTAAGTAACCATGAGATGAGGAACATCANCAGTATTCCTTGTTANTAGTCATAACTCTATGGGGTCTGCACGGCAACATTAGGTATGTTTCCGGAGTCACAGCTGGATACAGTTGGCATGTTAATAGTCACAGCTGGCTAAAGCAGCTCCCCTCACCCCAATCCCAGCACTTGGGAGCTAGGAGCAGGAAGATCAAGAGTGCCAAGGTCATTGTGAGATTAGTGTTAATTGTCCAGCATCCAGAATCGCCTCCAGGAATGCCTCTGGACTTGCCTGTGAGAATTATCTTGATTAGGTTCACTGAGATGGAAAGACCCACTCTAAAGGANGGTGGTACCTGGACTACAAGAAAAGGAGGAAGCCGTGAGAGCACAGCCTTCATCACTCTCCCTGACTGTTGATGCAGTGTGACCTCTGGCCTCCTGCTCCCACCACCACACCCTCCCCACCTGGAGCCACAACTTCCCTACTATGATGGATGGACTGCACCCTAGGACCGGACAAGGTTTCTCTGTGTAGCCCTGGCTGTCCTGGAACTCACTCTGTAGACCAGGCTGGCCTCGCACTCGGAGATCCACCTGCCTCTGCCTCCCAAGTGCTGGGATTCAAGGCGTACGCCACCACTGCCCAGCTTGTCAGGATATTTTATAACAGGAAAAAGTAGCTACTGCATAGAGAGTTCGAGGTCAGCCTAGGCTACATTAGACCTACCTCAAAAAAAATCTTAGATAAGTCACTGACTCAAACACTGTCTATCCCTTTGTCTCTGACTCCTACTCAGTGACAAGTTTGTGAGATGACTCATCCAAGTTGTTGCCTTTAATTGCTAATGTTCGTTAAAAAAATTATTTTTTTAAATATTTGGACAGGGTCTAACTGTCCTGTGGCCCTGGCTGGCCACAAGCTTACTGTGTAGCCCAGTTGGACATGAACTCACAGAGATCCACCTGCCTCTGCCTCCTGAGTGCTGGGATTAAAGGCGAGTGCCACCACAGCTGGCTGCTTTGNTCAATCTTAAACCACATTGAGTTGCCCTGAGTGGATCCNTGGGTGTATCTGATCCTTCTACAGCTGGGAGGTGTTAGTGGGTAAACATTCTGGCGTGGTCTTCAGGAGCATGGATGTTTCTGTTGGGTGTACACTTGAAGGTGGAATTGTAGTCCCTCCAGCTGTGTGTAGGGAGAGTCATCACATCTTTGCCAACAGTTGGTATTTTCTGGTTTTTTTTTTCTCCCGTTTCCTGGTCTAGTGGGTGTGCAGTGGTATCATAATCACAATGTGGTTTTAATTTGCATTTCCCTGCTGACTAATGTAGTTGAATACCTTTTTATATGTTCAGTGGCCGTTTAGAACTCTCTGGAAGTATCTGTTGAAGAATCTGGATGTGAGCACATCTCTCTTTTTTGAGACAGGGTCTTATGTAGCCCAGGCTAGCCTTCAAGCGTACTCTGGAGCCAAGATTAACCTAGAACTCCTGATCCTCCTGCCTTCACGTCCCAAGAGCTGGGGTCACAGGTGTGAGCCATCATGCCCAGTTTTCTGCGGGTGCTGGGGAATGAGGCCCACAGCTTTGTATTTGTCCAGCAGTCACTCTAGCTGCTGAGCTGCAGCCCTAGCCCTGATCTGAGCGTGTTTCTAAAAGCCCTGGGGTAACGCTAGTGTGCAGCCAAGGTTGAAAAACCACCAAACTAAACCGGAAGTGCCTGTCCTCTCCCCTGTGCGCCCCACCCCTGGAATAGAGAGGACCTCATGGACTTGAGAACGGTAATCTTCACTCCCCACTAGCTGCACCTCCCAGAAAGAAGCAAGAGATTGGAGCTGACAGTTGAGGATTTTAGGAATGTGACCGCCACTTCAGAAGGGCCTGGGGGTGGGGCTTGAGGCATCCACAGCTACCACAGATATTTCCTGACCACAAAAATGGGCCCTTGCTGGNCCTTATGGTGCCTCAGGCAATCATGGAGAGGAAGTAGAGGGCGCCATGCCAGGTACTTCCCAGTTTCTAGGCTAGCATGAATGGGTCCTAGCTCATGTCTGAGGTTATGGTCAGGCTGGGGACAGTAGAGCATGTGTTCCAGAGACTGAGGGAGGCCTGNTNTCNNTGGCCTTTGTGCTGGGTGCCAGATCAGCTGGTGGGGCTCTCCCATGTGGGTCCCAGTTGCTTCCCTCATCTGGGATGGCCTCCTCCATTCCCTGGTTCTAGGGCCTTCTCAACCTCTCCTTAACCCCCAGGCCTCTCTGACTTCTGCAGCACTTAAAGTGAGGACACACAATGTGGCTTCTGGTGACATGCTGCCTTGATTGGGTCCTTGTTGTCATCTNTGCTCACTTCCCATGGCCTGTGAATTGTAACCTCATCCCAGGGACTGCAGGGCACTCTGCTACTCCCCATGGTAACTTGGTGAGTGCATCCTCAACATGAGAAGGAGGCTTCGTCCATACATAGACAAGAGCTAGGCAGGGTCAAGCTGACTCCCCNGTGNGGGNTCCATGGTAGCACCATGCCACACTGGTTAGTGAGGAGCTCTTCCACTGAGTCAGAAGCTGCCCNAGGATGCTGGTGCCTGGATGAGGTATGCACAAAGGTCCCTCAGNCACAGAGCAGTAGGCTCCAAACACCCCACTAGTTCATCACAGTGCCTAGAACTCAGGGACTGTGCCATGTGCTCTTGGGGAAGAACCGGGGCTGCCTTCTCTTCCTTAAAGCCCTGCCGGCTACACACTATTGTGTAGGCACAGATTGACATGTTAGGGGCTGGGGCACAGAACTNCTCTGGCCTCTACTTCATGCTGTGTCTCACAGATACAGACCCATCTCAGAAACTGTTCTGAAAATAGAGTACTCCATACCTGGTCATCCAAGTACAGATGTTAGGGCTCTCCTGATTGGCCAAATGGTCTGCAGTAGCCCTGGAGTGCTTCCTGAACCTGGGAAGGCAGGAAGCTCATAGTTGCTTTACCTCCTCACTAGCAATCATCATATTCTGTCTTCATCATATTCACCACCTGAGCATCATAAATGAGCAAGCTCCCTTTCACTTCAGGGGTCCACACACCCCTAGCAATCATGCCCTTCCACCCACAAAGGCTCCTACCCCACTGGCTCCTGACATGCGGTCCTTAATGAGCTGTCTCCACTGTCTGCAAGATGCTTCCTGCACTCCACCCTTCCCCATCAGGTAGACAGTGTTAGTCATTACAAGGGGTAAAGGGTCTTGTTCTGATAGATTTGGGTTAGTGAGAAAGCAATCTGNATGAGGGAAATGCGAATCCAACCCATAATAAGATGCTACTTCACAGTTTTCAGAATGGTTATCAACAAACAAAACAGAAAACAAGTGCTGGTAAGAAATTGTGCATGGCTAAGGAGAGTGTAGAATAGTGTGGCNACTATGGAAAACACAATGACAGGTCTTAAGGAGACCAAGAGAGGGTGACAGTGGGTGATGAAGAGGGATGGGAAGTGGCAAAAAGACACCTGGAACATGGAAGAGGAAAAGAGACCGAGTCGGGGAGGCTACCAAAAAAATCACGGGTGGGAGTACATGGGAGGGAGANTCATTAAGACCCTTTGTTGGTGTCTTTGTCACTGTTTTATTTCTGTGAAGAGACACCATGACCAAGGCAACTTATAAAAGAAAGCAGCCGGGCGGCAGTGGAACAGGCCTTTAATCCCAGCACTCAGGAGGCAGAGGCAGGTGGATCTCTGTGAGTTCGAGGCCAGCCTGGTCTACAGAGCAAGTTCCAGGACAGGCACCAAAATTACACAGAGAAACCCTGTTTCAAAAAAACAAAAAATAAATAAATAAAATAAAGCATTTTATTGGAGGCTCCCTTATAGTGTTAAATGGTGAGTCCATGGCCATCATGGCAAAGAGCAAGGCAAGAAGCATGCAGGCATGGGGCAGTAGCTGATGACTTATATCATATCCCTAAGTTGGAAGAAGGGAAAAAGAGACACAGACAGACAGACAGACAGAGACTGGGCCCTTTTGAAACCTAAGCCCAAGCCCAGTGACAAGGCCACACTCCTATTTTGTAGAGTGTTAGTTAAGGATGTGTTACATTTGTTTATGCTGTGGAACATTTGTTTAATGATGCAAAGATGTGTTGCATTCTTTTATGTTGCATTTGTTTAATTCTGTGAAGCTGTGTTACTGTGCCTGCCTAAAACACCTGATTGGTCTAATAATGAGCTGAATGGCCAATAGCAAAGCAGGAGAAAGGCTAGGCGGGGCTGGCAGGCAGAGAGAATATATAGAGGGAGAAATCTGGGAGGAAATGGAGGAGCAAAAGAAGGAGAAGGAGAGGAAGACTCGGGCCAGTCACCCAGCTACACAGCAAGACGCAGAGTAAGAAGTAAAGAAAGGTATACAGAAATAGAGAAAGGTAAAAGCCCAGAGGCAAAAGATAGACAGGATAATTTAAGAAAAGCTGGCTAGAAACAAGCCAAGCAAAGGCGGGGCATTCATTAAAAAGAATTAAGTCTGTGTAATTTATTTGGGAGCTGAGTAGCAGGCCCCCAAAAAGTAAAGAGCAAAGACACAAAGAGTAAAAAAGAAACAACCACACTCCCAATCCTTCCTGAACAGTCCACCAACTAACATTCAACTATATGAGCCAATGGGGGTCATCTCGTTCAAACCACCACAGTCTCTAGTACCTTATGTATGCATTAAAAAAAAAAAACTACCATAGAGTCCAGCACTGCTGCTTCTATAAATGTAGCCAAAAGAAATGAAAACGGGGGCTGAAGAGATTTTTCTTGTATTTGTCAGCTTGCCATCACTATAACCAAACACCTGAGGTAATCAACCTGAAGAAGAAAACCATTTGGCTCAACGTTTTAGAGGCTTCAACCCAGGTCATCCAGCACCATTGCCTTTGGGCTTGTGATGAAGTAGAACAGGTGTATGGTGGAGGAAGCTGCTTATGTCCTTGGGGAAGCAGACATAAGAGAAAGAAGAGCGGCCAGAGTCCCAACATCTCCTTCATGGGCTCATCCCCAGTGACCTTTCTTCCACTAGTCCCCACCTTAATGCCTCACCACCTCTCAGTGGTGCCTTAGGCCAGTGATCAAGCTTTCAGCACCTGGACCTTTGGAGAAACGTCAAGATCCAAGTGCTCGTAGCGGCATTATTTACCCCAGCCAATGAGTGGAGACAACACATGCCGTTGACAGAAGAGTGGACAGACCACAGAATTCTGATGCCTGCTGCAACAAGGAAGAGAAAGAATGTTTGTGATGAAGTACAGAGGTTCCCTCTGAAGGTTCAGTACTTAAATCTAGTGGAACTGACGGTTAATGAAACCAAAGGCATACAAAGTCAACAGCCTGCATGAATACGAGGGACTCACAGAAGAGTGGGTCACCCAGTAGCCCAGTGACAGTCAGGGACTTATACACCCAACCCCCCACACTGTTTATTTATTTGTAGGTTGTTTTGTGTGTGTGTGTGTGTGTGTGTGTGTGTGTGTGTGTGTGTGCTAGGACATTAGAAAGACTGTGTTCTGCCTCCAAGCCCCAGGAATTTACTCTTTTGCAGGGGCAATGGAAAGTGATTACAAGCATTTTAGTGAGGTAGACCAAGTTGTTTTGTTTTTTAGTTTTTTGTTTGTTTGTTTGTTGTTGTGTGGGGGTTTTTGTTGTTGGTGGTGGTTTTTTGTTGTTTGGGTCTTTTTTGTTTTGTTTTGTGTTTTGTTTTTTTGGCTTTTCAAGACAGGATAACCATGTTGTTTTTAGGAGGGAGAATGAGCCCTGAACACAGATGTAGGCTGCAACAAAGTCCCTCTGGATTCTCAGTGCAGCATTTGATTTTCAGTCTCTTCTGCCCTGTATGAGTTTAATCTTTTTCAGTTAATGAAAAGTCAGTCAAAATATTTGAAGGCATTGTGTCCTTTGCTGGATCGAGTCTGTAGGTGGTAGGAAGGAAACCCCTTCCCCTCCCTAAAGTTGCTGCCCTCTGTGCCCCGACCCCTTCCTCCCACCCCTACCCCCCATCCCCAGAGCTCTGGGTTGGAAATCTGAATCAACGTATTTTAGGTTATTGTTTTCTGAGCATGAACATCTTGAAGACTGTACACCAGGGAAAACAAGGCAGACTCTAAAGGACGCATTTTGTATCATGCCACTAATATGAGCTACTTAGGACAGTCATCTTCATAGAAAGAAGATGGGTGCTTGCCAGGACTAGAAGGAGGAAAAAGTGATTTATGATTATGATTATGATTTATGGGTATAGGGATTCCAGTTGAGATGGCGGAAACATTCTAAAGATGGTTATATGTAATGCCTCAGTAACCATACTCTTGAAATGGTTATAATGACCAAGCAGATGCCAGCACTTGGGAGGTGGAGGCAGGATAATTCTGAGCTACCTAGGGAGTTCTAGACCAGCCTGAGCTAGTTAGACCTGTCTCTAACAAAACAAAGCATGATTACAACTACTGTGATGGTTATCGTGGTTGTCAACTTGATGGGATTTAGAGTAATGAGGATAACAACCCCCTGGGCTTGTCTGTGAGGCACTTTCTAGATTAGGCTAATTAAGGCAGAAGACTCACCCTAAATGTGAGTGGCATCATCCCGTGGATTGGAGTCCTGGATAATAGAAGGAGAGCTGAGCACCAGGATACATCGCTCTCTGCTTCCCAACTGAGGGTGCAAAGTGACCGGCTGCCTAAAGCTCCCTTTGCTGTGCCTTCCCATCATGATGGTCTGGACCCTCAAACTGTGAGCCACAGTTAGCCTTTCTCCCTTAAGTTGCTTTTGTCTGATATTTTGTCATGGCAAGTAAGTAATGTAGTGATACCTATTATTATATTTTACCACAAAAAGGAATGTGTGTATGTTACAGAGATTTTAGAAACTGTTAGTAAACACGGGGAGGGGGGGATTTAAAATCATTCTCAAGCACTAAACAGAGCCACTGCTAAAATTTCGGTATCTTTCTAGTCTCTCAGAGAGAGAGAGAGTATGTGTGTTCAGAGGCCATATTGAACCTCAAGGAAGAATCTCCTCATCCTGTCCCCCAGCTGTCCCACAGTGCTGCCTCCTCCCTTGGAGCCACCCAGAACTGGATCTATACTCTGGAGATCATCGATCTCTTGAGAGATTTCTTCCGGCTGATTCTGCTCTATTCATATCCTGGGTCGTGCTTCTCTGAAAATGGCCATTTTTTTGATGCGTTTAAAACTGTGCTGTAGAGTGGGCCAGGATGGAAAGAGCAGTGCCTCTTGTGCCCTCATAGATGCTGAATGACAGCTCTCTGGAGCCCCTATGTCAGTTGGTACTCAGGTCCCTCCAGCCCCTGCCTCGGAGCACTTGCTTCTAGGACATGATGCTGAGCCTCGCACTATCCCTGACAAGATCCGGCTTCTCCAGCCTGTCAGGAAACAGGACCTCCCTTCTCAAAGGGCAGACCAGCCTCTGCCTCCGAAATGAGTTGCAGGGTCTCTGACCCCTTGTGTCCCTGCTTCCTCTGTGCCTCTTCTCCTGAGGCCCTCTTCTGCACTTCAGTGAGTCGGCTGCNATGCTCTTCCACCACGGGGCTCTGGAGAGACTGAGGACTGACCCAGTAAGATAGCAGCTGTCACATACCATGGGGGTAGTACCCCAAGCTCACATTTGAACCCAACTGTAGCCCCTTTCCTCCGCTTGGTCACCGGTCTTGGATTCAAGACATCCCTAACTTCATCAGCAGAGAAAAGATAAAACAAAACATCACGGCCAGTGAGACAGCTGACAATGTGTATGCCCACCCAGTAGAGACAGAGCCTCCGTTTGTCTTCCCGGGCAGCCGCAGACACGTGGCCCTTCTCTTTTGACTGGGAGGCCTCCAAAGAAGGCCTTATTTAACCTTGCAGGCAGGCGCTTTACAGCCCAGCCCTGAGAGGATTATCTTTTTATTGCAACCTTGATTAATGATTGATCAAAGACCGATACCAGAAGAGCTGAAGAACAAATTTGCCCTAGAGATTAGGGTCGCTTACATCTGCCAGGCTGCCTGGGGACCTGTCCACCTGCTCTCTCCAAGATGAAACCAGGGCAAGGGTGCATGGGACGCCCACCCGACATGTTCTCAAACAGAATGGGGAAAGAAGATGCAAAGTGTCCTCAGGTCAGTTTAGAATTAGGCTAAGAATTTCAAGTCAATGACAGTGACAGAGGAGAGAGGCTTGACAGCCTTTAGCAGGATCTTTTGGACTTGTTTGTGTTCCTAATGCTCCCCATTATATTTTAACAGCTGAAAAGGAAACCGAGGCAGGAGGAAGAAGCTTCCTGGAGACTTGATCTCAGCCATTTTCTAAAGGACTGCCTGACTCCCATGGCCTGCCTGGACTCCCCCATGAGGAAGGAGGTGCTTNCTCACATAATTTAACTGAGGGTCAAAGTTCAGGCAGGGAAGGATGGGGTGCTTAACAGAGACCCCCCTCTCATGAACATTTGTACTAGAAAGTGCCATGGAGCTGATTCAGGCCGTGTGGGTGTACTCCAGCTGTCTTGATGCCCTCAGACCGCCTTTAGGTAACCCATAGTCCAAGTGAGAATCCCTGAAGGATCCCAACTCAGAGACCAAAAATCTGCAGCTTCTCAGCAACCCCACACAGAGTTCTGGCCCTGCCTGCCCTCAAGGAGCCCCGGGGAGCAGGGTGCTGGCTGCACAGCTTCCTGCTGTACAGCTTCTCTGAAGCCCTGGGGACNAGGGCAAGTAGGAAACTGGCAGAGTTGCTTGTAAATTGAAACTGGAAAATGAAACTGGAAATCACATCCCTCGGAGATGCCAGGGTTTCCTTTCCACAGGGAGAGTCCGTGAGGGAGAAAGAGGCTTGCTCACTGAGGGCAGGAGGTGTCAGTACATAACAGGTCTTCGTGTGCAGACTCTTTCCAACAGTACTTGAACAGCCTGCCTGGACTCCCTGATGAGGAAGGAGGTGCTTGCTCACACAATTTAACTGAGGGTCAAAGATCAGAAACCCTGGGCTCTCTTCTCCTCTAACCCCACCCCTACAGATACACATGGGCTCCAGTGTACACACACTGATGGTTCCAGCAGGGCAGCTTTCCTGCAGGCAGCAGATTTCCGGAAGAAATTAGGATATGGGAGAGAATTCAGTGAGAGCGAGCTACAAACTGACCCCACTGCTGACTCTACCCTGCCCCTTGCCTCACCTGAAATGTCTCCTCCTCAAGGAAGAGCAGCCCAAATCCCCCCAACCTTACACACCCCTTGGGTTAAGACCCCTGAAACTTGACCCTTTGCTAACCCTGCATTTGTGGTAATATGCCTAATGTCTGCCTCATCCATTGGACGTCTTTGAGGCTCAGACTTGGTCTGTGTGGCTTACATTGTGTTCCTAAGGTGTAGAATAACAGTACCATGCATGCAGCAAGTACACACTCGGATATGTGTGTGGTTGGTGTGTAGAATTGATGATGCTCTCTCAAGACTACTGCCTCAAGGGCTCCAGTGTCTACACCCTTCCCAGGCCCTCTGAGCACCTTCTGGTGAGGCTGGTGGTGGCAGATACTCCAGATCAGCTACCCCCACTTCCCAGCCCCAGCTCATGGAATACTTGGACAGTCTCCAGTATGTACAGGATTCTAGGTTTAGTAGTAGGAGGTGGCCACAGGGGTAGACCACCTGTGGCATGCCCAACATAGCTCTGTCTTTGCCCCCTATACAGCTGGGCTTCACATAGCCCGTCCCCTGTACACAAGGACACCAGGCTCCAGAACGACCAGAAAAGAAAAGCCACTTTCATCCTGTGGATTAGGAGCTAAAGTTTGGGAACATGACTGATTTTTTTAAAAATAATTTTTTATTACATTGTGTGTGTGTGTGCACATGCTGTTGTTACCTTAGTCAGAGCTGTGAGAAGTCATTGAGATAAATGCAAGCACAGCTCCCAAAATACAAAGCAGTGCAAAAAGATGAGGGACCTGTGGATGTCAGCCCGTCTTCCCTCTCACATTTGCCTGGGGTGGGACAATAGCTTCATTTACTGTTAAGCTACAAGTTGTACCAGAGGAAGGTGACAAACTGAAAGTGCCAGCCGTTTGAAGTGTGGGCTGCCTGGGCTGCAGTGAAACGATGTGGCCGGTGCAGATGGTGAGGGCCCCCAGGGCAGGCCCACTTCCTCCCTCCCTGCCTGCATCCTCCTCATCCTCCTCACACCAGTAGGCTTCCCGAGGCTGCAGGAAGTGGGGCAAGGAGCAGGCCCTTTGGGTGTTTTTGTGGTGGTGGTGGGGGGGGGACAGAGGGCAGAGAGGAGCAGCTGCCATGGTGGTGATGGAAGCTAGGTCCTTGCTGGGTCTGGGCTTGAGAGCGGCCATGTTCTTGTCATTAAGCCTGATCAATATGAGGCTGCAACAGGCAGCAGGCTTTTCTGTCTTGAGATTCACAGGTCTTGATGGCATCCAGGGAGAGAAGGGAAGGAAAGGGGGAGAGCCGAATCTTTTCTCAAAGGAAATGCAGCTGTGGTTTTGAGATGTTCATATTTCACAGCTGTGGTTGGCGTTTCTCAGGGTTCTCAGAGGTAAACACAGGGTCAGCCCCATGTCACCAAATAAGGTTCACAGTGACCCTAGCAACAGTCTTCACTGTCCATTGGCTGCCACGGCTGCCACTGCTGCCATCCGCCAGTGCGGCCTCCTGGAGACAACTCAGGGGCGGGCTGATGTTTCTTCATGCAGAGAGGTTCCTCTGTCTGCAATTATTGCCCTGCAGAGCAATGTGGAGAGGGACGGTGTTCTGAACAAAGGTGGACAAGCAGAGGTGGGGCAGAACTGCCTGGCTGTGTGAGTTTCAGAGTCCACCTGAGTCCTCACACAGCACCTGACCAGCACCATCTGTGTAGTGGCTGGGCCCCAGCTTGCCAGGGCAAGCCCTCTACCCTCTCTCTGCCCGAGGTTCCACCACAACCTCCACAATAGTTTCCATTTTGGCTCTGCTCAGTCTTCTTTTGTGCCAGGCATTTGGATAGGCTCCTTCTCCGTGTTATAGCCTTTGATTCTCTCAGTAACCCTGTTAGCCCTCCTTCTCCGTGTTATAGCCTTTGATTCTCTCAGTAACCCTGTTAGCCCTCTTTTATACAGAAACTGAGGGTGAAGAGAGTCAGGACTAACCCAGAGTTATGCCACTAATAAGTCACGCTTTAGCCTAGTGGTGGTGGCGCACACCTTTGATCCCAGCACTTGGGAGGCAGAGGCGGGTGGATCTCTGTGAGTTCGAGGCCAGCCTGGTCTACAGAGCGAGTTCCAGGACAGGCTCCAAAGCTGTCTTGGGGGAAAAAAGTCACACTTTAATCTCAATTTAGACAGGTCCAGATCCCAGGCTATTAGCCACTGCACTGTACTGACGGCACTCAAAGTCTTTGGCTCAGTGTTGTGAGACTCAGTGTTGTGAGACAAGAGGATTGAGGTGAGGATTGCCCATGTGACATATGCTTGGAGAACCTGGTGCCAAGCAGTAGATTGTCTGGCTACATACCTCAGGAGGGTGGCCTGGGCACTCCCCCAACNGGCTCCCCAAAAGTCTCACGTGTTCCTCCAGAGAGTATGCAGTTCAAACCCTGGGGTTCGAGGACCAGACTTCCTTGTGGCTCTGGTATTTGGTATCCACTTCCTCTACTGAATTTCTTCCCACCCTACCCAACTGCACCACCAGTGTGAGGAGCAGAGAAAAGGCTGCCACAGAGGGTGCTAGCCTGTGGGGGCCAGAGGGGACAGGACTGGCCAGGCCAAAGGGTTCAGACAGGAGAAAGTCAAATTATAAGAGGAGGCACATGCTTCTTCTCTACCCAGACAACACTGCGGAGTTACAGCACCACCTCCCTGAGGAACATTTCCTAAATTAAAAGTAAAGATGAGGGGGGCTGAGCGGGTTGCTCAGTGGTTAGGAGCACTTGCTGCTCTTGCAGAGGAGTTGAGTTGGTTCTCAGCACCCACAGAGGGTAACTGCCTGTAACTCCAGCTCCAAGGCATCTGGCACTCTCTTCTGGACTCTGTGGATACATGCACACACANNTGTGTATATACACATGTACACACAAATAAAACCTTTTCTTGTATTTTTTTTTAAGAAGTTGGGGCCTGGTGAGATGGCTCACTGGGTAAGGGCACCTGCCACCAAGCCTGATGCTAAGTTCCATATCTGGTATACTTGCATGGTAGGAGAAAATNGATTCTCACAACTTGTCCTCTGACCTCCACATATCTGCTGTGGCATGTTTCCCTACCCTCTGCCAAAAAATAAATGCAAAGAAAAAAATTTAAGATGAAAATACAAATAAAATCCAAAAACCTTATTATCCCAGAGTCCNCCTCAGAGTCTTTTCTTGTTGTGGTCTGACCGTTGTACACCAGCACATCCACTGTTGCGTGACAAATAGAGAGCCCACGACCGACAGACCAAAATATGGATAACACCAGCATCCAACTTGGTGAACCATGAGTTTCTGNGGTTACTTAGAGGAATATGGGTGAGGAATTAATTACAGGAGCAGAAATGACTCAAAGACAGCTGTATCAGCAANGCCCACCCCAGCATGGGTGACAGCTCACAAAGCTGGGAACCTGGAGCATAGTGCACAGCCTATATGCTGTGCAACTCAACAGGTTGGAAAGTGTCCTTTCCAGGTGGCTCAGTTACTCGAAACATTTTTCAGACAGCTCGATGTTGATATTGGTCAGTATCGGTCATCGGCTGTTACTCAGCTCTCTTCCCTCTGAGAGAGACTCTCAGCATTTATTGTTAGCTTTGGNAGGGAGGGGGCCTAGTGAATCTGGTCAGTTTCAGGGACTTCCTGAAGCTATTTGGAATTGTTTACCTTCCTGCTCAAGGAGCTTCCCTGCAGGATGGAGTGTTTCAATCTCAGGGAAACTTACACAACATCTACAAAGCAGAGAAAGAATCCAAAATGTCACCAAGCATGGTGACACATACCTGCAATCTCAGATGGAGACAAGGAAGATCAAGAGTTAAAGGCCAGGCTGGAGTGCATGCTAAATTTGAAGTCAGCTTAGGCTACCTGAGACCCTGTCTCAAAGACAAGTAAACAAACAAACAATAATCCAAAGTCTGTGGACAGCAAAAGAGCCCAGATAAACCAAGCATCATTCTTGCAGTGACAACAGGAGCCACAGAGACATGTAATAGCATACCATCATGTAGTACTCGAATGATCGTTGACTCTTACCCAGGGAATGATCAACAAAATATATACAATATATTTTTCTCCAAAAGTTTATCCCTGGCAACACTGGGCTGTGGAAAGCAAACACACAAAAGGTGGAAATGAACATCAGTGTCACAGTGGAAAGCCAGAGCTATGATGACCGGGAGCACATGAGGGATTTTGGAGGTTGGTGATTGGGTTATCATCTCTTGCTCTGGGTGGTGCTTATGTAGAAATTNGCCTTATGGTTATCTGTTAAACAACATATGTTTTGTATGTTTTTATGCATGTAATTTTTCACCATAGGAAATAAAAAGCAGTGTTGTGATGGCTGAGAACTTAGGTCTCCCGAGAAGGGACTGAGAAGGGACGACCTGGGACTGTCTGCCCGTTCCCAGACTCCCTTTCCCGGGAGACAATCAGACGTGACAGGCTGTCCAGTCAAGCAAGAACCCCTTTATTCAAAAACAGCCCCTTTTAAAGCCTAAAACCACAAGGCTAGAGAGAGGGGCGGGGTAGATGCCCCGTTGGGCCAATAAGTTTAAAGGTCACCCAGACATAAAACAGCTTAGGTTTCTCCCTCCTTGCTTCCTCCACAGAC
>LZPO01097098.1:154803-169069 GCA_001675575.1 Neotoma lepida
CAGACCTTTGTCAACAACTTGGTTCCTTCCTCCCTGCCTCCTCCCAGGACCATCTTTACTTGTAAACAACTTGGCTCTGCAGGCCCCTACAAAGCAGGGCTGATGATAGGGTTCGGCAAGTAAAAAGGCTTGCCACCATGCCTGATGATGTGGGTTCAATTCCCAGTTAACACACATGGTAGCCAGAAAGAACCAACTCCCACAATTGTCCTCTGACATCCACATGTACTCCATGGCAGAAGCATGACCCNGTACGCATGCATATGCACAGTCGGTAGACATAAATAAATGAATTAGCACATGAGCTGGGGATATAGCTCAGTTTATAGAATGCTTGCCTATCATGCATAAAGGCCTGACTTCAAACTCCAGCCCTACACAAACCAGGGATGGTGTCCCGTGCCTGTAATCCTAGCACTTGGGAAGTAGAGGCAGGAAGATGGGTAGTTCAAGGCCATTCTTGGATACATAGAAGTTGGAGGCCAGCCTGGNCTACATGAGACCCTGAAGAAGGAGGAGAGGGAGGGAAGGGGGTGGGGCACGGAAGGAAGGAGCAGGTGTGTATGAATCTCTTGTTGCCCTCAACAGTGCAGTGAAGGACAGCACAGTCACAGGCTTATCCCATACTGCACTGTTGTGGGAATTCATTCCATTCAGCCAATGGCTTTGGGGTACAAGCCATAGGGCATGGCTTTGTCTGTGTACTTGACCCCTTAAGAGCTGAGAGAGAGGAGTTGAGCACTCTTGGGTGGTGAGGACCAGGTCAGGTGACATGGAGAGCTTGCAGTTGGTCCCCATCTCCCCTGGGCAGAACGGCAGGACTCGGCAACTGGATCAGCGGCAGTGGCGGCTTCCTTATTCTGCGTCAGTGAGTATATTATCACCATTTTATACCTTAATGAAGTCTTGAAATCCTTTAGCAGACTCTCATGGTTTCACATAACACTGCACCTCTTTGGAGACACTGTCGGTGCCGCACCGATTGCTATACCACACTGTGANTGACAATGGAAGATAAAGCCCACTATGGAAAGTGAAGGGCTCTAGTAGGTCTAAGCATGGCAAACATGACTCTGACAGGCCTTGCCCTTCCCCCATTCCTTCTGCCTTGCTAAACTGTTAGATTACATTCCTAAAGCTAGCTACCAAGGTCTGTTCCCTTATTTGGCCACTTCCTCCTCCTCCTGAGACTGACTACCAAGGTCCAGCTATCAAAGCCCAGAAATTAAAAGCCCCCATTTGGCTGCCCTAATTAACATGCCCAATCAAAACAAACCAATTCATCCTAACACGGGGTTCGCCATTTTCCCTTTATAAACTGCCATTTGCCTATGGGCCCTGTCTGTCTCTCTATACAGAGGCAGTCCTTTGTCCTTCCGGGACAAATACCCCTTCCCTACCTCTCCCTTGTTCCCTTCTCCTTCTACCCTGTCCTTTACCTCCTGTCTTTGTTTCTTATTCTCTGCCCTTTGTCCCTCTGGAACAAATCTCCTTTGTGCTGAGANCCTGGTCTTGATGTGTCCTGTGCCTTCCCAGCCCTTTCAGTGCCTTGCCCTTCAGAAAGTGAAGAGGGAAGACNGACGGCCTTTAACATGTTATGTAGCTGGGAGCCATCTGTGGTGTGGGAATGGGGCCTGGAAGAAACCATAGCTCTGTGAATTGCTTCTGCCACCCTGTGACCGAAATAGCAGAAGGGAACAACTTAAGGCTGGTAAGACTTATTTTGGCTCACAGTTTCAAAGGAATTTCAGTCCATCATGGTGCAGGAGGTGGAACTGTGACAGGGGTGTGTGGTTGGGGCAGAGCAGGAAGCATTAGTGGCCCGAACTAGGGACTGGGCCATAACCTTCAAAAGCCTGCTCCTATTGACTTACTTCCCTGGGTCCATCCCCCACCCCTGCCTAATAGTACCACCAGCTGGGGAACAAATGCCCAAAACCACTGTCTTCTTGACCAAGGACTGGCTGGACTTCAGAGGACTTGAAGAAACAGAGGCATTCATGCAAATNACCCAGCCAGGGCCGCTGTCCCCATTGTGCTCCCCACCTAGTCGTCTCAGCCAAGCATCCCTAAGGAGTCCCTGGTCATAGACCATAGATGCCCTGTTCACTCTGCCAAACACCTGATCTCAAGGAAGAAGTAAGCAGCCAGGAGCAGTGACTGGTGCTGGAGCTTAAGGGATACTCAGTGAGGAACCCAAGGCCTCACTAAGTCCCTAAGGGTACAGACTTTGTTTGCTCCATCCTCATCTCCCTACTTGGCATGAGCCTTGTGTCACACTTAACAAACTCAGTTGAGTGAGTGCGTAGGTAGTGTAGGCTGCAGAGCACAGAGTCATTAGAGCTCTGCTTCACAGGCCACCCATTGGGCCCCCTGCTTCTCTGGAGGGCTTTGTCTATGGTAAGATATCCCTACCAGTTGGAGCTAGCTTCCTTGGCGATGCCCGGGGCTTTTTCCCAAGGGCCCTTCTTACACAGGAAGTCCTAGCAAGTGTTAATAAAGTCCATGTTCCTTTAGCTTCTGCAATTTCAGTGTGCATGGCTCTTCACACTCTGGCCCTGAGCACACTGGTTATTCAATCCGAAGAAGCAACAGGCATGTCCAGATAAATTCTGAACATGCAGAATCAGAAGTGTAGGCTGGGAAATGTTGATTCCCATTCTTTATTGGCTGCTGGTATATTTGGATTGTCATGGTACTGCTGCTGGCTTGGTCTCCAGCCCTGCAGAAAGTTTCAAGGTTGTTCCTCACCTATTTTCTTTCTTTTAAGAGATTTTGTTTTTATTTTTAACTCTGTGTATGTGCATGTGAGTCCAGTACCTGCAGAAGCCAGAAGAGGGCAGTGGATCTTCTAGAGCTGCAGTTATAGGTAGTTAGGAGCTGCCTGGTATGCGTGTTGAGAACCAAATCTTGGTCCTCAAGAGCAGCAAGTTCTCTTAATCACCAAGCCATCTCTCTAGCCTTTTTTTCTTCGTAGTATGGGTGTGGGTATTTGGATGTGTGTGTTCGTATGGGTACACATGAGTGCACATGTATGTGGAGGTCAGGGGTCAACATTGGGTGTTATTTACTAGTCATATTTTGNTAGGAGCTCCACCTCAGNCCCTGGTGTCTCGCTCTGGGTGGTCAGTTCCTGGCCACCAGGCAACTGGTGGAGCTGCTTTCTACCCGGGGGTCTTCCGGATGCAGCTTCCTGTGCTGCTCAGGCTCCACCCCAGCACCACCCACACCTCAAGCAGCTGGGACTCCTGGCCTGTGTGCAGCCCGTGCAGCAGGCCAGCACTGGGCCGCAAGCTGCTGAACCCACCCCTTCAGAGCCCGCCAAACACGGCTCCTCCTCAGAGAGGCCAAGACCACTCCCTCGGCCTATTTAAGCGAGCATCGCGGAGACTAGACAGTCTTTTCCTCCAGTCTCCCCCCCCCCATTTCCTCTCTGTGGGGCTGGGGAATCACCTGGGAATGTTCGTCCATTAAACCTGGCCTTTCCTAACTTGGCCTGACTCTGATTGCTGCACTGGCAGAGAAACTTATCCATCATCTGCCTTGTTTTTTGAGACAGTCTCTCACTGAACCTGGAGCTCACTGATTAAGCTAGGCTGGCTGTCCAGCAAGCCCCTGAATCTGCCTGTCTCTGCCTCAGTGCTAGGATTGCAAGGGTACACCTGAATTTTTTTTTATGTATGTTGTAGGAATCAGACTCAGGGNTANAAGCACTTTACCAACTGAGCCATCTCTCCAACTGTCTAAAGAACACTGNCTGCTCTTCCAGAGGACCCAGGTTCAATTCCCAGCACCCACATGGCAGCTCACAACTGTCTGTAACTTCAGTTCCAGGGAATCTGACACCCTCATACAGACATATATGTGGGCAAAACACCAATGCACATAAAGTAAATAAATCTTTAAAAAACAAAAACAAGGAATGTCCTAATGTCCTTTAATGTNCTTATGGCCTTTGTCTAGGTATTATTTTGTTGTAAAACCCCATGTTGTAACCCTCCCGACAGATCCTGGAGCCCTGAGGCAACTGGCTAGTGGTATACATTTCATCAACATTAATACTATTATTCACTTTGTTATTTTGTTATTTGAATAGATGATAGATCACTTCTGTCATTTAATGAGCATGCATTGTGTACCAGGAACTACTAGGTGCAGGAATACAGCTGTGAACGAATGGACTTGTCCCTGCCTGCCAGAGCACCCAGACCCTCTGAACAGACTTGCTGATTGCATGATAATCCCTGATATCCCCTGCCAGACATCANTGGGTGTCCTCTGGGTGTTCACCTTTGAGCACACCCTCCAATGCCTTCCGGGGCTAGAAGGCAAGCGGTGAAAGGAGAATAAAAACAACTCTCTGGAGACTTCCGTGGCTGAGTTATTTAACCTTTCGGGAGCTTCACTTATCCTGAAATCAAATTAACAATCTATAGCTCAGAGGCATCTGAAATTGCATAGGATCACCACATTGCAGAACCAGGTAGTAGTGGGGGGGGGAGGGGGAAGAGCTGCTGTTGACGGTTGAGTCTGTAAAGTCTCTGGTGTCCTGAGGTTGAAGGAGAGCACTTTGGTGGTGTGACCTGAATCTAACAGTCAGTCAGAGGCAGCTATTGTTACACACATATTAGGGGGAAGCAGAGGTCAGTACAGGTCAGCAGGCTGGACCAGCTTCGGCCATGCCAGGCTTTGTTCTTCAAGGAAGGGTAGGGCTGGGAGAAGTGCAGGCTGCAGTGTAGGCCAAGGCCAAGAGGCAGAGACTCCCAGACCATGTCTGGGAGATGCAAGCCAAGGAGCAGACATCAACAATATCAAGGCCTGGGGTGGGGGGCGGATTTGCCATTTTCTCTATTCTTAGATGAGTCCCTGGAAGCTGAGTTGGAAGCAGCTTGGATGAAAGCAAGGCAAACGCTGCAAAGAGCTGTGAAGGATCCAGACCACATCTCATCTAGCATCTTACCTCCCCAGCAACAGCGTCATGTTCAGGACCAATGCCAAGGCTAGGGCTAGGGCCCATACCAGGGCAGAACCCAGCTCACAGAACTCCTCAAGTCTAGTTATGACCTCCCAGAAGGAAATTCCTGTCCTGGCTGTGACCCCAAGGTTGGGGACAGGGTGAATAGACCTTTGTTTTCATCACCCCAGGAAAAGTTAATGGGACAAACACCAAGAACAAAATCACCTTTAACCTATNGCCCAGAGGTAATTACCACAAGTATTATGCTGCATTTCCTTATCCGTCAGCAACACCAACATAGGCCCTCAGATATCCCTTAGGCCGCAACTGACTGCAGCTTCGAGTCCCATCTCTTCCCTGTAAAATGTTGTATGTTTTCTCAGCTGTGGGCTGCTTTTAACGCAGAAGACGGCTAGACAGCATTGCTTTCTTTTTTATTGGAGACTCCCATATGCAAGTTGACTGTGTTTTCATCCTTTTCACCCTCCTCTCCCCTCACCAGCCCCTCTCATGCCCTCAGTCCCCTCCTGAACACATGGCCTACATGCGTTTAGGTCATGAGCACTTAGGATTGGGGCTTTCTCATCCCTAAAGGAGGCTGGTTCTCCTTTCCACTCACTGCACATGGCTCTGTATCAAGGGGTGGTGCCTTGTGGAAATGACTGGTGTGGTCTTTGCAGGCCTTTCATGCGCAGGCACCCATGTTGTGGAGAGTTCATGAGCGCGCAATAAAAAGATTCTTTAAGAGGAAGAAGAGAAAGAGCTGGGCATAGTAGCACACACTTGCAATCCCATCATTTCAGGAGGCTGAGGCAGGAGGATTACTGTGAGTTCAAAACCAGTTCTAAGATGTATAGTGAGACCCTGTTAGCAGGGTAGTAAGTAAAACAAACACGCATAGTGCAAAGCTCCAGCCAGCAGGACATCCTGTGGGGACAAGGGTGGCTCTCGCATCCGCATCCTGTGTGAGCTGCAGAGGTGGTGGCTTAGCTTGGTCCCTGCTCTCACAGACCGGCTACAGCCTCCTGCCTCAGGGTGAGAAGTGCTTTTGATGAGTTTGCACTCGCCCTTCCTTCCCTTTAGGATGCACTGATCATCTCCTCCACACACACACACACACACACACCAAAAAGCAGGTGGGCTCGCAGCAGTCTGGTCTGCCCAGATCTCTGTGCTACTCACCAGAGCCTCACAGCTATGAGCAGCCGATACAGGTGCTGCTCTCCACAGTGTTCTAGTTGGCTTTCAGTTGTGATAAACACTGACCACAAACAACTTAGGGAGGGAAGGTTTTATTTGGCTTACAGGTTACAACCGTCAGTCAAGGGAAGCCAGGTCAGGAACTAAAGCAGAGATCACAGAGGAACACTGCTTACTGGCTTCTTTCCATGGTTTGCTCAGCTTGCTTGCTTGCCCAACCCAGGACCACCTGTCCATGGGTGGCTCTGATAGGTCAACCTGATAGTGACAATTTCTCAATTAAGAGTTCCTCTTCCCAGGTGTGTCAAATTGACAGCCACGGTTAGCCATCAGTTCCCCTTTAAGAATGAAGATGCCGAGGCTGCCAGCGGGCTAGTAGCCACACAACTACTTAAGTGACTTTATGCAGATCTGGTTGATATCTAACTCAGTGACTTCCTCTAAGTGCTTTCCTTGAGGCAAACTGGACCCCCGCAGGGAGAACAGCTAAGCATTGAGACTGTTCGTTGCCAGTAGGTGTGGTCACAGGCTCTACCTGTGGGTTCTGGCTGGGCTGTCCTGAGTGCCTCTGCTTACAGATACTCATCCAGAGACAATGCAGAGCCAGCTTCTGGAGTCACTAAGGCTCGGGCAGGGAGTCCAGGAGGCGCCTGATTCCTATAAGTTTGGCCTACAGAGGCAGTGGTGATATCCTTTGCCTATCCCAGGCTTGGATTCTCCCAGATGGGATGGAATCTGTCACTAAGTCTCTGCATCCCCAGGGCACCCTGGGTCCCAATACAGAGAAGATGCACAGGATCTCCTCCCCAGCCAGCCCAGGGTACATTTGAGTGGTATGTTTGTCCTGTGATACTGACTCCAGCCAAGNTCTGGGACCTGGTACAGCTGCAACATCCCTTCTAGAAGCTTCTGAAGAGTGTCAGTTTCCTGTTACTGCTGTAAGAAATGTCCATGCACTTGATGGCTTAGAAGAGCACACANTATTATCTTATGATTCTGAGGGTCCAATGTACAAAATATGTCTTGCAAGGTTTCAGGAGGCTTGTATCTCNTTCTGGAGGCTCTAGTAGACAGTCAATGGGCAAGGTGACACACACCTGTAATCCCAGCACTTAAAAGATTGAGACAGGATTTTCAAGAGTTGAAAGCCAGTCTGGGCTTCATATGGAACAGTGAGTGAGTCCCTACCTCAAACAAACAAACAAAAAAGTTGTTTTATTTTTTTAATCCCCTTCATTCAGTTTTTGGAGGCTTCCTGAATTCCTTGGTTCCAGGGTGCCTCCTCCATCCTCACAGTGTCCTGTCTTCCACTTAATGTCATGTCTCTGGTTCTATCTTTCTTGCCTCCCTCTTTCCTCTTAAGAACCTTGTAGGCAGCTGTGTATAGTGGTATACGCCTTTAATCCCTGTACTCGGGAATTAACTGTGAGTTTGAGGTCNGCCTGGTCTACAGAGTGAGTTCCAGGACAGCCGGAGCTACGTAATAAGACTCTGTCTCAATAAACAAACAAACAAATAAAAAACACAAAACAAAAACCCTTGTGAAAACTGAGAATATAACTCAATGATAGTTTAGCAAACTTAGAATGTTCAAGGCCCAGGTTCAATCTCTGGAACCTCTCTTCCNANTGAAGATCTCTGTGATACCACTGGACCTCTCCAGATAGTCCAGGGTAGTCTCTTTTTCATTCATCCNTTCACTCATGTATTGGTTTTCAGTACTAGGGATCAAACCCAGGATTTCCCTCATCTCAGTACAGATGTCCACATGTGTGCATGCGTGCACGCACGCACCCGTACAAGCACACACACACACATTAAATAAATAAATAAGCAAATAAATAAATAAATAAATGGAACTTAAAACCTTTAAAGTTTTAGATAAGGTCTTGCTCTATCAGTTCAGACTGCCCTGAACTCACCATGTAGCCCAAGCAGATCTTGACCTTAAGATAGCCCTGAACAGGATGAATTGAATACAGAGGTTCACTGGGTAAAGGCACTTAACCCNCACCCTGACAACCTGACTTTTAGCNCCAGNACCCACACAGTGGAAGGAGAGAACCAACTCCTACAAGTTGTCCTTTGATTTCTATACACATGCAGTGGCATCGCCACCCTCCAGACAAATAAATGTAATTTAAATTTTTTTTTTCCTAAGAATCTCTTGAGCCTTAGTCTCTTGAGTAATTGAGTTTGTAGGCCCATGCTACCAGACCCAGATGCCTCTCTGTATTTCAGATTAAACTGATTAGCAAGCTCAATCCTTCGTTGCCACAAAACATAGCGTAGTCGTGGGTTCTGTGCATTAGAAAGGAGACATCTTTATCCCACCATGGACTGTTACTCTGCCCGCTGCATTCAGTCACCCCTCTACGTTTTCCAAGCACCTTATCTTCAGGTATAGGCCAGACCACACACAGGTGGGATACGCCTACCACTGCCCAGTCCCCTCCCACCTGCCACCTCTTCATTAGCTCAGCCTGTCCTGGACACTTCTCCCACCCTTCTGCTCCCAGTCCTTGGAAGTGGGTGCTGAGNGAATGCAGGGAGAGTTGTGCACATGGAAAAGAGGGAGGCAGGGTCAGCATCCCAGCTGTGGAAGCCCAGAAGACTGGACCTTTCCTACCAAATGCCTGCACTTTTCAGATTTGGAGGCCAGAGGTCTTGNAGAATCTGAGGGCAACTCTGGCTTTGNAGAACAGCAGGCAGGTATTAGAGGCTCCATTGTGTATCCCTGACTTCCATGGTAACCAGAATTCCCCTGAGCCCTTTCTCAGGGGATGACAGCCTGTCTGCCTTCATTCCTTCCCCTTCTGTCCTCTGAGCCTTAGGCTGACAGCTGGAGGGGAAATCTTAGTCAGTCCTCTGTCCCCTAGCAGGAGAGCCTGTCCATGCAGCACAAACAAGAAAGTCTAGACAAGGCCTTTATCCCTCAAGTAGGGTAAGTAGCTAGCCCTGGCTTTCCTGGGACCTTCTTTCATTAACACCAGAAGTCTCAAATCCTGGGAACGTCCTCTTTTCTCTGAGCAAACTGAGACCCTTGGCGCCCTATCTCTTTTGCGCTGCCCAGCCTACCTCAATCACCTCTGCCTTCTGCATGCCAGCCCTTTGGATCCACAGATGCTAGAAAGATCGAGGGATGGGGTGAGGTATCTATGAGGCGTGCCTGCATGGCACAGCATTCTCAACTGTATGAGTGACACAATGTGTTTGCATCAGAGCTTCTAAAAATGTAATGCCCCGGTCACTTCCGGGTGGTATTTTGCAGATGTCTTTAATAAGTGTTTTTATTTCCTCATACTTCTTCCTCCTTGTACAATTAAACTATGTTCTTTTTGTGTATTGAAAATAGATTTTTTTCATGCATTATTTTCTGTTCACTGTTCTCCCTTCCTCGACATCTCACAGATCCTCCCCACTTCCCCACCCCCCCAAACCCACACCNTTTCTTTCTCTCGCTCATTAGAAAATCGGTATGTGTGTGTGTTAATGTTTATTTATTTACTGCACATGCCACAGCACATGTGTAGAGGTCAGAGAACAACCCGTGGGAGTTAGTTCTCTTTTTCCACAACGTGAGTTCTAAGAACCAGATTTAGATCATTAGGCTTGGCAGCAAAGCGCCCCTATCCACTAGGTCATCCTACCTTTTGTGTATGTTTCTAATAAAATTAACATCATGAATGACTCAGCTTTCCAACTTCAGTCCTGCTGGGAACACGGGCAGATTGTGTCATACACACAGTGGCCCTTGTCCTAGGGCCTTTAGCCTTGACTGCTGGTTGGTCAGGACTCTAGTGCAGAGGCAGGCCTAGTCATGCATTCACCCCCATCCCATAGCCTACTCTCCTGAACCTCAGNGTCCAGGTGAGCTCANCAGAGCAAGTGCCATGGACAAATGTCTCAGGCCACCAGAACATATGCACTTAAGTTTAAGTTGGGACTGAGCACTGTGAAAATGGAGAGAGCCACTTGTCCCTAGGGAGTTTCCAGCCCAACAGGANAATTTAGCTACCCATGGGTCACTTAGGCACACAGGAAGGGACTAGCACCTGGAAGGTGACACTTTTGACTATGANGGCCCACACTACACCTTCTTAGAATGGANAGAGACTGAAAATGGGGTCCTCCCAAGTGACCTAAGGCTGTTGCTGCAAGCTGGGAGCACAGGGTCTCCTGGGCTCAGCATCTGTGTCCGGCTGTTTTCTGCTTTGCAACAGAAGAGTGCTGATGAATGGCCACGGAAAGCTGGACACTCCTTCTAGCCTTCCTTCCTGCCCTCCTCACACTGCACAGGACTGCCAGACTCCAGCCTTTGCTCTGTCACGCAGACATGTGGCCCCCCTTGCATTCCAGCAGGCTAGCAACAGCGCTTGGAGGGGAACCCTGGGTCCCCAGCTGTGACAGTGACCCTCCACCTCCCACAGGCAGCNTCTGCAGCCCCAACCCCAGCCTAACATNGTTCTGACATGGCCAGCATGACAGAACTTCTTGCCTTGTTCATAGTGGCGTTTTGTTGTTGTTTTATTTTGTTTGTTTGAGACAGGCTCTCTCTATATAACCCTGGCAGGCTAACATGCTGGCAGGCCTGGAACTCACTCTGTAGACCAGTCTGGCCACAAAGATCTGCCTGCCTCTGCCTCCCAGGTGCTGGGATCAAAGGCATGCACTACATGCCTGAACTTGCTCATAGTTTTGAACAAGGAATNGTGATTCTGACCTAATGATTGTCTTCTCTATGGAACTCACCTCCACACCTACATAACTCCCTCAGTCTACGAAGTCAGCTTTCTCAGAGAGGCCTTCCATGTCCTCACACCCACTCTGGGGCCTTCTCCTGACATGTAAGTCTTGGTACATCCCTTCTCCATGAGCAGAGGTATAGCTCAGTGTTTGTAATTGCTGTGGAAATTTGTGCTCCTGTTAGAATCAGGCTTTGATAGTCCCAGGGGAACAGGGTAGTAGAGTCAGTCAGCCCCATCCATATTCAAGGGACTTTTAAGGAAAGGAAAGCAGAAAGAGACAGGGCCCAGTCAGGAAAAGAAAAGTCACCAGAGCTGCAGGTCTAGCCTCAGGTACATAACTGGGAGGGAGGCTGCACTGGACTAAATGGTGGATTTGATTTAGAGCAGAATTGGTCACCTTGCTCAGATAGAAACATGGCTGACAAGTGCACTTTGAACCCTGAGGAGCTAAGCCCTGGCAGGCCAGAGTCCTCTGGAGCAAATGTGTATGGCCAAGCTGCCTGTGGCTCTGAGGTCAAGTTACAAGCCTTGCCTGGATCTCAGCCGTGGGGCCCTAGCCCCTGAAACAGCAGGTGGCCTACCNAGCGTAAGTAGAGCATTGCTTCTCTTGAAGGCCAAACCAAACCCCACCCCATTGTGGCCCCAGGGAAGCACAGTCACATTCTCTAGGTCCCAGACTCTGGGGCATCAGGAGAGGGCAGTGACAGCTCAACAGCCCCAAATGCCTTCTTGGCATAGGGCCCTAGCACCTTATTCCTTCCCAGCTAGTCTCAGTTTCCTTCAGGAACCTTGACAGTGAGGAACCAATCTGGACACGGTCAGATGTGGGTTGGAAGCCAGGGTCCATAGCTGAGTCATCTTGGGCAAGCCCCTTGGGCCTGCTGAATATTGATTTCTGGTCTGTGAACAGGGATGGTGTTGGGACGAGGTGGGTGCTAGTGTACTTGAGCTGCTTGTCTCTGTTGTCATAGCTGGCTAGATGTGGTGGTCCAGCTGAGTCCCTGTTGCTGATATCTTCTTCCTGGTAGGTGGTTGGCAGGTGGGTACCAGCCTCTCTAATTTTCATGTTGTCTTCATGCATGTGCCCCAGTGATTCCAGCAAAAGGAAACTGAGCACAGGCACACAGACCTCCCCACCTAGCACCAGAAGCAGGGGCTTTCTGCAGTTTCCTGGGAGCTGCTTTGAGCTGAGGAAACTACAAGGCCAGCCAGTGAGGCCTCAGACTTGGCTCCACAAGGGAGCTCTTGGAAAACCCATGTATTAGCTCATTCCTACCCAAGCCTCCTTCCTGCCTCTTGAACAGCTGGCAGGGGTCTGACCAACTTTACACATTCTCTACATGGAGGGCGAGTTGTGTCGGAGTTAAGAAATAGCATCTGACAGAAGGAAGAGCTTCTTGCTGGGTGTTCTAACAGGATTGTCTGGAGGATACACGTGTGTGCACGCACACACACACACACAAACACACACACACACACACACACTGCCCTCTCCTGTACAAGAGTAGGTTTTTGGATCTGACACCGTGGGCAGGAGTGGGCAGGGCTTGGACCCACCAACAGGAGTGCTTTGCTTCCAGAGAAAAGGACTCCACCTCCTATCAAGCTTTCCCCAGGATCTCTCTCTCCTCGGCTGCACTGAGAGGGATCTGAGAAATCTCTCACATTTTGAGTCAAGCCAGGGTTATCTCAGCACTTTGCAAACTGTATACTGACAGATGTTAGCGGCAGATACAACGAACGTAGTCTCTCGCTTTCTTCCTACTTCGAAGAAGTGAATGAACAAGCCACCTGGATTAAAGTGATACCTTTGGGACAAGGCAAGGAGATCTCTGTGACTCACCAGAAATGCCCCCAAATAACTGTGAACTTAGACCACCATGGCAAGATGGGCAGGACTCAGCCATACCATCTAAAAACCAACATAGACTCTAGACCTGCCTCACCTCTGAGCTGGCAAAAGTAGGGCTTCTCCTGTGAACCCCACCTCTTTGACAGTCAACCCCAATGGTCTTTGATAGCTATGATGTCATCACAACCCCGAAGAAATTCATCTTTCAATGACCTCCCAGTCACTCAGCCAGGAACGTCCATTAGTGGTTAGACAGAANCTCTTAGGCGTGGCTCTTAGAAACACTGTAAAGTCCTTAGAATTATCTTAGGTCTAAATTTAGCTCAGTTTATACTCAATTGCCCCATTCCAGGCACCAGCTGCCACCTTTAGTTGAACAGTAGTCATATTCTACAGAGTNTGTCTTCCAGGCAAGGGCTGAAATCCACGGTAGGACAATTCTTCCTCTTGAAGGTCCTCCAGGACCCAGGACCCAGGACCTAGCTGCCCTGTGATGGAGAAATGGAGCTGTGTATATTCCAAGGGGTTGGTCCTATCTGTAGGATGAGATTTGGACTCCATCATTTGGAGGCTGGGAGCTGATAGCATAATGCCTCTGATTTTCTGATGATGTACTGATGATGAGCTTTAGTTATTAGAACTTGAGAGAGTCCCTCTGTTGCGTGGGATTTCTTTTATCACTACTGCCTGCTGTCCATCGGGGATCAAGTTGAAGGACAAAACAGAAAAGTAGGAAGTGGGTCTTGCTGGCTGTGGTAGATGGAATTCCTCCCCTTCATTCCTCCACAGTCCATTCTAGCTGGCTTCACACCACTCCTACCCACCATTAGTTTTTAGCCACCCACTAGAAAACTCTGTAGATGCCACATGAGGCTAGCCACCTCAAATCTAGTTCTTGGTAAGGANTGGGCCCTGGAAGGACTAAGAAGGCTACCCATCCCCATCCTTGTTCCCAGTAAGGCTATCCTTGAAAAACCCAAGTGGATCTTCAGATGGACAGGGCCTGCAATCCAGGACCCCAACCCCACCCCCAGACAAGGACAGCCACCCAGTAAGAGCCCACCTGCCACTCACAAGGCATGTTCATGCTTCAGGGTAATCAGACTGAGCTTTGTCCATTTTCCAGTTTTGCCCTCATCTTCCCTTCTCACCAAGGGTACACACTCGAGTCCAGGACTCAGTGCAGGGGAGGGTCACCAGTTCCAGGGGGTTCTGGGACAATATGGAAGCTGTGTCCAGAGTTTTCCTAAAGCAATGCTGTTACTGCCATGACTCCATTCCCAGGCATTGCCAATGGCACCTACTATAGGAGACCTGAAAGCTGTGTCCAGCCAGACCTTCCATCCTCAGGCATTCCTGGGAGTTGGGCTTTGTCTTAAGGAAGAACTGCTACATATGGCTCCTAGACTATGATTTTTAGACACTTCTGATTGAGCACCCTACGCACAGAGCTTGTGTGCATTTGCCCAGGCACAACTCTGGAAAGATGGGAACAAAGACATATCTACT
>LZPO01097098.1:172405-212843 GCA_001675575.1 Neotoma lepida
TTTTTTTAAAAAGTCATCTTAGTACAGATCCCAAAAGCTGATTATTGAATCCTGATGTGCATTTCCCAAACTCGAAGGGCTGGGCATGCTGGGGCGGAGGACACAGTGCTGATGGGGATTGACTCACAGCTGTCGGGGACCCTGAGGCTTGCTTCAGGATGGCCTGCTAGAGACTAGACTTCTCACCTGCTGAAGCTGCAGTCCCCCCAACACATGGGGCGGGGGTACTTGTGGGGCTATGCAGCCAAGCGACAACAGCACCTGCCCACACTGATTAAAAGCTTTCCCTCGCTTGCTCGCCCTTCACAGCTGCGGTATGGAAAGGGATTTACCTTCATGAGGTCCTCAGGTAACTTCCCTTCCTCNTCCTCATCTGTTGCAGCTGTGAAGAAGGGCAGAGGTTGGCCATGCGTGCTTGCCCTGCAATTCCACCCCACCAGCTCCAGCCCCCCACCCCTAACCCCTGAGCCTCTCTCTCGACCAGCATCTTGCCTGCCCTGGAGATTCCAGAACAGGACACCGGCCTGATGACTCACCCTCCCCAACTATGGAGCAAGGCCCAATCCCACCCCTTCACTTCCTTCCTCACCCTCAGACAACTGAGGGCAGAGAAGCCAGGAGCTCCAGNCACCTTGGACCAAGATGTGGCCTGATTCCCTCCCTCCCGGCCTGGAACACACCAAAGCTCTGAACTGTCTTCTTGTGTCCCAGGGCCTTGTTTCATGCTCTGGGGCCTGGGTTTAGCAGTGCCCAGTTCCAGCTCCACCAGCTCAATGGCACGCATGTTTCTAAGCATCTATTTCCCTCAAGACCCAAACACACATGAAGCAGGCCAGGCCTCAGAAGTACAAACCTTCAGAGGTGGAGGGCATGGGCGACACCTGCAAGTTGTACAGATCGCTGGTACTGTCTGGCATTATGTCCAACTGCAGGTGCCAGTCGGAGAGACTGCTACCGGTGACACACGGTGACAGTGCTGGGGGAGGGTGCAGCAGAAAGCGCAGGTCAGGATGGCATGCTTTCTTAGTCTGCAATACATCCGCACCACCACCCTGCAACCTGCTCTAACAGGCTACCCTACCCTGCTATCATGATGCCTCTTAGACCCAACCTACAAGCTCCCTTGCCAGACCTGGAGTAAGGTCCTGTTCCACGTCCAAGTCCTGACCCAGGTAGCCCTGAGTTGTGTAGCTGCTGTGGTCATCAGGCAGAGTGGAGCTGCTGAGTCCNTCGGAGAAGGTGTCAGGACTAGAATCTCCACACAGCTGCAGAGAGAAAACAGCTTAGGTCTGTTGCAGCACTCTTCACTGCTCACTCTCCCTACAGTGACCAAAGGCTGGGCTGCTGCCCTGAACCACACTCACCTTCCTGTTGGCCTTGCTCTTAGTGTCTCGGCTGGATTTGGATTTTCTCTCTGCAGGACAAACAGGCTGTGAGCCCCAGCCCATCTTCCTTTCNGCCCTTCTTCCCTTCCTCCTGAGGACCCCGTGCCCTTGGTTACCTTTCCTCTGGTTCTTGGTGAGGGGTGGCAGCATCCGGTACACTCGTACAGCCGAGCTGCCCTTGTTCCTGCTCTGGTCCTTCACTTCCTCGATGTCTGGCAGGGAGTTCATGGCACAACGGAAGTTTGCCTTCCACGTCTTTGGATCTGGCTCTTTTTCCCCTGCTTTATATCGGCCTACAGAGCGGGAGAGTGAATGCATCCATCAGCTGCTCCCTGGGCTACAATGTACCCCAGACATCAATACTGGTGAAACTAGTAAAAACCACTGGGGACAGGCCCTAGGGGTTCTCGTATGCCCAGGGTTGGCTCAGACATCCGGCAAGCATGTGGAGGGATCAGTTGAGTGTCTCTATCCCAAAATGTGCTCACTGTCTTGGGCCATGACAGTCTCCCTGCTTATGTTATCAGGAGCCAAGAGACCGCTAAGGCTAAGGCTTATCTGATGTTTCCAGGGTATGAGTGGGCACAGAGTGGACAACAAGGGCACTTACTAACAGGTCTGAATTGGACCGAGAGCCTGTTTCCTAAAAGCTGCAAGGAGGCCACCAACTAGATGAGGCTTGGGCCAAGGAGAAAGGAAGATGAAAGTCTCCTCTGGTACCCTGACTCACAGCTGTCTTTTCCAGGAACAGCTATATTCTAACTACAGACTCCCTAAAGGCATGCTTTCTAAGATTTTTGCCTTTATAAATCCTCCAGGCACTTGTTAAAAACAATAGAGTCTGTCCTAGAGAAACACAGGTGCGCCTCATCCCCTGCTCCAATAATTNTGCATGCTGTGTTGGGGACCTGGGGCCACCCAGAGGTCTCTGCTCTGCCCCGCCACCCTGCACACCTGTGTGAATGGCCCAGCTCCGGAACAGACAGGCATCCTTGTTGATGTCCCAGCCATGCTTGGCAGCATGCTTCCATGGGATCTGGAATATCATCTCTTCCTGAATAGTACACACATAAGACAGTGTCAGCTCAGAGACCACAGGGTTTGTGGCTGAGTAGGCCCAGCCCCCAAGTATGGGAAAAGACTGACTTCCCCTTTTCACCCCNACATCTGGCCTGGATTGACCCATCTTGACTGCAGGCCATTCTGCATCTGTCAGAAGGGGTCTGGGTTCTCATGAGCCACAGCACCAGAAACTCAACAAAGACACTCCTGCCCTACACACCTGCTGCAGATGTACTAAGAGCCCTACAAAGCCCCCTTTCTCAGCCCTGGCCTGGCAGGTCTCTGATGCTTTTCTCTGGCTCACACTGGAACACAGAACTTCCTGCATCAGTGTCTACTCAGGACACCTGGAACCACTGGCTCCTACATAGGGTCCTGGTCATACCCCCAAGGCAGCCCTAGACCAGCCAGGGATGCTGACTGCCTGTGTAGTGCTGGCCTATGTCCTCTTCAATAAGACAAACCTCAAAGAGAGAGAAAAGGTTTCTGGGGTGTGTCGGGGGGGCTGTTTGTTTTTAAGAAAAAGAGTATGTATGGAGACAATAGCCACAATGATAAAGGTTTTGGGGTTTGTTTGTTTATTTTTAAATTTGTGTGTGTGTCAGGGTGTTTGCAAGCCAGGGCACTTCTGTGGAGGTCAGAGGACAACCTGCANGAGTTGTCTCTCCTTTTATCATGAGAGATGTGGGGAGCAAAGTCAAGCTGTCAGGCTTGGCAACAGGTGCCCTTACCTGCTGAGTCGTCACCAACTATACAGACTTTCAGTCAAGTTTGTTTGAGGTCAGTTGTGGCTTTCACACTTTTTGTGCGATCTTGTAATCTACCTTAAAGTGGCCCAGTTTCCTCATCTGAGACCCGTCTCCCAGGATTACTATGAAGATTAACATGCACAATAATGGTAACTTATTTAGAAGGGGACCAACCACATAATAATTATTATTACCAATGCTAGTACTGTTACTAAGTCTACGTGGTCTGTGCTGCCATGTGTACCAGTTGTGGCTTCTGGGCCACAGTAAGTGGGGTCCCCCACTGACCCAGTCACGTTCCCGTCCAGCATCGCCTGTCTATTCAGCTGGAGCCGTGTAGGATATTATGTGCACAGCAAGTTTTTCTCACTTGCTCTGCAGGTGCTGAGCCTTGGTGCTGAGAACTGTGCCTCTAGGAGGGTGGGCCAGCCAGGAAGGAAAGCACAGGAGGACAAGTCCGACCTTGCACGTCCTGGCATGCAGCACCCACTGGGAAATACATCTTCCTGTTCTCTTATTTCCACTAATGAAACTTTGGTCCCCAAGAGGACATGGTTTAAACCAGTGGCAGAAATACCCAGAGTAACACTCACTTTATTAATCCAGATCAGCCCCGGAATTTGATTGGAATTAATCTGCATCTCTAGCCAGGGTCTCATTCGCATCCGAGTGATAGGCATGGTCNCTGGAGAGAGAAGACGGAAGGTCTGTGTTTGGAAGTCTGTTGAACAATCCTGGGCACTGCCCTGCTCCACCCAAGGCCACTCAACTACCTTCCCCTGCCCTCACACCCCGGTCATTACCCTCCCCCTGCCATCCCAGCCAGGTACCAGGTCCTACTGTCATAGAGTAGCGACCCTGCAATNGAATGAAACTGCTCTCCAAATCTCCCCAGCATTATGGACGAAACCACCTGCCCCCTTCTCTAACCCTTTCCCAGCCAGTCTCAAGAGGTGACAAGCAAGCAAGTCTGGATGGCTTCAGGATTTATATGCAAAAAGAGCCAAAATACACAGACATTTCAATGCCAGAACTTTTCTCTCGAAATGCAATCTTTGGGGGAAGGAAGGGACTACTTTTGCTTGTTGTCACCTCCAGCTCTGCACCTTCCAGGCTGGGCAAGCAAGTCACCCTCCATCCCAGGCACTTCCCCCAACACTCCCCCAATGCAGTCCGTGCCCACTCTGATAGCCAGTGCCCACAACGCACAGGCTGGGGCGCAACCCCTTCCGGCCTGGTTTCCCCTGCTGCAAAGAGAAGTGGCGCAAGCAACACCTGTGGCACCTCCTCCCGAAACCCCTGTAGTTCACGACCGGGTCCAGCCACTCAGGGCAGCGAGCCAACCTCTGCCACCGAGCACCGTGGGTCTGAAACCTGGGGCCCAGGCGCCAAACTACGACCGCCCAAAGTGTGCGCGGGCGGACGTCCGAGACCGACGCTCTGGGCCACCGAGAGGCCCCGCAGCGGCTCCGCGCACGCAGACCGCCGAGCGCAGCCAGGGGGCGGTGCACGCCGCGGCCCGCCTCCCGCCCGCTCGCTCGCTCGCAGCGCCCTCCCGAGCCCGCGCGCCACTCCGGCCCAAGGGTGTCCATGGCCCCCACTTCCTGGTGTCCCGCGCGCCTTTTGTTCCACGCCGCCTGTCGGTACCCGCGCAGCCCCGACGGGCTCACCTTTGCAGCAGGAGCGAACCACACAAGGTACCCGAGAGTGCGGCACGGGGTTGCGGTGTAGGTACGCGATGCGCGCACAGAACGAGTGATGCCAGGGATGCTGGGGGCCGCTGGCCACGGCCGACGTTGGTTTGGCTCAGCCCGGTTCGGCTCGGCTCAGTCTGAGAGCACGTCCTACCTCGACGAAGGAGTAGCGCGTACTGGCGAGTCGGTGGCGCCGCTGAGAAAACCAAACACTTAGCGGGATTCCCCGGCCCGGGCTCGGCCACGCCCCCGCCGGGACGCTTGCGCTCGCCCATTGGTCCGTGCCGCCTCATCATTTCGGGGAAATCAGGCTGTTGTAGAGCTAAGCAGCGAAGGGGAAGTACAAGGCGGCCGTGCTCCCCACCCCCTCGGGCCCGCGCCGCCGCCCCGGGGCTCCCGCGGGCCCGCCCCGCACTCCACCCCCGTCCTCTTCGCCTGTCTTGGAAAGCGAGGCTCTTCTCGTTCTGCATGCTCCTAGCCTACTGGCTCCTATGACAATCTTCCCCCTCTCCTCCACCCGGGACCTCTAACTCCTAGGTTTCCAGGACACCTGCTTCCCTCTCCAGAAGGGACCCCCGGGACTGAATCACCCTGAAAATAAGTCTGGTAATGAAGTGTCAAGAAGGGAGGGATTCGGTCCCTATACGGCCTTAGGTGACACCCNTCTTAACTGTCCGTCGCTCGGCTGCTCTGGGAAATTGAGGCAGACGGCCTAGCCTGCTGCAGGTGCTATGTGGAGTTGCTTGTCAGTAGGAACTCCCAGCCTGGACTCTGTAGGCACAGCTGTCGAAAGACGCAGCGAATCTTAATTTCCTTAACCACTAAATGGCAATAGCCCCCTTGCTAGTCTGCAGTGATGGGAGAGCATCGCATCCTGATAGGGAGAGCTGATGTGTGTGCCCCACTTGGGCACAAGATGCTGGTGTGCTTTCCTGTAGGTGACCCTCCTCCCTTGTATCCTTGGGACTACCTGAGATCAAAAGGAGTGGAGGGAATTCAGAAGTGGCTGTGGTTCCTTCCAGGACTTGCCTCAGCTCTATGAGCTCANTGTAGCCTTTGAAAGAGAGTTCCTCCCTGATAGTATTGAAGTCATTTCTGAGTCCCCAAAGCCTGGCTCTGGAGAAGTTCTGGGCAGCATAGAGAAATTGTGGCCAAGGCGTTGAATCTAATAAAAGAAACAACCCAGGTCCCAGGGGGTTGGCACAGGCTGTGTGGGCTAACTGGTGCTCACACGTAAACCTTGCCAGTTTGTTCTAGTGGCTGGGTTGGTGTGTACATGTTCCATCCAGAACTCTGGTNGGGGGCCCACAGAGATTCCATAGTGAGGCCTTATTCCATCTTGACTCAGGGTCAGAGAGTCCGAGCTTGCTTTACCCCACAAGGCTGCATAATAAGATTTTTGGCCAGAGGCTTGGTTACCAGGTGTCTTATACTTCAAGGCCTAATTACAGGATGCTTTGCCNTAAGGCGTGATTACCAGATGTCTTGAGTACTAAGGAGGTGTTGACACTTGACTGTACTTTGTACCTTAAACCGTGATGTCCTTGAAAGGGGGGNGGTCATCTGTGGTATTGACCCAGATCCTTCCTGAAGCTATCCTGTGTCTTTGTCTTTTTCTTTTGCGTCTGCCTCTCTATATTTCATAGCTATCATTTCTCAATNCCACACCCCCCTCAGAGCCATTTGACAGATCGAGGGGGACTGACACTCTGGCCCCTCAGGCTTCTTTTTCCCCTTCCTCACAGCTTCTGACTCTAAATCAATCTTCTATGATGTCATTCTCCTGTGTCACTTTTCTTGCCCTAGCTGTCCCTCTGGGACAGCACCCAGCTGGAGTGTTGCAAACTGTAATACATCCGTTGATGAATGACTGTACCTGTCAATCATTTCTCTGGCTCATAGAAGAGGTTGAGGAGCTAGGAGAATCAGGATGGCAGTAGGGCCTTGGAGGAAGGTAGTGAGACTCTAGAATGAATAGGGGGGTGAGATTTGGGATATCTGAATACGGATGAGAATTGCTCCAGGGACCAAGACCTTCTGAACAAGTGACTCAGCGTCGTGACACCTGCTTGCTGAGCAGCAGATAGATGCTTGTTGTATTGAGACAGCCTGACACAGCCATTGGAAAATTCAAAATGAGATTAGGGAGAGGAACTTTGTAACTCTTACAGCCCACAGAGACCCTATTGAAAGCAACAGGAGACTACAAAATACATTAAAATACCTGTGTGAGTATGCATAATGAAAGTCAGCTCGAGTCCTGGAATGTCCATCAGCAGCGTTGTTAGTGAAGGGTACCTGTTTTCTGTCATAAGGATAAATAAAAATTTACCCAATGAATACCCTGTTGTAGGACATTTAGGTTATTTCCATTTTTTTTTCCCCAATAGAGNCAACACCGTGAGCAAAATCTACACACAAACGCTAGCAATTTTCCGCTTAGGAGACACCTCCCACCGCACTCGCACTGCTAGGATTTACCAGTGAAACTGACATTTACATCTCTTAAATGTTCTGTGAGGTTTTTTTCCCCCCACTTTGACTTTAGGGATCCTTATTTATTTTTAAATTTATTTTTATTTCATTTCTTTTTTTTGAAAGAGGTTTTTTTGTAGCCCGGGTAAGCCTTGAATCCCTCCTCTTCCTGCCTGTTTTCCAAGCTGTGATTACAAGTCTGTACCACCATGCTTGCCTGGTGCTTGATTTTAAATTGTAAGAATCTGCCTATGATTGGGGGTGCTGTGTTTTTGTTGTTGTTTGGGGATTTTTTTTGGTTTTTTTTGTTTTGTTTTGTTTTGTTTTTTTGTTTGTTAACCCTTTTTGAGTTCCATTTTGTTTCTTGTTTTTCCAAGACATGGTTTCTCTGTATAGCCTTGGCTATCCTGGAACTTGTAGATCAGACTGGTCTTGAACTCACAGAGCTCCATGTGCCTCTGCCTCCCAAGTGCTGAGANTAAAAGCCTTCACTACCACACCCCCGCTAAGTTTCCAAAATTTTTATTGTTACTGCTTTTTCGTTTTTTATTTTTGAAATCGCTCATGTATCCCAGGCTGACCTTGGATTTCTGATCTCCCTGCTTTGAATTCCTCTGGAATATTTGGCACTGCACCAATGTTAGTTGTTATTATGTTGTTATTATGTGGCGCTGTGTTATTCATTAAGCGGCTCTGTTTACTGTGTCACAACAAAACCCACTATAAGAGTTTATTAAGAGAAGGAACAGAAGAGAATGTGCTTAGGCCTATGGAAGATTGTGCAGGGAGAGAGAGGAAGAAGAGGAGGGGGGAGAAGTCTGTGACCCACCTTTTATGGATTCCCCCCCCAGCACATCCACATATGGGCTTACGTAGCTGTGCCACGCATGCTCATAGATTACGTGATCACGCTGCTCACAAATTACATGACCACGAAGCGCACGGATTATGTAGGACGTAAGGCCCCAGGATGACTAAGCCTCTTGCTTGGCTACTGGACAGCGCACGTGAGGTCCTGTAGCAACACATGGAACCTAGGCTTTGTGTGTGCTGGGTAAGCACTATCAACNGGGCTACATCCTCAGCTAGGNGCAAACTCTCTATCTNCCCATCTCACTCCCTGCCTCTTCAGTTGTTCTTAGAAGAGGGTAGAAAACAGAACATAGAACTGGGTCTAAAAGCTTGGAATCTTGTGCTTCTGCCGCCCTCCTGGGGCTGGAGAGATGGCTTAATGAGAAGAGAGCTTGCTGCTCTTGCAAAGGACCTGAGTTTGGATCCTAGCACCCTCACTGGGCCTCTCACAACCACCTGTGACTCCAGCTCCTGGAAATCTGATGCCCTCTTCTGGCCTCCATGGACACCTGCACTCACATGCACACACCCATTACACAATTAAAAATAAATTTTTTTTTTAAAGAAAGAAATGACTACTTCTCTGGGCCTCAATTAGCTATAAACCAGAGAAAATCTCTGCCCATCATTCCTAATTGTTGAAAGGATTGTTAGACAAAATTATAAGAGTCCACTATTTTGAACTGAGTTCCTGCACCAGGCTCCAACAGACCAAACAAAATGGAATCACTCATGCTAAGTACTACATTATTAATTGAAATTTTAAAGATCAAACCAGATCCTAAACCAAACCAGGTTTTCCTAAAAACAGGAGTTTTGAATCCCCTCTGCTTTTAGACATGAAAATGCACTGTGAACCCCCCTAACATTAGCCAATCAGATATTTTTCTGCTGTTTTGTTTCCTGGTTCTAACCTCACAGAAACCATCCCACTGTTGCTCAGCAGGAACGCTCCTTCTAATCTATGAATCATGCCTAATTCATGAATCAAAGCTAGTGAGACTCTTAGTCAAATTTCTTGCAGTTTTTCCCTATGAAATCAGATAGACTATCCTAAATCATTAAACACTCCTTAAATGACAGGTATCGACAGGAAATCAGCCTTCCACTGTGCTTCACTGCCCTGAAACTTTCCTCCTCACTTCTTTCTCCCTTCTGTCTGCCATCCCCACCCCAGAGACCCCCATGTTCCCCAATACTCAGCAATACTTCTTCCACTAACTTCCATTTCTACCAGCCCCCTCCCCCCTTTTTAAATAGTCTCATTTGTAACCCAGGTCGTCCTTTTCAAAATATATGTTTAAACCAGGTGGTGGCGGCACATACCTTTAATCTCAGCATTCAGGAGGCAGAGGCAGATGGATCTCTGTGAGTTCGAGGCCAGCCTGGGCTACAGAGTGAGTTCCAGGACAGCCAGGACTGCATAGTGAAACCCTGTTTTGAAAAAATAAACTATGTTTATTATTTATGTGTGTGACATGTTTATTATTTATGCATGTGACATGTTTATTATTTATGCGTGTGACATGTTCATCTATGATGATGTTCNTGCCATGGAGCACATGGGCGAGAACAACCTAGGGCATTGGTCCCCAGCTTCTGCCTTGTGGCTTTTATGTAGGTTCCAGAGAACAAAGATAGGTCATCAGGCTTGTGTAGCAGGTTCNTTTTACCTGCTAAGCCATCTTCCTGCCCCCTAAGGGTAGCGTTAAGTTCCTGATCCTCCTGCCTCCACCTCCCAAGTGCTGGAGTTGCAGAAGTGCTTCACCACACTTGGCTTCCATTTCTGTCCCTTAAAAACTCTTGGAACAAAGGCCCAGTTTCTATGAGTGCCCTCAAAGCAACCAATCAGAACTCACTCCCCTCCCTGCTCCCCTTCACCCTTGGGTTTTAGCTTCTGTGGCTTATCTCTTCATCCCGAGAGCCTCCTGAGTGGTGAACAGGGAGGTGAGCTGCATTTTTCTGTAAGACTCTAGCCGGTCGGTCGGTCGGTGCCGCACACCCCACAGCTGGAGTTAGTGGAGAGTTGAAGGAAAATGGTTGCCTATCCTGCTCAGCAGCCCGCATAGGCATGGGGTGCCTCCCCCAAAGTACCCTGGCTCAATTAGGATGAGTGTACTGTGCAGCTTCTCAGGTGGGCCTTGAGGTTCTCCGGACTTCCAGAGGGGCTAGCCNGGTGTCCTTGAATGTGACTTTTGTGATCATAATGCTGGGGGTGACCTGAGGATGTAGCTCGCTTGACAGAATGCCTGTGTAGCATGAACAAAGCTCTGGTTCCATCCCCCGCACCACAAAAACCAGGCATGGCGGTTTATCTCTGTAATCCCAGCCCCAGGGGGAGGGAGAGACAGGAGAATCAGAAGTTAAAAGTCATCCTTGGCTACATAGTAAGGTCCAGGCCAGCCTGGGGTACGTGAGATGGTGTGTGTGTGTGTGTGTGTGTGTGTGCAAAATCATCCACACACAAATGCTGTAGGATCCTCTCCCCCCTCTCATCTGGTGGACCAAATCCTGTCCGCTGCCACCTCCCTCCTGTTCTCTGCCTCCTTGGTTATGATTTCAGAACCATCTTCTAAGTGGAGATCCTGCCAGTCCCGAACCACAGGAGTCTGGCACCCCAACCCATTCACACACACGTTGGAGACAAGCCTTGCTGCAGTCCTTAGGCTCTCCAGTAGGTGCCTGACACCTGGAAGGCACTAAAATTCCTTGCTAAAAAGATGTGTCACCCCACCTCCTTCATCTGATGATAATTCTCCTTATGCAGACGCCCCCGTGCTTGTGGTGCTGATAGACAGGTGTGGGAAACGCTTTCAGAAATCCAAGGTAGGGAAACCAGGTCCAGGCCTGGTGAGGCTTGAATTAGCTCCCCAGAACAGACAAGCCCCTCAGCAGGGCTTCCAGACTTGCAGGCCCAAAGGACCTCCTAGCAGCCAAGCTCTCTGTTCTCACAGCAAAACTCTTCATGCAGGACGCATGTCAACTGGTAGAGTCCTTGCCTAGCATGCATGACACCCTAGATTGAATCCCCAGCATAGCATAAACCTGATGAAGTGCTGTGCCCACTTGTAATCTCGGCACTGGTAAAGTAGAGGCCGGAAGATCGGCAGTTCAGGGTCACCCTGGGCTACACAGAGCCTGACTAAAAATAAAGACAGTATCAAAGCATCCAAAACCATCCCAAAGCTTGACAGGAAGTCACAGGTCCCACCACTGTGACCATGAGACNCTTGGGCAGAAAGGAAATCTTAACTTATTCAATAAATGGGAATCGCACTTCTGCTCAGGGTTAGCTCAAAGTTTGGCTCTGGGGAATTGCCCGGGCACGAGACCAGCCCTTCCCCGNTCACAGCTTTGGCACTCACGCTGTATGACACAGCAGAATAAACGTTGTACCGTTATTTATTTTTTTTTTAAATCCAGAACTCGGAGAGTGGGAGGCAGCAGCTGACTGGGAAAGCACAGGGTCCTACGCTGGGTTCCAGCTTGCTGGAATCGCTGCAAGGTGGTGGTGGTGTCGGTGCCGCTCCGGAACTCATCGCCCCTCCCCCGCCCGCTGGAGTGTGCGTGTGACCGTGTGGGCTGCCGCTGGGGCCCGCTGCGGAGTTTCATTTCTTATAAACACAGCATTGGGAGGAAAGAGGCCTCAGTTCCCATCCGCCCTGTGGGGCCCGGAGAGCCGAGCTGAGGAGACTGTGAGGCCAGGCCCTGAGGCCGTGACCCTGGGCAGGGCTGGATGAGAGCAGCACCCCTCCCCTGTGGACGAGTCCTGCGGAGTAGATGAGACGCCACCCCCACCCCACACCAGGATTTCCCGCCTGGCTTGGCCCTAGGGTGGACGCCCCTCTTCTCCACGTGATGCACTCTGATGCTGGGTGTGCGTGATTCGGGGGAGAGTGGGCAACCAGGCCCTTTGGGCCAACTTCCACATTTCTGATCCGCCCCGACTTGGGGGTGAGTTGCAGGCTCCGCTTTGGCTGGCTTCCTGGAAAGGGAGGAGGAGGCAGGCGGGAGAACCGCAGAGCCTCCCAGCTGGGCCGCCCAGGTGGCTGCCTACGCTCTAACCCTACGCCTATATTCTCCCACGCCTGCACACTAGCTGCCTGCCCCGCCCGTGCCAGGCAGCTNACCTGCCGGCAGCCAGAGCACTTCTTCCCCACCCAGCATTCCCCTGCCACCAGGAGTTTGCACCTAGCTCAGCAGCTATAAACTGTGACCTGGGGCGAGTTGCTAAACTCTGTGCTCACCATCACACCTCGGAGAGCTGAAGCTGGCAAACCTCAAGAAGCTCTGCTGCTCTTAATCCCCTCTGCTTGTCCCTCCCTATCCTTTCCCCGGGATTGGCAGGCACACACTAGGAGCACAGAAGTGCTGGAAGATGTCCCACAAGAACACTCCATCATCTATTGCAGCCTGAGATACTAACTCGCGGTATCTTGGCAGCAGGTGTGTGTGTGTGTGTGTGTGTGTACACGCAGCGAACTGGCTAGGGTTCCGAACCGCAGTTCCCAACACCCACTCTCTGGGTTCTGTCGGACCCGGCGGGAGGGGCGGGGCTTGGGTTTCGCTTTCTTGCCAACGTGGAGGCAACAAGGAAATCGAGGAGTTTCCCGGAACCGCTCTGGGAGCGCTGAGCTCTGCTCCAAGGCGGGCAGCAGGGACGGGCACATGTCCAGAGTCCCTGGCCAGCAGTTCAGTGGAACTTCCAGTGGGAGCTGGGGAAAACCAGCCCCGGAAAAGCCCCACCTCAGTGCACCTGCCCAGTTTTCTACTGGCTGTTGTTTGTTCCCAGAGAAGGTGGGGACCTCAAGGGAGGACAGCAGAGGGGTGGCCCCACAGGGTACAATGGTGATGGTCTACTGGCTGAGGATGGACTGTAAAGTCAGGTGATCCCCAAGGAATGACTGTCCCCATTTGAGTCCTAGGGTTTTATTGTTTGCCTTTGCAGGGGGACAAGATCTCACATAACCCCAAGCTGTTGTTGAACTCACTATGTAACTGAGGATGGCCTTGAACTTCTGATCCTCCTGCCTCCACCTCTGGAATGTGGGTGACTACGCCTGGTCTTTGCAGTTTAGGGGATCTAATCCAGGGTTTGATGCATGCTAGGCAGACACTTCTAACTGAGCCACGTCATCGCGAGTATGCATGCTTNTGTGTTGAAGTAGGGTTTCCTGGAACTCATGATGCTCATCTCCTATACCTTCTAAATGCTGGGATTACTGTGCTGGTAACTGTGCTGGTTCATAGACCTTCCTTTTTGGGGGGGAAGATTTCTCCCTAAGTGCTCAAGAAGAGATGACCCTCCTGCCCAGTCCAGACTGCCAAGCTCAAGGCCAGGAACAGCCAAATCTAGAGGTGGGGCACAGTGACAGTCAATCAATCTATCAGTGAGGCTGATTTGGAGGCATGGAGTGCAAGGGGACTTCTGGATCCAGTCCCCTGACCCCTAGCCCAGCCAAGCCCTGTAGATGAGAGAAAAATTCCTCTCTTAGACTCAGCCTTCCTGAGTGATTGAGCCCAGCCCTCCCATGGGTCCTTGGGCAGCAAGCAGACTGTCCTCATCCCCGAGGAATGCTAGCTGTGAGGTTGGCCACTTCCTCCTGTCCTTAGAAGCTAGAGCTCCAGTCAGGGATGACTGTGGGTTGGGCCTGAATCTGAGCCAGGAAGACCGGCAGGGAACGGGGCAGGCCGGAATGGGGGAGTGTTGGAGGAGCAGACTCTAGTTCCCTCTCTTGCATCTTCAGTCCAAAGTAGAATCTTGGGTCAAGGTGGGCAGGGCCACCCTAAAACCTGTGTTTCCTTAAATTCTTAGATCTCCCTCTTTGTGGCCATAGCTGAGGCTGTGGTTTTTGGAAAGACAGAAATCAAACTCAGTAGAGCTCCCTGGTCCAGAAGAGCTGGGGACAGGGAAGGCAGTAGTGGTGACCGTTTGGAAACAGACAGCTTGCCAAGGAGGAGGCAGTCAGCCAGGCCAAGCAGTGGCCCTTGACAAGGTAGTGTTGCTTTTTCCAGCTGGCTTCAGAATTGCCATGGCCTAGAAGAGGGCAAGGGAAAACTCTAAATGCTGTAAGAGCAGAGCTTGTGCTATGCGTACAGTTCCTGGTGACTCAGCCTGGGAATCCCAATTCCAGGGGGGCTGNCCCGGAGATGAGGACGCCTGAGCAGCCATGACAATTAANTGGAGGCCCCAGAGAGAATGTGTTATTGTCCTTTCCTTCTATGGCTTGGGAGCTTTTGGTGGTTTTTGTTTTTTAAGATTTACTTTTTAAGATCATTTTTATATGTGCGTGTATTTGCTTGCTTGTCTATATGTGTGTGTGCTTGTGTGTGCAATGCTCAAGGAGACCAGAAAGAGGAGCCAGATTCTCTGGAGCTAGAGTTACAGGCAATTGTGAGCTGCAGGTGTGTGTGTAGGAAACATAATCTATATCCTCTGTAAGAGCAAATGCTCTTACCACTGAGCCATATCTTCAGTCCCAGTATTTTTGAGTTAGAGAACCAACTGATCCGAGCTCATTAAACAGACCCAGGAGAGGGCCTAAAAGTGTCTGTGTTGGATCTCACTGGAGGTCACATTTGTGGAAGAAAAGCAGGANGAGAGGAAGGCGCATGCCGCTTGCTTGCTCCTGTAGCCTCGAGAGCCAGCCTGGGGCTCAGCATAAAACAGTGGCCCTATGGACTGGAGGGAAGGGGGGTAGGTGGATAGGGTAGGAGATGTATAAGTGGGTGGATGAGAGGAGAGATGAATGAGTAAAAAGATGGATGGATGGGAGGATGGATGGGTGGGTGGATGAGGAAGAGGGAGACAAGTGGATGGACAGGACAGTGAATGAGTGGATGGATAGGTGATGGATGAAAGATGGATGGATGAATGGTGGATGAGTGGACAAGTTGATCAGTGGGAGGGTAGATGGACTCGGCTGGTCTTAGCAATGTGTACATTTTCCCTGAGGTAATCTTAACAATAAAACAATTTCTACAAAAACTTGCACTGTCTCAGTAGAAGGGAATGAGGAGGGAGGCTTGTCTGAGTGGCATTTGGGGTTGTTTCTGCTCAGCTCTATCCTTCCAGTGGGACCTCTGCTCCCTTTTCTATCCCCCTCTTCATAGGTGTGGTCCCTTGAAGCCCTACTGAGCCCCTGAAAGTCCTGGGGAAAGAAGTACCCAGACAGAAAACAAGGGGCTAGACTTGTAGATTCCTGCTATGTGGCTCTTCCTTTTCTGAAAGGCGAGCTTGGTTTGAGAGAGGACTTCAGATCAATGTGACAGATTCTTGTCTCTCTCCTCTACAGTGTTAGGCTCCAGGCCACGCCCACCTGTTGCAGCCCCTTTCTTCCCTGAAGGAAATAGCAAGCCCCCTACTGAGAGCAGATCTGTGTGAAGAATCCCTCACCCCGGACGCTGGGGTTCCAGGAGAATAGCAGGTNCCATTCTCACTTCCCCTAGGAAGTTCACAGATTTCAGGTTGCTAGACTCCTAGGGTCATCAGAGGACTACTGGTGGAGATACTTCCTTCCCAGGAATTCACCCCCTCCCCCCTGCTACCCAGGACACAGGGGCAGCCTGGCTTCAGACTCCACTTCTAAAACCTCCTCCACCCTTTTTCTCTGAGACCTACAAGAAGGGACTCCCACTCTGCCCTATGGGCCTGAACTCTCGTCAGTGTTCTTCCGTGTTATCTGTCTACATAGTGTATGTATTGGGGCCTGAATTCTCCTCAGAGTCCCGTATGCTGCTTGCTTGTCTGTTTATGTGTCCGTGTTTCTAATTCCTCTAATCAACTTCTAACTCCAAAGGATACTTGTCTAGCAGCAGCCAGGAGGTANGCAGAGGACCCCACCCCCACCCGATGGTCAGGAAGAAATAATGCTGGCCTCCAGCTGGACAAGTGACAGACCGCAGTGAGTGTGTCATCTTGTCAGACAGCCATCATGCAGTGCTGTACAGGGAGTGTCCTGCAGGATTGGGCTCTATCAGTGGAGGCAGAATGAACCATGGCATGCTGGGAGAAGAAGCTCTGAGCCAGGGGGCCTGTGGTGACTTGTCTATCATTCTCAGGAAACAAAACCCATGCCTTAAGATTCCTCAGGAATATCATAGAACACTTCCCATAGTAGAATGGGCTGGGTGCCAGTCAGGGGCTTGCGCAGCTTCTCAGAGAGCAGGACTTCCAGAATGCTGAAGACTTAGGGTGTCTGATGCCCGTGGGGGTGTGTTGTTCAGTAAGGTGGTCCACAGGTCCCCACCACTAGCCCACATAGATGGTCTCCAAGGACGGAGGGAGCTTGGCTACCTCCCACAGGAGGCACACCTGGAGTAAGTATGAGGCAAAGGAGCAGATCCTGCAGCGGTGGAGAGAGGAGCAAGGTGTCTCAGTCAGTATTCACAGATGGCTCCTCTGAGGAGGTACCAGTCTAACCAGGCCTGACAGGCATGAGCCAAAGTCCACAGACTAAGGGATAAGAGAGGCCGTCATCGGGGGANGACAGCCTAGAATGGTCTGGAACTCAAAAGGCAGAACAGACCCTTTTCCACNTGGCTTGTCATGGCTGCCAGTGGGTCCCTGACTAGAGCCTTATGAAATTCTCCCAAGCTGCTGTGGAGGATTGCCCACTAGCCCTCTTGGGAGAAGCAGTGAATGAATCAGCATTTAAGGAAGCACAAACTCTCAGGGACCAACTCTGCATCTGTGTGTGCCCGAGAGTTAGTGCCTCCTTAAGGGTTTGCTGTAGGTACCTCACCCCAGTCCAAGCCCCTGCTGCACCCTAGAGGTGGAGACAATAACTGCAGACAGTTCAAGTGACCATCCCTGGTGTGTTAGGGCTGTGACTCTGGTTTTTGTTGTTGTTGTTGTTTTGTTTTGCTTTTTTTTAATTAAAAAATTACATCTACATATTTAATTGGGGTGAGAGAAGGCACCTGCCACCATGCATGTGTAGTAGTCAGAGGACAACTTCCACCATAGAGCTCAAACTGGGTCAGCAGACTTGGCAGAAATGCTTTAATCCTCTGAACCTTGGTCTAGGAGTATTTTGATGTTCCCCAAATCAGAGGATGGGGATTGGGGTCTGGCTGGGATGTAGGAGAGGTGGGAACAAAACCTCTGGGCCTTTCCGAGGTCTCCTTCTGGGAACCGTGCAAGGAGAGAGTCCATGCACTTTGCCCTCTGTGCACACATGGCCACAGCTAGGCCAAGGCCTGAAACTGTGATCAAGGGATTTGAGTTGTAGAGTAGGGCAAGAGGTCAAAAGGAATGCCCTGGTCGTTGGTGATCACAGCTCGAGGCTGAAGCTCTGCCTCCGTATTGCTCAGGCTTGCCCTTTGCACCCTGGCTCTGTGGGTATGGCAGAGGGAAGGGGGAAGGAGGTGGGTGGGGCTTGTCTACAGGTACACTTTGTCCAGCAAAACCAGAGTGCCCTCAGGACCACCTATGTTCCTGAGCCTCAGATCCCTGAAGCTCAGCCCCCTATGACAGCAGCACCCCCTGTTGGCAAGTTTAGAGAACTACATCTCCCTTTTTGNAAGGGAGGTCTGGGGGTCCAGAGAAGAGAAAAAAGTACTGGGTCGATGCTGCCAAGCTGGCGGGAAGGGCAGGAATGAAAGGCGGACTTTGGCTAAAGCAGAAGGCAGGTGCCATCTGGTAAATAGCACCCACTTCCTGGTTAATGGTCTTTGAACAGATGCCAGAAAGGTCAGGACCAGGCAAAGGTGGAGATGGGGTTTTCTAAGGTAACTGCTAAGGGACAGCTACTCTCATGAAGATATCCTCCCTCTTCTTGTCCACGTGGCCTCAAGCTCTTCATCAAAGGCTGAGCCCTGATCCCTGTCAGTGGATGCAAGCACACCTGTGGGTTCCCCTGAGCAAGCCCCCAGGACTCAGAGAATTCAGACTCAGTTGAAGGGCTAGGCCTATGGAGAGCAGTTCCCTCCGGCACTCTATAGAGAATAGCCAAGCAGGGGTGGCACATGCCTTTAATTCCAGCACTTGGGAGGCAGAATCAGGCAGATCTCTGTGAGTTCGAGGCCAGCCTGGTCTACAGAGCGAGTTCCAGGACAGCCAGGGCTACACGGAGAAACCCTGTCTCGATGAATGTGCACACCTGTAACCCCAACACTTGGGAGGTGGCAAGAGTTCAAAGTCATCTTTAGCTACATAGTGAGTTTGAGACCAGCTGGGCTGCATGAGATCCTCTCTCACAAACAGGAAAGGAATGGAGAGAGGGAGAGGGGGACATTGATTGATTGAGGGTNAAGCCTTACATATTGGCATACAGTTATAATCACAGCACTCAGGAGGCAGAGGCAGGAACATCAAGAGTTTGAAGTCAGCCTAGGCGACATAGCAAGACTCTATCTCAAAACAAATAAACAAATAAATACACTGAAAATCAATAACAACAAAAACACATTCCTATAGCAAATAGCTAAGACTGAGAACGGACGTGGGATCAAACCAGTCTAAAATCCCAAAGCATCTATAAGCAGCTGCCTGCCTTTTCTTTTCTTTTTTAAGATTTATTTATTTATTATGTATACAGTGTTCTGCCTGCATGCCAGAAGAGGGCACCAGACCTCATTACAGATGGTTGTGAGGCACCCTGTGGTTGCTGGGAATTGAACTCAGGACCTCTGGAAGANCAGCCAGTGATCTTAACCTCTGAGCCATCTCTCCAGCCCAGCTGCCTGCCTTTTCAGACACATGTCCCCTGAGCTCCAGGCCAGTGCTGTGGGACACAGGTACCACTTTGGAGCTCTAGATAATGCCCAGAGGTATGAGAGGACCTGGTGTGTTCTGGCTCACCTGTGAGTCAGGAGTGTGTGCAGCATCGCCATGGGCAATGTGTAGTTTATAGAACTTTCTGTCACAGAAAGGGGGTATTCTGCTCACCATGGCCCTGGCACCAGGACTCTCCACCCCAGACAGGAAGCCAGTACTGGGTNGGAAATGTAGCTCAATGTAGCCTAGCATGTATGAGGCCCTGGTTCTGTTCCTGACACTGTGTAAACCAGGAGTGGTGGGGCTCCCTGTAATCCCAGCACTCGGAATGTGGAGGCAGGAGGATCAGAAACTCAAAATCATCCTTGGCTGCATAGTGAGTTTGAGGCTAGCCTGGGTCTACATGAGGCTGACATCCCCAGAAGAAGAAGAGCNGGAGGGAGAGGAAGNGGTAGTGGCTTTGGGGAGCACTTTAGGGTCATCTTGGGTTAAATACTGAATTTTGAGGCCAGACTGAACTACATGAGACCCTGNCTGAAAACAAACAAAAGCCAGTGCATCTGGGACTTTGTTTGCNAGCAAGGACTGAGGCCTCCCCTGCCTCTTGGAAGCACAGGCCAAGGCTTCCCAAGGAAACTTGTCACTAGCCTTGACAGTGTGGAGGGGACTATTGTCTTTCGCACTCAGAGAGGCCCCTTGCTCAGGCAAACAGCTCCTGATTCATCACAGGGCAGCAGACCTCAGAGCTCTCAGTCTCCTGGGGAAAGAACAAGCCTGCAGGAGGAGCCAGGATGACAGAGAGCTAGTGCCTGGGCCCTCTTTCTGCCTGCAGACAGGAGCATGGGAGCAAGGAGCTGTGTCACAAGTGTGGGGANGCNGAGCCATCACACTGGGATTTATGGGAAGGGAAATNAACTCACAGATACCAGACAGAGCTGGAGNCCAGAAAGCTGTGTNGTCTCAGAAGGGTCTGATTTCTTTTGACAAACAGGCCTGGGAAAGTGGATGTGGTAGTGCANGCCTGTCATCCTAGCATTCAGTGGTAGAAACAGGAGGATTAGGAGTTCTGGGCCAGCCTGGGCTACATGAGACCCTGTCTCTCAAACCCCAAATGGGGCTCGGAAGATGGCTCATTGGGTAGAGCGCCTGCTTCGCAAGTGTAAGGACTGAGTTCTGGTTCCCAGCACCCATTTAAAAAGTTGGGTGTGCCAAAGCACACCTGTGTCCTGGAGCTGGGAAACTGAGATGGTGGATCCTGCGGGTCTTGACCCTTTTGGGGGCCAAACAATTCTTTCACGGGGTTTGCACATCAGATATTTACATTAAGACTCATAACAGTAGCAAAATTACGGTTATGAAGNAGCAATGAAAATAACTTTATGGTTGGGGGTCACCACAACATGAGGAGCTGTATTAAGGGGTTGAGGCATTAGGAAGGGTGAGAACCACTGATGCAGACTGTTGACAACCTCTGTCATAGACTCTTGTGAGCCACTATGAGGGTGTTGGGAATTAAACCCAGGTCCTCAGGAAGAACAGCCAGTCTTCTTAACCATTGAGCCATCTCTTCGGGAATTAAACCCAGGTCCTCAGGAAGAACAGCCAGTCTTCTTAACCATTGAGCCATCTCTCCAACTCTGTAGAAATCCGATCTTGAAACTCACTTTCCAATCCAGGCAGCTGTCAAACAAGGAAACTGCCACAGCATGATAACTGTTTTGTAGAGACATGAGATAGTATGATGTCATAGTACAAAGAANGTGACCTTACATTTGGGGTCTAGTGAATGTCTCTCTGAGGAGGAGGACTCTTCAGCTCTCTGTCAGAAGGCTCAGCAGAAGAGCACTCCAAGCTGAAGGGGTGGGCAGTGCAAAGCCCTGGGGAGGCTGCAACAGAGCTGCAGCATAAAGGGGAGGGTAGAAAGAGCCAGTGAGGTGAGCAGGCCCCCACCAGGTAGGGCCTTTGGGACCTTTGTCTGGGGGTTCGGCTTTATGCCAACCTAGATGTGTATAAGAGACAGGGGTGAGCAGGCCCCCACCAGGTAGGGCCTTTGGGACCTTTGTCTGGGGGTTCGGCTTTATGCCAACGAGGGCTTACTGGTAGGTGACACATAGCTACAGTCCCAGCACTCAGGAAGTAGAGGCAGGAGGATCAGGAATTTAAGATCATCCTTGGCCACCTAGCAAGTTTAAGGACAGCCTAGGCTATGCAAAACACTGTTTCAAAAAACAAGGCTGGGGACTGTAGATTGCTTGCCTAGCATGTCTGGAGCCCCAGGTACTTTGCCCATACTATATAAAGTGGGCATCATGGTGGTGGATGTTTGTAATCCCAGTACTTGGGAGGTAGAGGCAGGAGGATCAGAAGTTCAAGTTAATCTAAGGCTACATAATGAGTCCAAGGCCAGCCTGGACCACATTAGATCCTGTCTCAAAATGAACAATAGGGTCAGAGGGGTGGCTCAGCAGGCAGAGGCATTTTCCACACAAGCTTGGCAACCTGGGACCCATGCAAAGGTGGAAGGAGAAAGATGACTGCTCAAAATTGTCCTCCAGCCCCCACATTCACAGTGTTGCAAGCACACACACAAACAAATAAATAATAATAATAAATGACAGTTTACAAAAAAAAATAACAAAAATGCAATTCATGGGCTGGAGAGATACTCAGCGGTAAGAGTGCTGGCTGCTCTTGCAAAGGACTGGAGTTCAGTTTCCAACACCTATAACTCCACCTCCAGGGGATCTGATGCCCTCTCCTGGCCTCCTCTGGAACTGGCACTCATATGCACACACACATACACACACACACACACAATTAAAAAAAATCTTCCTTAAAATACAATTTAATTAAAAATAATAACAAAGCTGGGCAGTGGTGGCGCACGCCTTTAATCCCAGCACTCGGGAGGCAGAGGCAGGTGAATCTCTATGAGTTCGAGGCCAGCCTGGGCTACCAAGTTAGTTCCAGGAAAGGCACAAAGCTACACAGAGAAACCCTGTCTCGAAAAAAACCATAAAAAAAAATAAAAAAAAATAACAAAAACAAGCCAGGCAGTGGTAGCAACACTCAGGAGGCAGAGGCAGGTGGATCTCTGAGTTCGAGGCCAGCCTGGTCTGCAGTGAGTTCCAGGATAGCCAGGGCTACAGAGAGAAACCCTGTCTTGAAAAACAAAACAAAAAAAACTAAGAATAACAAAACAAAATCAAAAAAGAATGGAAGGACTTTGGAAGGATACTGTGTACAGGAGTGAAGTGACCCAGTGTACTTCTTTGTTTTTTAAGATCTGTTTTTATCATTTTTAATTATGTGTATATATGTATTTCTGTATGTAAGTATATACACATGAGTGCAAATGCCCGTGGAGGCCAAAGACACTGGATCCTTCTGGCACTGGAGTTGCAAGGGGTTGTGGCTGCCTGATATGGTGTGGGAGCCCACAAAGGTTTCCTAGTGAGATCTGAGCTTGCTTTACACAGCAGGGCTGCATTAGGGGATGGCTTGACCACATGGATGGTCACCAGATGTCTGCGATGGTCTGCACTTGACTGTGCTGGAGAGAAGTCTTTTGCTCCACCCCTTGGCATTCCTTTAAAAGCCCTTTAGTAAAGACAGAAGGGGCTGGTGGGTTTGGACCCAGGCCCTCCCGAGGCTATCCTGTGTTTTCTAACTGTTGCTCTCTCCTCTATACCTCTATCTACAAATTCCTCCTTTCTCCCTGCTCAAGAGCACCCTGGGGGAATAAGAGTGAGCTGGTGTCCCTCAACATGGGTCCTGGGAACCAAACTCAGGTCCTCTACAAGAGCAGTCCATTCTCTAACTGCTGAGCCATCTCTCCAGCCCCCAGGTGTGCTCTTCAAGAAGCTCACTGATTGCTGTGTTGCAGGGTGGGCTGCAATGGGGCCACTGTGAAGGGGAGGACACCCTGGTGGCCAGAGTGGGAGGAGGATGCAGGAGGGGTGAGCCAGGGTGGAAGGGTAACAGTGCGGACAGTAGGAAATGATCCAGNCAAAGACGATGGGGAAGTCAAACAGGTGAGTCAAATGTAGATGCTATAGCATGGGAGAGAATATTTATAGAATGCATAACTTCTGAACATGCGTTCTAGTTGCATCTAGAATACACAAAGAATGTTTGCAAAGCAAGCCAGGCATGCTGATGTACAATGGTAGTCCCAGCACTTGGGAAGTAAAAGCATGAGGATCAGGACTTCAAAGTCATCTTCTGTTACATAGTAAGTTGGAGGCCAGCCTGGGCTACATGATACCCTGTCTTAAAAAAAAAATCAAATTAGTCAATTTGGTGGCATACACCTTAAATTCNAGCACTAGGAATTTAAGCACTAGGAAAGCAGAGGTAGGCAGATCTTGATGGGTTTGAGGCTGGCCTGGTCTGCATAGTGAAATCCTGTCTTCAAAAAACATAACGGATTGTTACAGCACGATAGTCAATTTATTAAATGGGCACTATATATATGCATATATATATACGTACATATATGTACATATGTATGTGTGTGTATATGTGTATATGTGTGTGTGTGTGCATGCAGGGGGAGGGGAGAAACAGCTAAAATGAAATATATATGGAAACCCACATGGAAGTCTATTACTTTGCTGTAAGGTAATTTAAATTTTATTTATTAACATTAGTATGTGCATGGTACTGTCAAGTTGGTAATCACTACCTGCCATCAGAACCAGGCAGAGTGGTGCACCTGTAATCCCAGTATCTGGGAGGCCATCACAGGAAGAACAGAAGCTTAGGATTTGTAGGCTAGCCTGGGCTACATGAGAAGCCATCTCAGAAAAAAAAAAAACCTTCTAGAGAAAAATGACCTTTTTCACAGATGACTAACAGGTCAAATGACTTCAGATTTGAAAGTGAGTTTCACTGTTAGATAAGAAGCAAGGACAATTATATCTCTATTTATTTTGTGTGTGTGTGTCATATTAGTGTGTGTGAGCACATTTGTGTTTGGGTACACAGATATGCACTGTGAGTGGAGGCCACAGGTTAACATTGAGTATCTTACTCTATCATTTTCCACATTAATAAAATAATAATAATATTTATAATAATAATAATAATAATTATTATTATTATTTGAGGCAGAATCTCTCACTGGAAGCCCAGGCTCACTGCTTTAGCTAGATGGGCTGGCTTGCAAACCCCAGGATCCTCCCATTCTTGCCTCACCAGCACTGGGGATTTAGGTACCTGCCGCTTTGTCCCACCTTTTACATGGGCACTGAGAAGATCCGAACTCGGGTCTTCATCCATACCGAGCAAGCACTATACTGACTGAGCTGTCTCCCCAGCCCTTGAGTTGTGTCATTTTAACAATATTTGGTTATTGTGTGTATGCACATGCCACATCACTCATGTGGGGGTCAGGGCACAACCTGGAGAGTCAGTTTTGTTTTTCTGCTGTGTGGGTCCTAGGGTTTGAACTCAGGCTTGGCAGCAAGCGCCCTCCAAATCAGTCTTTAAACTCCTGGTGTAAAGCCGGATGGTGATGGCACATGTCTTTAATCCCAGGACTCTAGAGGCAGAGGCAGACGGATCTCTGTGAGTTCGAGGCCAGCCTGGTCTACAAAGTGAATTCCAGGACAGCCAGGGATACACACAGAGAAACCCTGTGTCGAAAAACAAAACAAAACAAAACAAAAATGAAAAACAGAAAAACAAAACAAGAAGATGTTTCATGATGAAAACAAAAATAACGTTTTGGGGGCCAGCAATGCAGCATGGTGGTGGTAGAGTGCTTCCCAGCATGTTCACGGGCACATGGCTCTGGACCCAGTCCCTAGCACTGCAAATAAACAGACAACAGGTCCTGGTGCTGTTGTCAATGTATGAGAGGACAAGAGAGGGACAAATGTCATCCAAGTGCATCCTACACGTGTGTGCAAGTGCCCTAGGGAAACCCATCATTTTGTACAGTTAAGTTTGGTTTTTAGAGCAGGGTATTNCATGCCTGTAATCCCAGCACTCAGAATGTTGAGACAGAGGACTCTCTGAAAGTTCAAGGTCAGCCTGGACCACAAACATAGAGACCCTGTTGCAGAAACATCCCTATCCCCCCAAAATCCCCAACTCGACAAAAAGCTGCTATAAAAAGAATGGAGAATAAGGAAACCTCAATATGAGGAAAAGGGAACCCTCATCACTGTTGGTGAGAATGTGAACTGGGGCAGCCACCGTGGAAAGAGTATAGAGGTTCCTCTTTACTAAAAGTAGAGTCAGTACCACGTGATTCAGTGGTACCAGCCCTGGGTGTATACACGGAAGGAGCCTGAGTCAGCACACCACAGACCTGCAGCAGTGCACACAGCAGCCAAGATATGGGACCAGGCAAGATGTCCATCAACAGACAAACCAGAAAAAAAAATGCAGTACATATACACAAGAGATATTGCTGTTTGTCTTTCTCGCGCTGTAGTCCAGTGACCTGGAACTTAGTATATAGTCCAGGCTAGCTTTGAGCTCATGATAGTAGCCCTTCTACCTCGGTCTCCTGAGTGCTGGGATTATAGATATAAACCCCATGCCATAAAGAATTAAATTATATCATTTGCAGGAAAATAGATGTAACTGAAGATCACCATGTTAAGCAAAATAAGCCAGATCCAGAAAAATATTGCATGCTTTCTCTCATTTGAGGAACCTAGAATTAAACACACACACACACACACACACACACACACGCACACACACATGCACATGCATGAACATAGAACAGAGAGCATGTGAGAAAAACAACATGCCAATGAGACATGAAAGACAAAATATTGTAATTTTCTTTCAGATGTAGATCTAGATTTAACAGTTCCGTATGTGTGTAGTAATATTTATATGTTATATATAATAAGACATGAAAGAGGAAGAGGGACTTGTGGTTGGAGAGGAAGGGACCAGCTGGTTTACTGTAAAGGCTAGAGTGTGGGGATAAATAAGAAAAAAAGCACAGTGATACATATGTCATGGGTATGGAAACATCATGATGAAACACATTTATTTTTATCTTTATTTTCTTTTTGAGACAGTGTCTCACTATGTAGTCCTGACAGGCCTGGAACTTGCTATGTAGACTAGGCCAGTCTGGAACTCATAGAGATCCACCTGCCCCTGCCCCTGCTTCGGTTAAAGGCATGTGCCACCACCCTACGAAACTCAGTTTTTTCCCATGCTTTTTTTTTTTGTGTTTTTTGAGATTATAATTACATCATTCTCTCTATTCCCTTTCCCCTCTCCAACCTCTTCCATGTAATCCCTCAACACTCTCTTTTAAATTTCATGGCCTCTTTAATTGTTGTTGCGTGTGTGTGTGTGTGTGTGTGTGTGTTCACAATATACAAATACGACCTGCTCAGTCCATACAATGTTACTTGTATATACATATTTTCAGGGCTGAACTCGGCATTCCTTTTTCTAGGGTTGAGGCCTCTCGAGGCTCTCCCTTCCACATTAGCTTGTCTATTGCTATCATCTTTATTCAGATCATGGTTAGGTAATGGTGAGGCTTCACGGCTGTAGCAACTCTGTTTTTTTTGTTTTGTTTTGTTTTGTTTTTTTGAGACAGGGTTTCTCGGTGTAGCCTGAGTGCTGGGATTAAAGGAGTGCACTGCCACCACGGCAGGCGACTCTGACATTTCTAGTCTCACAGCACATTCCCTGNTCCTGTGGCTCTTANAGTCTTTTTGTCCCCTNTTCTGAAATAATCCCTGAGCCTTAGGGCAGGAGTTTTTTGTAGATGTATCAGTTGGGACTGGGCTCCACAGCTCTGCAGTTTGATTGGTTGTGGTTTTCTGTAATGGTCTCCATCTATTGCAAAATGAATTTCCTTGGTGAGGGGTGAGGTACACTTATCTATGGTATAAGGATAAATATTTAGAATGTAGTTAGGAATTATGCTGGTTTAGTAAAAAGCAGTGGTTANAGGTTCCTCTCCAAGATCCATGACTTCACTAGTCCAGAGTAGTTGGCTAGGTTTCCAGTGCAAGGCATGATTTTCCCTGTTTAGTGAGCCTTTAAGTCCAATTAGAAAGTTGTTGGTTACCAACAAGATGTGTATGCTACTATTGCACTCTTAGGGATATCATGACGTGCTGATTGTTATTGTGATTGATAGTATCATAGCTGGGTAGGAATGTTGCACGTTTGCACAGTGCCGTCTGGTACCGTGAAAGCTAGCCCTTAGGGGGAGGCTTTCAGAGCGGATCCAGCTTGAGCCTCTGAGCCTTGTGTCTCAAGTGTATGGTATCTTCAGTAATAGGGTCTTACCTTCCACTTCTAGGGGGACAACCAAGGACAGCAGCAATAGCCTATAATGTAAGTATATATTGCCCTAGAGCAACTAGATAAAATCTACAATTGGTACAGTTAAAATACAGTACGTGTTTATTTAAATAGGACACTTAAAGTGTTCAAATAGTGCCAACATAGGCAAATAAAGAAAATAGAGAGGTAACAACATCTAAGGCAAATAAATGAATAAACTCTCAAGAAAACAAATAACAAAACAGTAGACANCCAGCCCTCAGGAGGAATGGGATAGACGGCCTCCCAATGGATGGACACCTCTGGAAGGGCTGAGGTATATACCTTTATGACTGGTGTACACATATTTTTAATTTTAAAAAGTGTTTTTGAGACAGGTCATTACTATGTAGCTCTAGTTGGCCTTAATCTCATTTTGTAGAACACAGAGATCCAACTGCCTCTGCTTTCCCAGTGCTGGAATTATAGGTGTGTGCATTACCACACCTGGCCTGGCTTGATTGTGTGTGTGTGTGTGTGTGTGTGTGTGTGTGTGTGTGTGTGTGTGTGTGTGTGTACAACTTGCTAGAGTTGGTTCTCTGGTTCTCTCCTTCCACATGTGGGTCCAAGCAATTGTACTCAGGGTGTCAGGCTTGACAACAAACACCTTTACCAGCTGATCCATCCCTCTGGCCCATCACTTTTTGAGACAAGGTCCCTCATTGGACCTGGAGCTCACAGATTGGCTATAATCCAGTCTAACTCACTCCAGGGATCCACTGTCTTTGTCATCCTAGCACTGGGATTACAGATACATGCTGGATTTACAAGTAGGTTCTGGGGTCCCCTGCTTGTGGGGTATGCACTTGATGGACTGAGCCCCTTCCCAGCTCCTCTCCACATATTTTTTATATGTGCATGGAATACTTTGATACTGCAAAATAATTGCCTCCCTCAGGACACCATTTTAAGTGAGGTTGAGCATGGGTCCATTGTGGGGGGCCAGCTCCCACATTTATTTATCCCAGGGACTCTTGAGGAGTGAGGGATAAGAGATTTAGGTAGAATAGAGGAGAGAGACACAGAAACACAGGATAGCCTCTGGAGGGCCTGGGTCCAAACCCACTGGCCCCTTCTGTCTCTACTAAAGGGCTTNTTAAAGGAATGCCAAGGGGTGGAGCAAAAGACCTCCCTTAGTACAGCCAAGTGCAGACCATCCCAGACACCTGATGACCATGCACATGGTCAAGCCATCCCCTAATGCAGCCCTGCTGTGTAAAGCAAGCTCAGATCTCACTAGGAAGCTTTTGTCAGCTCCCACAGTCCATGTGCGTCCAAGAGCCAAGAGAACCCCATTTTTGTAAATTGAGGTACCATGAGCAACTCCTTGTCTACAAATCTGGAACTCAGGACTCCTAGCTCAGTGTCCTCACAAGTGTAGTTTTGGAAGATGAAAACCACAGGAGAAACAAAAATGGGGGTTGGGAGTAGGGAGGGTAACCTGATGCTGTTTTTTTGGTTTTTGTTTTGTTTTGTTTTGTTTTTAAAGCCCTGACATGCTGCCCTCTAGAAGCAGAATAAGAAGTTTGGAAAGAGCTTCACTTCTAAGACGGTCACCAAACCCTCATTCTTCCGGATGTTTTTTGGGGATGCCTTCGACCATCCTCAGTGTTGGTCAAGTAAGGATAAAGATGTGGGTAAGTGATTTACTTGTGTTTGTTTATTGAGACAGGCTCTCACCGTGTAGCTCTGGCTGGCTTGGAACTTGCTGTGTAGACCATGCTGCCTAGTACTCGAAGATATCTACCTGTCTCTGTCTCCTTGAATGATGGGATTAAAGGCGCACCCCACCACGCCCGCCCCACTCCTCACCCTGTTAAAAAGTATTATTTCTTTTGTGTGTAGGGTGTGTGCCTGCCACCTGACTTCTCCCTATGTCTGGATCAGGCTGATGCTAGGCATTGGGCTAATATAAATTGGCAGAAGGTCTCCTCTGCAAAAAGTAGGCCTGGATCCCAGAACTCTGGGGAAGAGATGCGGAAGATTGGTGTCCTAAAGTGGGACAAGGGGGGGTCTGAATAGTAACATAGCCACCAGAGGGCAGTGTTGGATCTCATCAACGGCCCAGATAAGTCCGCCTCAGTCCCTGGAAAGTGCACAAAGCTTGACTTTCCTTAGCCCAGGCTTCTTTTCTGATATATCGAAAGCGCCTCAAATTCTTTGCTGTCTGAAGAGACAGCATCCAGNAGCCTTGCAGCCAAGGTGGGGATTTTGGGAGAAATACCCAGATCGGCCACAAGAGGGAGATAGGGAGTTAAGCTCTTGGTTCCAAGGATGAACTCTTTCAAAAGATTGCAAAAGGCGAGCTTGGTGACACATGACTGGAAACCCCAATGCTCAGGAGACAGAGGCTGGAAGATCACCTAAATTAGGGGCTTGCAACACCCTGACTCAGAATAAAATAGGGGTAGGCAGGTTACATAGTGAGAACCTAACTGTGAAATAAAATAAAGAGCAGGGCCTTGATTTTATATAAAGAGATATGGTTAAGCTATACTGCACTTACAGAGGACCTGAGTTCTGTTCTCAGCACTATGCTCACAACTACCTGTAACTCCAGCTCCAGGGGGTTCCATGCCCTCTTCTGGTCTCCATGGGCACCTGCACTCACATGGCACATACCTACATGAAGACACACACACACACACACACACACACACATATAATTTTTAATTTCTTAAAATTAACTTATTTATTTATGTTTTTTCCAGACAGGGTTTCTCTGTGTAGCCCTGGCTGTCCTGGAACTCACTCTGTAGACCAAGTTGGCCTTGAACTCAAGAAATCTGCCTGCCTCTGCTTCCCAAGTACTGGGATTAAAGTCATACACCACCACCTGGCAATAAATATTTTTTAAACAAGCCAGAAACGGTAACANACCTTTTTAATCCCAGCACTCGGAAGGCAGAGGCAGGAGGATCTCTGAGTTCGAGGCCAGCCTGGTCTACATTGTGAGTTCCAGGACAGCCAGGACTACATAGAGAGACTGTCTCAAAACAAACAAACAAACAAAAACAAATACAACAACAAAAACAATTAAAAACAACAACTACAGGGTGCTGGAAAAAATGGCTCAGAGGTTAAGAGTTCTTGTTGCACTTCCAGAGGACCTGGGTTTGATTTCTAGCACCCACATGGTGGCTCACTGCTATCTGTAACTCTAGTTCCAAGGCATATTACATCCTCTCTGACCTTCATGGGCACCAGGCACACACGTGGTAGACATACATACTTGAGGCAAACTCTCATACACGTAAAAGAAAAATAATAAATCTAAATAAAATAAAATAAAAAGAACAGGACTGTTTGTGCTTATTGATTTCAAAGGGCCAAGGATGGCTGATGAGTGATGCTGTGCCAGTCAATGGGTCTGCATTTTGTTAGGTCACACAACAGGGCCAGAGCTCCTGAACAGCTTCAAGAGGCCCACATAGCAAAAGCACGCAGCATCAATAGAGACCTAGTGACCACCTTGCTGCCACGGGCCCTGGGAAATTACAGGCATCTTCGCAAAGGCTTTGGACCTGGACCTCAACAAGAGAGAATATTAGCCTGCTTGTCCAGCCTCAGGAAACTGAACACATGCTGGACCCGGCGCTGTTTTACTTCACCGTTCTCTTCTCGAGAGCACTCACCGCCCGGTACCGATGCTCTGTATGTGCGCTCACTGCCTCCCTCTACTGGAGACAAAGAGCTAAAGCAGGGCTGTGTCTCTTCCTGGGGCGTGGCTAAGGCTGAGAAATGGGCTCAGCATGTCTGCAGTGGATACACCTGAGTGAGTGAATGAACCAAGTGCGACAGGTGGATGTGAAGCGCTAAGGAGCATCCGTGCCCAGAGTCCAGCAGCCTGGACAACTGGTCTGCTTCCAGCTGTTGCATCTCTTGCCCGGAGAGTTGCCTTGCTTATGAGTCTTTGCACTTGGGGTCAATCCCTTCCTAGAAGTATGGTTTGGCCTTCGTTCCATACCACTGCTGAGAGTCCAGCCTGCCCATTCAAAAGTTGCTGAGGGTTCTAGGGTAACCCTGTAAGCTGCCCTCCCTTCCATTCGTTACAGAATCTGAGCTCCTTTCTAGACATCTGAGAAACGGGAAACCCCATGGTGTATAGTGGGTTTTGAATAGGACAAAGAGAGACACGGACNCCATTTCTTCGAAGAGAAAAGTTCTTATCTGCTCTAACTCCAGGTTGCTCCCACCTCAAACCAGCATGGTGGAGGGTGAGGACCAGGTGGAAAGTACATTTCCAGGGTGAGAAAAGAGCAGGGCTGGGAACTTTGAACCTTATTATGAAACAGGTCATATGTGCAAGAGAAAATGCCACTTATGCCAACAGTCTAAAACAGCTGAACCCACGTGCCCATCACCCAACTNAGAGTGCACTCCCTGCCCCCACCCTGGGGCCCACATCCCCTCTTACCAGAAGGAGACACGATGTTGGGGTTTTCTCTTTCTTTTCCTTTCTTCTCCCTTGACCCCTGAACCTCTCTCTGTCTTGACGCTGTCTTGAGACTCAAACTCAAAATGTAGTTGAGGGGCATTTGAACCTCTGACCCTCCTGCTTCTATTTCCAAAGTGCCAGGATTGCAGGCATGCACCACTACATTCAGTTTTGTGCAATGCTGGAGATCAAACCTAGAACTCTGGGCACACCAGGCAGGCACTCTGAGCAACATTCCCTAGCCCCCTCCTTTTAGTTAATCATTTCTTTGTTAATTCTTTCAAATTTCTTCACATCCTAATATTATATATATTATTTTATTTTGCCTATGGGGAGACTGCAGTGAACTTTTTGTTTGTTTCTTTTATGTGTATGGGTGTTTTGTCTGCATGTATGTCTGCACTACACATGTGCCTGGTATCCTTGGAGGCTAGAAGAGGGCATCAGATCCCCTGGGACTGGATTACAGACTGTTATGTATTGAAAGCTATTGGGGTCCAGCTCCTCAGTAGCTTTCCCCAGAGTTCCAGAAGAGATGCTACCAGTGGCAAATAAATCTGAGGGATATTCTAGTAAATCTACGTACACAAAACTCTTTAGTCCATACACTTGATTCTTCGGAGTCATTTCTCTCTCTACACAGCTTCTATTTTGCTCTCTTACTTAGCTCCTTTCTTGGCTGATTTCTTTCTATATTTATATGCTGTTCCCCCTAAGTGCTATCTTAATTCCTTCATCTAATTCTGCCCCATCTAGGTTCTCATCCATCTAGTTCGTTCCCATCTTAGCTCCTCTTCGTCCTTAGCTCCTCTCTGTAATCTTCTATGTTCTCTCTCATTCTTTCCCATCTCCTTAGTTCTTCCCATCTTATTCTTACCCACCTGGCTCTTCCTCATCTTCTATCTCACCTCTAGTCCTCTCTTCTAGCCCTCCAATCTAGTTCTCTAATCTAGTTCTCTTCCAGTCCAGTTCTTCCCCATCGCAGTTCGTTCCTCTCCAGTTCTTACCCATCTAGTTCTGCCACTCTCTTTTTTCTTCTCTGTGCCTGCTCTGAGAATCAAACTGCCTTTTATCCCTTTGACCCTTATCTCTCCAAGCTATCTCTGCTCCCGCTGTTTCTGACAGAGCGGGAGAAGTGTGCTCGGTTGCTAGGCAACTTGGCTAGGCAACTTCCATCACAGCTAGATGTACCTGTAAGAGGAACCCTTTAGTTCTGAGTTAACTGTTAACGGTGGATCCAAAACTAGAGATAAGACTTTGGAAAGGGAGAAAGTTAAGCTTAATTAGCACAACCGCCAGGCCTTCTCAAACAGATAGTCTGGATGCTTAAGTCTGTTCTTAGAGAGTACAGAGGTATCTCTGATAAGATACTTTTGTCTGTCTGGGGATGGTCCTGGTCAGATGCTGCTAATGACAATAATGACAGAAAGGCCTGAAATTAGGGATCCTGGCTGAGTTACTGCTCAGAAGGTTATCTAAATATTCCTTTAGTAGAGGGGAAATTGTCCCCAATGAATGATGGAAAAGCTACAATAACACACGAGAAACTCATAGCAGGAAACGACTAATAATCAAAAGCCTCAGCTTTACCTCTGGAAGGCCCTTGGCTTCTTCCAGTTATAGCTTTGTCATAATCAGCTGAAATCCTACTTCGTATTATTGCAGCTTGCAGCAGTTATGAGATGTCGTGCGAATGCTGGAAATGGAACCTGAGTCCTCTGGAAGAGCATCTGGTGTTGTGGGAGATTTGTTTGCTCTGTCCTCTGAAACTGTCAATAAACTGAACCTCGATTCAGAGGACGGAGTCCACGCTCAGCTGAACAGAATAAACCATAGAGGTTTTTTAGACGACTCAGATGGGAGGAGAGGGACACATGAAAGAAGGAGGAAGGGTTTAGGAGTTTCTTGGGCCCTTTTGGATCTCGGAAAAGCAGAGAGGAGGGTCGGCTGGGGTTTTCTCCATCACTTTTTGGATCTACCAAGTTCATATGCTACTTTCTGGCTCCCAAGTTTTTATTAATAACATAATAATTTAGATAATTGTTACATTCCAGTGCTCTTAACTGCTGAGACATCTCTTCAGCCCCCAGGTGCTGTAGTCACGGTATTGAAAGAACAGGGCTCCCTAAGCCACCTTCTCATCTGGAATCTGGATGGAAACAGAGAGAGGATGCTCAGTGTATTGGAGACTGAATTGAGGCAGGGACTTTGCAGCAGCTGAGGGCTTCTCTCTTCCTCTCCTGTTCTTGCTGGGTGGGTGGTCCAGGGCTTTTTACTCCTTGGAGGCCATGGAGGCCATGAGGTCCACCACCCTGTTGCTGTAGCTGAGTTCTTTGTCAAACCAGAAAATGAGCTTGACAAAGTGGCCTTTGAGAGCATTGTCACCCATCACCAAAGGAGAAAGACTGTCACTGTTAAAGTTGCAAGGGACAGCCTGGTCCTCAGTATAGGCCAGGATCCCCCCCCCCCATGCCTGCTTCGTTATCTTTTTGATGTCATCACATTTGGCAGCTTTCTCCACCCAGCTGGTCAGATCTATGATGGACAGATTGGAATGTGGAAGGACATACCAAATTTCTGTTCAGGTCTCAGATAACTTTGCCCACAGCCTTGGCTTCACCAGTGGGTGCAGGGATGAGGTTCTGAGAATCCTCCAAACAATCGCACCTCAGTTTCCCAAAGGGGCGGTTCTCAGTCTTCTGGGAGATATTGTTAGTATGGGCAGTGATCAGAAGTCCCTCAATAATTCCGAAGTTGTTATGGTGGTTTGAAAGAAAATGACCCCCTAAAGGGAGTGGCACTAATGGGAGGTGTGGTCTTATTATCAGTAGGTGTGGTCTTGTTGCAGGAAGTGTGTCACTGTGGAAGTGGGCTTTGAGGTCTCCTGTTCTGAAGCCATATCCAGTGAGACAGACCATTTCCTATTGCCTTGAGTGATGATATAGAACTCTCAGCTATTTCTCTAGCACCATGTCTGCCCACATGCCACCATGTCACACCATGATGATAATGGACTAAACCTTGAACTGTAATATTTTCCTTTATAAGAGTTGCTGTAGTCATGGTGTCTTCACAGTAATAGAAACCCTAACTAAGACAGATGTCATGGATGATCTTGGCCAAGGGGACAGTCTCAGTTAGTTTTCTGTTGCTGTGATGAGATACCCTGACCAAGGCAACTTATAAAAGAGAGAGTTTATTGGGGGTCACAGTTCCAGAGGGTTAGAGCCCATGACCATCATGGTGGGGAGCATGGCAGCAGGCAGGCAGGTAGGCAGGTATGCCGCTGGAGCAGTAGCTGAGAGCTTACATCCTGATCTACAGGCACAAGGCAGAAAGAGAGAGAGAGCTAACTAAGAATTTCATGGGCTTTTGAAACCTCAAGGCCTGCCTCCAGTGACATTTCTCCTCCAACAAGGCCACCCCTCATAATCTTTCCCAAACAGTTCCACCAAATGGGGACCAGGTATTCAAATCTATGAACTTTTGGGGTGACCATTCTCATTCAAACCACCACAGGTGCTAAGCAGTTACTGGTGCAGGCAGCATTNCTGATAATCTTGAGTAGTTGTCATCCTTCTCCTGGTTCACATCCATCACAAACATGGATACGTCAGCAGAAGAGGCAGAGATGATGACCCTTTTGGCTCCCCCCATCAAGTGGGCCCCAGCCTTCTCCATGGTGGTGAAGACAGCAGTAGACTCCACAGCCAGCATCACCCCATTTGATATTGGCAGGGTCTCAGTCCTAGAAGATGGAGATTGAACTGGCCAAAGTGACTCAAAGAAGGTGTGGCAAAGGCCAGCATTGGACTAATGAATACAGATCATCATGGGACAGGCAAGGTAAACCATTGCCATCAGGAAACACCATGAAGGGCCTCTCACAGGCCTCCATGTCAAATTTGGTTCAATCATTCCCTGTCGTCATTAGGGAAACTCATCCACAGAGCAATTAAAAGACTTAATGCCTGTTGTGAAAAACCATAGTGCTCTGGATGACGGAACAGCTTCAATAGCTAAAACAAAATTTTCAGGAGAGACCACAAAACAAGTATTTTGACAAACTTCTATACATGATCAAAGACCAAAGCTGAAAATACAAATAAATGGCATTGCAATTGAAGATTTACTAGATATAGGTGTAGAAGTAACAATAATTTCAACAAAATCTTGGCATCCAGATTGGCCTCTTCAGGAGATAAATATTCAGCTTCTAGGGATTGGAACTTTATCTCAGGTAAAACAAAGTGCAAAATGGGTCAAGTGAATAAGACCAGGAAAGTTAAAGCCATATGTGGCTAACATAGCAATGAATTTATGGGGGCGTGACTTGTTACAACACTGGAATACCCAGATTAACAGTCCTCTGATCTCAGAAACTAACCATAAACTAACGTATGCTTCTGAGGAAAATATTAAAAGGTATGATCAAGAACAGTCACTGACCATTCAGGTTGTACATAAGCAAGGCACAACAGCTGCTGATCTTTCAAGGGTACCAACAGCCCTACCTTTAAAATGGCTAACTGAAAAACCTGTATGGGTGGAACAATGGCCTTTGACATCAGAAATATTACAGGCATTAGAACAGCTGATACAGGAGCAGCTAAATGTTCAACATATTGAAGAATCGACCAGTCCTTGAAATTCTTCTATATTTGTCATTAAAAGAAATCTGGAAAATGAAGAATGGTAACAGATCTAAGAGNTATTAATAAGATGACCCAAGCAACGGGCTCTTTACAGCCTAGAATTCCCTTGGCTTCTCTATTANCTAAAGGATGGTCTATTATATATAGTGAATAACTTAAAAGACTGTTTTTTTTTTAACTATACTTTTACAAGATCAGGATAGAGAAAAATTTGCCTTCACAGTGCCTACTTATGATAATTCTCATCCTGTTAAAAGGTATCAGTGGAAAATTCTATTCCACAAAGGATGCTAAACAGCNCTACTTTGTGTCAATATTGGAAATAATTCATAAAGAGTTTCCTCAATTTGTATTTATAATTATATGGATGATATCTTACTAGCTAATTCAGACTCAAATACCTTAGGAAAGAAATGTTTGAAGAAGTAAAGAAAATTTTGCCTTGTTGGGGAATACAAATTGCTGAAAAAATACAAAGAGGAGACTCTATTAATTACCTTGGATATAAGATAGGTTTACAAAAAATTCAATCACAGAAAGTACAAATCAGGAGAGCCCAATTACAAATTCTTAATGATTTTCAAAAATTATTGGGTGATATTAACTGGCTATGGCCCACAATTGGATTGACAACTCAAGAACTAAGTAATTTGTTTCAAACCTTTCAAGGTGATAAGGACTTAAATCGTCCAAGAAAATTATCAGCTGAGGCTGAGAGAGAATTAGCTTTGGTAGAAGACAAATACAGGATGCACATATGGATTGCTAGGATCCAGAGTTTGATTGNTTCCTGGTCATACTATCTTCTATGCATTCTCCTACATAAATTCTTATGCAGAGAGAAGATAATATCTTAGAATGGATATGTTTTGTTTTGTTTTAAATAGTTTATTGTTCTTTTATGTGCATTGGTGTTTTACCTACATGTATGTCTGTGTGATAGTGTTGGGTCCCCTGGAGCTGGAGTTACAGACAGTTGTAAGCTGCCATGTGAGTGCTGGGAACTGAACCCAGGTCCTCTGGAAGAGCAGTCAGTGCTCTTAACCACTGAGCCATCTCTCCAGCTCAGTGGTTAAGAGCCATATTTTTTTTTTTTACCTAGAATGGATATTTTTACCACACAAACAAAGTGAAAAATTAAAGACCTATGTAGAAAAGATTTCTGAATTGATTCTGAAAGGAAAATTGAGACTTTATCAGGATTAGACCGAGGAGAAACTGTGGTACTTTTCACTAATGCTGAGATTGCTTCATTATGGGCAGAAAATGAACATTAGCAAAGAGCTTGCAGTAATTTCTTGGGAGAGATTAGCAACAAATATCCNAAAAGCAAGAGACTTCAGCTTATAAAAAGAACTAACTGGATTCTTCCTCACATTGTACAAGGAACACCAATTTCTGGAGCCCCTATATTCTATATTGCTGTGAATAAACTAGGAAAGGCAGGTTATAAGTCAGGAAATTTAAAGTGGCTCAAAGTCCTTATGATTCTGTTCAAAATCAGAATTATATGCTATNCTCATGGTATTATTAGATTTTCCAGAATCTCTTAATATAGTTACTGACTCTCAATATGCAGAAAGAGTTGTTTTTCATATTGAAACCGCTGAACTTATTCCAGACAATTCAAAATTAACTTTGTTATTTATTCAGTTTCAAGAAATAATCAGAAATAGAAATCATCCCTGGTATGTAACATATATCAGATCCCATATGGGTCTACCAGGCCCTCTAGCACAGGGTAATGATAAAATTGGTCAGCTATTGGTAGAAAATGTGCTAGAAGCCTCAGAATTTCATAAGAAACACCATGTTAATGGTACAAAGTGCTACAAACTGCAAAAATATATAAAGTAGGATTTCAGCTGATTATGACAAAGCTACACCTGGAAGAAGCCAAGGGCCTTCCAGAGGTAGAGCCAAGACTCAAGGAGTCTTGGTGATATTTGGCTTTTGATTATTAGCCATTTCCTGCTATGAATTTCTCGTGGGCTATTGTAGCTTTTCCATCATTCTTTGGGCACAATTTCCCCCCTACTAATGGAATATTTAGATAACCTTCTGTGCTGACAGCTATACACAGACAGAACCCCAGTTCAAGCCTCCCTGTCATTATTGTCATTAGCAGCATCTAGCCAGGACTATCCCCAGAGGGACAAAGGTATCTTATCAGAGATACCTCTGTACTCTCTAAGAACAGACTTAAGCATCCAAGGCCAAACGATCTCCTGAACTAAGGTAACACCCTTGTGGAAACGCCAGTTTCCTGGGTCAGGTGGATAGCTTTATTTCTTGTGCAATTTAAGGTGAGATCCTCCTTTCTTACAGTGTTACTAATAGACTCCTAACTTCTTACCTAAGCACTTCTAGGAATGTAGATTGAGCACATAAATTCCCTTCCTGATATACTAACTGGTCATTAGCTCTCAGTTGACCTTCTCCTTTACCACTCCCCTTTTGGGTTGTAAAAGAAAGCCTGATGGTCACTGCCTGAGGAAAATTCTTACCTGCCTTTATGACCCTGTAAGAATCCAAGCCTGGTGGCCTTTCCTTAGCTAGAGCACTGCTATTGCATGAGTATATAACTGTAACCCTCAGAGACTTACAGATGATTCTGAGGATTTTTACTGGAGAACTAGAGAGGGAACTTGAGGACGAAATGGAAGATGGGGAAGAGCCAGATGGGGAAGAACCAGATGGGTAAGAACAAGATAAGAAAGGAGATGGGAGAGGAGCTAAGATGGGAAGGAACTAGATGAATGAGAACCTAGATGGGGCAATGAGAGCAGAATAGAAGCTNTGTAGAGAGAGAACTTATCAGAAGAATAGTGTGTGGACTAAGGAGTTTCNTGTACATAGATTTATTTCATTTCATCAAAGATTAAATTATCAGATGGTTGTAGATTCTTCCCAGAACCCTGGGAGGGGACTATCAAGGGGCTGGACCCCCTAGTCCCTGATAGCAAAGGTTTGAAAAAAGATTTCTCTATCACTTAGCAACAAGTCAAAGAAATTATTAGGAAATGTCCTACTTGTTCTTTGTATAACCAAACTCCATTACCTGCAGGAACTAACCCAAAGGGTACTCGAAGAAATGAAATTTGGCAGGTGGATGTGTTTCATTTTACAGAGTTTGGAAAATTAAAGTATGTACTCCATACCATAGATACATATTCAGGATTTCAATGGGCAACTATTTAAGTCCTGAAAGGGCTGATTCTGTAATTATACATTTCTTAGAAGTCATGGCCATTATGTCTGACAACACTCCAGCATATGTCTTTAGTAAAATGAAACAGTTTTTTGCATATTACAGTATAAAGCACATTACAGATATACCACAAAATCCTATAGGAGAAGCAGTTATAGAAAGATCTAATCGAACTTTAAAAGATAAGCTTAATAAACAGAAAGGGGTAATAAAGACCCCCAGAGATTAGATTACATAATGCTTTTTAAAAAATATTTATTTTTATTTTATTTGCATTCGTGTTTTGCCTGCATGTATGTCTGTATGAGCATTGGATTCCCTGGAACTAGAGTTACAGANAGTTGTGAGATACCATGTGGGTGCTGGGAATTTATCCTAGGTTCTCTGGCAGAGGAGTCAGTGCTCTTAACCACTGAGCCATCTCTCCAGCCCCTACATAATGCTTTATTGACTTTAAATTTTTTAAATACTAATGGATAAGAAATGACAGCTGCAAAAAGACACTGGATAGTAGAAAAAAATTGCTAAATTAAATTGGCCTATATACTTTAAAAAATGTTTTGACCTTGGAATGGAAGCCAGGATATGTGTTATGTTGGGGAAGAGGTTTTGTTTCCACAGGAAGAAAAAAGCTATGGATACCATCAAGATTGATAAAGATTTGATTCGAACAGGAGAGACCTCCTGATTAAGGAGAGGCAATAGTTCATCAAACAGCTTGGTCATTCAATCCAAACTAACTTATAAGACTAGGAAATGCCTTTCATTTGATCAGATATAACCTGCCAAAAAAGGGAGACTCCCCAAAGTTAGGGTTGGGGCAGGGTTTTGTTTTTGTCTTTCCAGGAGAATAAAAGCATCCAACTAAGGAATCT
>LZPO01097098.1:214743-236205 GCA_001675575.1 Neotoma lepida
GAACTCACAGAGATCCACCTGGCTCTGCCTCCTGAGTGCTGGGATTAAAGGCGTGCGCCACCACCACCCGGCATGTAATCTGTTTTTTTTTAAGATTTATTTATTACATATACAGAAGAGGATACCAGATCTCATTACGGATGCTTGTGAGCTACCATGTGGTTGCTGGGAATTGAACTCAGGACCTCTGGAAGAACAGTCAGTGCTCTTAACCTCTGAGCCACCTCTCCAGCCCCCTTTTTTAAATTTTAACCACCTGGAAAGGGAGTCTCAGTGTGGAACTGTCTAGTTCCTGGCCCGTGACCGGGAACTAGTCTAGTTTGTACTGTCCCTATACCCTTGGATGGGTGGCCTTTCCCTGNAGCATGGTGACTTACCAGGAGCTACACTCTTTATTTCCCAACACCTAACAGTTGCCAATAGTTCCTCTGCTGGAGGTGGGACTTGGTGCCCATCACTCCTCTCCATGCCNAAGGTTGGTCAGGCATAGGTTTGCACAGGTCTAGTGCATGTTGTCACACTGTGTGAGTTCACATATGCAGCTGTCCTACTGTGTCTGGAAGACCATTCCCCTGTAGTCACCCACCACCTCTGGGTCTTAGCTCTTTCCACCCCCTTTTCTGCGATGATCCCTGAAACTTGGGAGAGGGTGTATGATATAGATGTCCCATTTAAGGCTGAGCATCCCACAGTCTCTCATTCTCTACACCTTGACCACTTGTGGAGCTCTGTGTTAACCACCAACTACTGCCAGTAAAAACTTCTCTGATGAGCTGAGAGAGGCATCGATCTATAGGTATAGTGATAAGTCATTTGGAGTCAGCCTAATGCTACATCTGTGAATAGATGGGTCATAGTCCTTCCGATTATTCTGCTAAATAGACACAGTATTAAACTGTCTCTCCTCTTGACTGGATGTGACGTGCAGAGCTATTTCTGCCACCTTGACTTCTCTGCAGTGATAGACTGTAACCTGGAATTGTGAGCTAAGATAAACCTTTTCTCCCCNAGTTCCTTTTTGTCAGAGAATTTTATCACAACAGCAAAATGAAACTAGGACAGTCGGTGTAAAGGTTCTAGCCATGTCTTGCTAGGAATGCTCGCCCAGAGGGTAACTTGTGGGAGCTGTCTCTCTTTCTGCCATGTGGGATCCAAGGATTGAACATCAGTCATCAAGCATGGTGGCCAGCCCCTGAGCCATATCACCAGCTCAAATCTCCCTTTTCGCACAGAGTCATTCTAGGGGTTCTATTTCTCCAGAAAACTTTGACACAGGAAATAAGACTATGAAAGGACATCATACGTCACCAGGGAATTTCAAGGTAAAACCAGATACCACTACACACTTATTAGAATGGCCCAGATCCCAAATCCTGCCAACACGAGATGCTGGTGACAAAGTGTGCCGATAGAAACTCTTATTCATTGCTGGTGGAGATGCAGCATGGTGCCGGAAACAGTGGGCAGTTTCTTACAGAACTAAGCATGCTTTTACCAGACTCCACAGAGAGTGCTCTTTGCTCTCTATCCAAATGATGGGAAAACGTACATTGATGGAAACACTTACATGCAGATGTTCATAGAGCCCTCATTTATAATAGCCAAACCCGGAAGCAATCACGATGTCTGCTCAGGGGGTGGATGCCCACCGTGGGGCATCCAGACAGGAGAATGTTAAGTTCGGTGTTAAAAAGAAATGGCTAGGGCTGGGACAAGGGCTCGGCATGTAAAGTGCCTGCCTCGAAAGCATGAGGACCTGAGCACCTGAGCACCCATGTGCAGAAGCAGGGCAGTGTTGGCACACATCTGCAACCTCAGTGCTGAGGGGGCGGGGTGGATAAAGGGAGTCAGGGATTGCTGGGCAGCAAATTTAGCTCAATGGTGAGCTCCAATTAGTGAGTTCAGTGAGTGACCTTGACTCAAAAAGTAAATTGGAGAGCAGTAGAGGAAGGCACTCAGTGTTGACCTCTAGCCTCTGCACATACTCACATACATATGTATGAGCACACACACACATTACACACACAGAGAAGGAGACACTGGAGATGTATCTATGTGGTAGCGTGCTGACCTAGCATGTTCAAAGCCTTGAATTCTTATCCTGGGAAGGCAGAGGAGGGGAAAGAGGAGGAAGGGCTCATCATGAAAGGCATGGAGGGCAGGAAAATTATGAGTTCAAGTTCAAGGCCAGCCTGGGCTATATAGAAAAACCTTGTCTAAAGACACACACACACACACACACACACACACACACACACACACAGCCCCAATATGAATTACTAAGTGAAAAGAAACAACCTGAAAAGTCTATTCTGGAAACATTGTAACTGTTGACACACAGACAATGGCAGTTGTTGTCAGTCCTTGGGGACAGGCAGGAACGAATAAGCAGAGCACAGGCGATTTCTAGGTCAGTAAAATGACTGGGTCATTACACATTATGGGTCACTGTGTTTTGTGGGTCTCTCTACTCATGAAGTGTACACCACCAAGAGTGAATGTGGTAAACTATGAACGTGGATTGATAATCATAGGTCAATGTTGGGTCAACAGTGTGACGACGGGCTGGAAATGACAACTACTGGGACTGGGGAGATGGCTCAACAGTTAAGAGTGCTTGCTGCTCTTACAGGGGACCCAAGTCTGGTTCCCAGCACCCACATTAGGTGTTTCACAGCCACCTATAACTCCAGCTCNGGGGAATCTGATGCTTCTTCTAGCCTCTGTTGGCACCTGCACTTAAGTACACATACCCTTACACAGACACATGACATATACATAAATACACAAAAAATCTTGGGGCTAGAGAGATGGCTCAGTAGTTAAGAGGTCCTCTTAACCTCTTGCAGAGGACCTGGGTTCGATTCCCAGCACCTACATGGCATCTCTCAACTGTCTGTAACTCAGGTTCCAGGGGGATCTGACACCCTCTTCTGGCCTCTGTGGGCATCAGGCATGCATGTGGTACATAAACATACAAATAGACAAAGCACCCATACACATATAAAATAAAAGAAAATAAAATGCACATTAAAAAAAAAAAGACTGCTGTACCAACACAGGTAGAATAGTATACAAAAAGGCACAAAGGGTTCTGGGGGTGTAGCATAGTTAGTAGAGTGTTTACCTAGCATGCCTAATGCCCTGGGTTCAATTCCTAGCATGGCATGCACCAGGTATGACAGCACTGCCTGCAATCTCAGCACTCAGAAGGTGGATCAGTAATTCAAGGCTATCCTTAGCTATAATAAGAGGCTAGCCTGGGCTACATGAGAACATGTCAAAAAAAAAAGCAAAGTATGAAAATTCATGGGGTGTTCTAGAAAGAATAAGAGTCATTATTCCTACCGTGTAATAACTCTCCAATATCTATTTTCTACCTAGAGTGTTTATCCATAGGTGATTTTCCATCAGAATTTTAATTGAAAAATATATTTATCTTCCCAAAATAATACATTTTTTTGAGACAAAGCTTAACAAGGTAACTTCGGCTAGCCTCAAACTCACCATGTAGCTCAGACTGACCTGAATTTCACAGCCTTCCCTCTTCAACCTCCTGAGTGCTAGGATTATAGACATGTGCCATGTCTCCAATCTAACACTGCAAACTTTTTGTTTTGTTTCTTTAAATTCTTTTAGATTTATTTATTTTATTTTATAGGTATGAAATGCTTGCCTGCACGTGTGTGTGTGTGCACCACATGCGTTCCTGGTGCCTGCCAAGGACAGAAAATGTGGAGATCCAGTATTATGAAGACATCTCTTACATCCTAAGAGACTGGAAACTTTTTCTGGACCTCACAGCTGAGTTAATAATATACCCTGAGGTCACTTAAGACTGCTAGCAGGGCCTGGTGGCACACACCTTTAATCCTAGCACTTGAGAGGCAGAGGCAGGCAGATCTCTGAGGTTGAGGACAGCCTGGTCTACAGAAGGAGTTCCAGGACAGCCAGAGCTACAGAGAGAAACCCTGTCTCAGGGAGGAACAAAGAAGATGTAGTGAAGCCCTTTGTTAAGGACAGACACACAGCAGATGCAGGGACAGAGTCACAAGCCAGTCTTTAGGCAGGCACAGATTCAGACTTATGCAACAGACAGACAGGAGATGGAAGATAGAAGATACAGGGATCAGGAAGTAGAGAATTTGAATCAGGACACATTCTTGGTTATATAACTCCAAGGGGAAGTTCTTCTGTTTCTTTCGTTAAATCGACACCGAGGCATTATTGGTGACTCAGAGTTAATCACTAATGCATTTAATCCTTGCAAGGAAAGGATTTTCTTGCAACCTCCAGACCTGGAGTCAGGGACAGTTATGAGCCACCATGTGGGTGTTAGGACCTGAACTCAGGTCCTCTGCCAGCACAAGTGCTTGTAACCACTGAGCCATCACTTCAGACCCTGGGTTTGTGTCTTTGAGACCGGTCTCCTTATGTATCTTAGGCTGACATTATCTTCCTGTCTCAGCTTTCCAGTGTGCANTGCCATGCCTAGCTAGCAGTTTGCCTTTTCAAATGAAATAATGAAGGCAGTCAATGGAGAAAACTTGCTGTAGTTTAGACTTGAAAGGTCCACCCAGAGGTCCAGACAGAAGGCTTATTCCCCAGCCTGTGGTGCTATTAGNACACTTTGGGACTGTTCAAAGGTGGCACCTAGTACGGGGAAGTGACATCACTGGAGGCTTGCCTTTGAAGGGGATTGTAGAATCCTACTCCCTCCTCTTTCTCTCATTTCCTGGTCACCATACAGTTTCCACTTCCATGCACTGCCACCATGATGTGCCTCACTATGACCCAAACAACAGGGTCAATCAGCCAACAACTAATGCCTGCAAAACTGTGAGCCCAAATAAATGCTTCCTTTGTAAAGTTAGTTCCCTTTGGTACTTTGTTACAGTGACAACAGGAAACCAACTTCAAGTCTTTAGATTCATTCTCAATACAGTTGCCCCCTTGCTAAGGCAGGCCTGTAACCCACATACCAAAAGCCTGAGACATAAGGATGGCAATTCCAAGACCTGTCTGTACAACAGAGTGAGTTCTAGGATTGCCTGGGCAATTTAGTGTGACACTGTCTTAAGAAATTAAAACAAGAAATNAGAATTTTTTTATAATTTTATAAGNAATTTTTATAAAATTTTTAAACAGTTTATAAGAAACTCATAAAATAAGAAATTAAAAAGAGAACTGGGATACGGCTCAGTGATTGAATGTGTCTGATGTGTGCAAGACACTAAACTCAATTCCCANAGTTAGGATGTCTCAATCTTCACTCATTTGTACCATCCTGCTGCCTTTGACTTCATCAGTACTTCTCTTTTATTGATGTTTTCTATTTTTGCTTAGGTTCAGGTGGCAGCTAGTTTTGTAACTCTTTTGTTTTGTTTGTGTCTCTTTCTGCTTGCCTCATAACTCCAGGTAATGATCATGCGCTCTCTCTCTCTCTCTCTCACACACACACACACACACACACACATATACACACACAAAACTGGAGAGATATTGAATGTCAACTAGGGGACTTTTGCATATTATATAAACAAAGCAATAATTACATTAGCTATTCATGATCAGGAAGTATTGCTTTAAGTATTACATCCTTAAATGGGGAATGGTGGTTCATGCTTATATATAATCCCAACACTTGGGAGGCTGANGCAGGAGAGTCATGAGCTTGAGACCAGGTCCAAAAAAATGCATTGTACTCTGCATACTAAAATACTGACCTGCCCAGCAAAGTGGTCCTGNCCAGCAAGGTGGTCCCATTGATGTAATAGTGGCATGACTTTTTTGGGGGAATGGTAAACAACCGTGGTTTCTGATCATATCTAAGGCAGGCTCCACAGGAGGGAATGCATGTTTGGCATTGTAAATTTGATCCAAAGCCCATGGACCCCAGAAGTCATAGACTCTCTAGGAAAGCTTCTATTGTTTTACCAAATGGTCATGTTGTCAAACTGCCTTCTGTGTTTATATGTATGTTTCTACCCATAGATCAGTGCCGTTTTTAACTGCCATCAGAGAAGCTCTTTTTTGCAGTAAGCAGTGGCTAATGCAGAGAGTCNTAACTGCTCAAGTGCTAAGAATAAGTGGCTGTGTGTGGTCAGTCCTAAACGAGACATCTGTAACATGCACACGAACCCCCAAAGCTTAAGGAACAAGATGAAGGGGTGGAAGAATGTAAGAGCCGTAGAGTGGGGGAGGAGTACGTGACACGTTCTCTTCTGGATATGACATGGCCATTGTCCTCATGAACTCACGGCAGCAGAGGTTATCTGCACACGATCAAACCAATCAAAGTTTCAGCCTGAATGGAGAGGGAAACTCTCAAGGCTCCTCCCCTAGATGAGGGTCTGTTGGTGGCCGATGNTGCTGAGGGAGGGAGAGGAAATTGTCTTTGGGGATGTGGCCACTGGTAGGTTGCCCGTGCTTGAGTGGATGGCCCCACATCNACGCACATAGGGGCAACACTAATTGGACTCAAGGAGTTAAAAAAGGAGAAGATTTGAAATTGAGGAGGAGTTTGAGTGGAAGTAGATATGACCAAAATATATTATATAGAGGTATGAAATTCTCAAGGAAAAAATATTATATTGAAAAAAAATGAACACATAAGTAAGCATATAAATAAATAAATAAGTATACCTTTATTTTATCACAATTTAAAAAGCCAAGTATGTGTTTAAAAAAATAAAAACATACTAAGGGGCTGGGAGATGCTTCCNTGGGTAAGGATGCTTGCTGTGTAAGTGTGAGGACCTGAGTTCGAGTCTCTAGCACCCATGTAAAAAGCCAGGCATGGCCATGCATGCCTGTAACTCCAACACTAGGGCTGATCNGGCAGAGACAGGAGGGTCATTGGAGCTTGCTGGCTGCCAGCCTAGCCAAAAAAAGGGAAACTCCATGTTCAGCAAGAGACCTTGTCTCAAAGGAATGAGGTGGAGAGTGACAGAGGAGGATACCCAGCATCTTCCTCTGGCCTCCACAAGCCCGTGCACATGCAGCATGTATACACAGACGTTTCATGGTGTTTTATACTGTAAGAAATGGGATGAAGAGCTGGAGTTGAGATATAATACACTAAAATGTTCCTATTTGATATAAAANTAACAAGGCTCCTGGGCATCATACGACCTGGGAAAGAGCCTAAACAGTATTAAGCCACAGAGGTTTTTATTCCCAACAGTGACATGGGGACTCAGTGACCCTTGCAGCTCAAGTTGGGGAGACATGACACCCAGCTTCTTGGAGAGAGTAATTCCCCAGGGCACAAGGCCATCAACAAAAACATTTCTAGTTTCCTTCATGAACTGGCCTTGAGCCTGATTAGCCAAATTCTTACTAGTTGGGAGAAATTAAGCTACAGGTTCCCACACTGGCCGCCTCTCAGGGGAAGCCTTAACATACATTTCAATTCTAGATCTAGTCTTGGAAAAATGGCCCATATTCATTCCTGCCCCGCCCCTTTCTCTCTCTCTCTGAAAGTGGAGGCCAGAGGTCCACCTCAGCTGTCCTTCCTCAGGACATCATCCACCTTGCTTTTTGAGACAAGATCTCTCATTGGTCCAGAACTCACCAATTCATCTAGGTTGGGTAACCAGAGAGCCCCAGGGATCTGCCTGTCTCCGCCTCTCAGTGCTAGGATTACACCTGTGTCCCCACCATGTCCAGCTTTCTCCAGGGGGTTTGGAGCTCGAACTCAGGTCTTCATACTCACACAGCAAGCACTTCATCTGTGGAGCCATTCCCCATTCATTCATCCTTTCATTCATTCCTCTGCTGTCGGACTCAACTCATCTGGTCAGACAGCTGCATAGGGAGATCCAGGCTCAGTCCCAGCTCCTGTCCCTGCTCCTAATATCTCTACCAAGTCCTGCTGGATTAGTTCCACCCTTGGTATTCCCAGAAACTCTAAGGAACTGGAGGTGCTAGGCCAGCACGTACTCGGACCCTCTTCTGAACACCGTGCAGGGACACTGCACACATCCAGCATTAGAAGAGACCAGTCGCAAACTGAATGAGAGTTGTACCTTTAGCTTTATTAGAAAATCGCATGCATTGCAATAAATATTAACTTACTGAATCCTTAAACACATCATAAATAATACGGACATCTTACAGAATTAAATAAAAGCATACATCTATTTTTTTTTCCTGGAGTAAACTGGAGGAGGCTTCTTCAGTGACCCTGGTACCTGAATCACATCTCAACCATTTGGTGCTTTCTGCTTTGGTGGGATGGTAAAGTTGCAGTATACACAAAGCATTTGCTTTGCTTCTTAAGTTTGGTTACACTGNAAAGTAAGGCCCAACATATGGTTGGCTCTCATTCCTTTCCTTCTCCAAAATCTGGCTACTCTAGGCACAGAAAGACGATCATGACACAATCGGATTCATACGTAAGAACATAAGAAAAGTTAACCTCATAGAAATTGAGAGTAGAAGTGTGATTACTGGAGGCTGGAGAGGATAGCAGGGAGTTAAGGGGAGGCTGAGTAATGGGTACTAAACTGAAGTTAGGAGCAGGAAGCCCTAGTGTGGTATCCCTCATCAAGAGAGCGACTGAGTACGGTCTATCTCAAAAGGCTAGGAGAAACGATGTTGGAGTGTGATGTGTGATCCCCCTGCTTCCGAATGGATCAAGAGCTCAGAGTCATCCTTGGCTACACATTGAGTTCAAGGTCAGCCTGGGATACTTGAGACCCTGTCTCAAAAAAGGGGATGAGGGCTAGGGAATATAGCTGTTGGTAGAGTGCTTGCATGGCATGCACAGAGCCCTGGGTTCCATCCCAGCATCACAAGAACTAGTAACGATGGTGCATGTCTGTTAACTCATCACTCAGGCAGAGGAAGTAGGAGGATCAGAAGTTCAAGGTCATCCTTGGCTACTTTAAAAGTTTGAGGCCATCCTGAGCCACAGGAGTTATACATACATAAAAAGAATGTTAAATATTTTGTTATATGTAAATGATCAATGTTTGAAGACATAGATAGATTTAACTTGGCTACATGATGTAGATATAAATGGAAACAATGTATGGTAACCCTTAATTTGTACAATTTTGTGGGGTTTATGCATCAGTTTAAAAATCAACTCAAAATCTGCAGTTCTGTCTTCACTAAGCCTGCTCAGTCTCAGTCTTCCATTGTCCACTCAGTACTCATCACACCAAGAAACTCTTGCAGGTAATCCAGGAACTGCCTCGTTCTCCGCCTCTCCTCGCCACACTGCTCCTGTGGAAAGAACAGATTGTCATTGGCTGCTGCAGAACCAGGTGCAGCCAGACTCACAGGATTCCCAGAAAACTTACTTTTTGGCGGTCAATGTATTTCTTTATTAGTGACAAGTTTTGGAATAGCGTTTCCACGGCACCCCCACGGACAGTTTGATTCTTCAGTATGTCTAGCCCCTGGAAGATTTCTCCGATGCACAGCTGGTGCTGAACGAGGAAGATTATCAAAAACCAAGTAGAACAAGGTAAAGCACTTGAGTATCAGCCAGCCCACCAAGTACACATATTTCAAAATATCATGCTATGTGCAATGAATACATGCAATTTAAATGCATCCGTGTAAGAAAAATTGGATCATTTGAGACATAGTGGAGCGTATCTGTAATCCCAGCATTCGGGAGGTGGGGGTAAGAGGATCAAGACNTCAGGGACAGCCTCTGATATGTATAGAGTTTGAGGCCAGCCAGTGCTGCATTAGACTGTTTCAAAAAAAGAAAAATCAAAACCAATGTTAGGAAGAATGGATTAAGAAAATGTGGTACATATACACAATGGAGTACTACTCAGCAGAGAAAAACAATGACCATATGATATTCGCAGGCAAATGGATGGAACTAGAAAAATATCATCCTGAGTGAGGTGACCCAGACTCAGAAGGACAAACATGGTATGTACTCACTAATAGGTGGATACTAGATATAAACCAAAGGACAATCACTCTGCAACCCACAGATCCAGGGAGGCTACCTAGCAGGAAGGACCCTAGGATGACTGTGGCTTATAATAAGTTTTGGGAACTGACCCCCCTGGAGACTTGAGACAGTTTTTTGGCTTGAAGCGTCTGAAGGCCCCCAGGCCTGTCTCTTATACACATCTAGATGTGTATAAGAGACAGGGGTACTACTCAGCAGAGAAAAACAATGACCATATGATATTCGCAGGCAAATGGATGGAACTAGAAAATATCATCCTGAGTGAGGTAACCCAGACTCAGAAGGACAAACATGGTATGTACTCACTAATAGGTGGATACTAGATATAAACCAAAGGACAATCACTCTGCAACCCACAGATCCAGGGAGGCTACCTAGCAGGAAGGACCCTAGGATGACTGTGGCATAAAATAAGTTTTGGTTTTGCCCAATCACTGAGCATGCTTTAGTGAAACATTTCACTATTAGGATAAGAATTTGTAACCGGTATTTATGTTCAAGATATCTGTATATTATCTCTCCTGCAGTTGTACATCGAATGTTTTAATAATTAAAAAAAAAGAAAAAAAAAGAAAAAAAAAACAATGTTAGGCTTTGGACTGGAGAGATGGTTCCATGGTTAAGAGCACTGGCTGCTCTTCCAGAGGACCTGGGTTCAGTTCCCAGCACCCCTGTGGTGGCTCACAACCATCTGAGTCCTGGGATCAAAGGTGAGTGGCACCACATCCAGCCTAATATTTTTTTTTGAAATTTAGGGTGGTGATTCTTTTCTATTTATAATAATGAAATAATGTATTTTACACTAGAATAAAATATATTGCAAATGTATGCAATATCATTACANAGTCATATTAATTAACCATGTAGAAGTTACTAATAGAGGGCATTCATTATATTTTTTATGTCTACCAATCATCACCTAAGAATATAGCCCTCTGAGCTGGAGAGGTGGCTCAATGGTTAAGAGCACTTGATGCTCTTGCTGAGGANANAGGTTCAGTTCCCAGCACCCACATAATGACTCACAACCATCTGCAGCTCCAGTCCCAGGTGATCCGATACCCTCTTTTAGCTTTCGGGGACACCAGACACATGTGGAACACATACATATATGCAGGCAAAATACGCATAAAATAAAAATAAATAAAAGGAATATAACCCTAAGTTATTAGTACTGTCAGAAAGATATTAGAGTGGGCTGGGTCTGTAACTCACTGGTAGAGTGCTTATCCAGNACATACAGGGCCCTGGGCTTGATCTTCAGCAATACAAAGCAAGAACAGGAAAATAAAGAAATGCCATTGGCAGAAGCAAACGGAGCCTAGCAGGATCTCTTGCCATGTGTAGAATTGTGCAAAGAATCTTTGATGTGAGGCTCTGTTGGATGGAGAGCTGACAGCTTCACTTACCACTTACATAACAGATTCTGCTAGCTCAAAGTCATTCCTAGTATTGATTGGTTGGTGGCTTTTGAGTGTCACATAGCCCAGGCTGGCCTCTAGCTCAATAGGTGGCTGAGAATGACCCGAACCTCTGGTCCTCCTGCTTCCGTTTTCCCATTNCTGAGATTACAGACATGCACTACCATGGTTAGTTTATGGGGTACCGAGGAATGAACCCAAAGCTTGGTACATATTAGACGCTCTATCAATGGAGCNATATCTCCAGCCCTCTCATATTTGTTTGTTTGTTTTTTGATACAGGGTCTAGTTGTATAATCCAGGCAGGCTTTGAACTTATATATAGCCTAAGCTGGCCTCAGACTCATGCTGCCCCTGCCTCAGGCTCCCAAATACTGGGATTACATCATTTGCCATTCTGTCCCTTATTCTGCATATTTATAAGCACATACTTTCACATCCACCCACATAAAAAAATTTCAAAGGAAATCAAACAGTTATTACTGGAAACGAATGATTAGCACAGACCTGTGTCCCAGCTATTTGCACTGAGGCAAGAGGATCACTCAAACCCAGGAATTTGGGATCTAGTGAGATGCCCACCCCAAACACAATACTACAAAGCAAGAAGCAAATGACTTGTAGCTAAGTGTGTGAAGTGGACTTATTCATGCAATAAGGCATTGAAGCATAACTTACATTTTTATGAGTAGGAACAGGAAGCCTCACCGTCTGCAAACGAAAGAGCATAGGGTCATTTCCAAAGCATTTGTGGCTGTTTTAATCCAGTGCTTGCTGGGGATAGGGTCATCACCCATGCACTAACGCTAACACATTCATAATTGCATTATTTATAGCAGATCTTTATATATGGGAATGAACTGCCATAAATTATTAATACNTCAAAAAGTCATTTTTGAGTCAGGGTCTCACTGTGTAGCTCTANCTGGCCCAGAACTTGCTGTGTACACCAGGTTGGCCTTGAACTCACAAAGACCACCTGTCTTTGCCTCAGAGTGCTGGCATTAAAGGTGTGTGCCACCACATCCAGCTACTTATGCATTTTAAGACCCATAAAGGCAGGGGAGGTAACCTATGTCTACAATCCTAGTATTTGGGAGACAGAGGCAAGAGGATCTCCTAGGAACTGGGACAACTTGGTCTACATAGCAAGTTTGAGGCCCGTCAGGGCTGCNTAGCAAGGTCCTATCTTGAAAACAAGACCAAACCNTAGAAATAAAAATTGTACTTTACCTCATTGCTTGTTAGTAGAGCTCGGTGAGTGGACAGCTGTANCAAGGTCTCTTTCACCACCGTGCTCATGGGAATCCCCACAGCGATGGCCCAGACACAGGCGAGAGTTAGAACNTTCAAGGGCAGAAGCATTCTTATGATTCTGAAGCCTANAGCGTAGGCCTTTAGCAAAGGAAGAGCGCAGGGCAGGGCTGCATCCCCAAGCAATTTATTCTCTCTTTGAGGAAATGAATAATTTCTAACAATCAGATAGAGGACACCTAATAAAGGCAAGTAGTGGGACTCAATGTTTGCAATGACTTCCTTGGGTCTTCANAGAAAATGCATTTTTTTCCTTGTAATAGTAAACATCTCTACTCCCACCCCTTTTTAAAAAGCATTTTCTATAACAAAAGAAAATCTGTTTCTACAACCTTGATCCACATTTACACTCCATTCGGAACATTGAATTTCTCTTTAAAAGATGTGCAAATANAGCAAGTCTCTCTAGAGCTGCCCACACTGACACTCTTGGGTATGTGCTCTCCTTTTCCTAAACATCTTTCTTTNCTATCAACCCCCTGCCCCAACTTAATTCCTAATAAAGTAAAAAAAAAATACATTCAAACATATACCTTTAAACAGACTTATGCTAAAACACATAAATATTGGGAATGTCTTCCTGGGCGTGATGGTGTACACCAGCAGATGTGGGAGGTACAGTTGGGAGGATCAAGAGGTGAGAGTCATCCTTGGCTACATGGCAAATGTGAGGTCAGCCTGGAACACATGAGACCCCGTTTCAAACAACCAAAGAGCAAAGGCAAAGGAGGTGTCTTCCCAGTTGAACTAAACTCTACATTGACTGAAGCTAGAATTTTCTGTGCTTCAGAAAGGAATTGAGACTACACTGGGGAAGACACTGATTGGAGAGTCCAGTGGAGTTGAGTTACATGGTGTAGGTTTTTGACCAACATTCTGTCTGCCCTCGATAACCAAAAGCCTAACACAAACCGGGTGAAGATAAGCAGAGGGCTTGCTGGTTCATAACAAACAGTGCAGGGTAGAGGCCCCTTCCTGTGCTGCTTCAGTGCTGGGCCTTGACCCAGTTTTCAGGCAGCTCTCTGTGAGGGTCCCAGAGTGACATCAGGATTCCTGGCTCTCTCTGTATCTTGTCACGTGTAGCAGGAAGAATCAACTTTTGCATTTCCTTTCATTTCCCTTCTTTTTTTCTTTTACTTTCTCTCTTTCTTTCTTTCTTTCTTTCTTTCTTTCTTTCTTTCTTTCTTTCTTTCTTTCTTTCTTTCTTTCTTTCTTTCTTTCTTTCATTCATTCATTCATTTGTGGTATGGGTTTATTGAAACAAAGCTTGACTATGTGGCCCAAACTGTCCATGAACGTCTGCTCCTTTTGCCTCAGCCTCCTGAGCACTGTCTTAGGCATGTCCCGCTCTACCTGCCTCCAGTTTTTCTTCTCTCATTGTTCAGTCCAAAAAATTCAGTCTCAGCTGCACTCCCTAATTTCAAAGTGCAGAGAAGTCAAGGTGGGACCAAGCTGAAGACCTTCTCCCAGCTAGCTAGCACTCCTAGCACTGGGAGGTGTTATGTTGGTTGCTGAGAGAGAGTTGTATCAACAGTCTTACTGGTGGGCTCTGTTTACACAGGCCAACTGGCCAAGCAAGATGTGCCCTCTGGTGCACTAGTGGTCAGTCTGTTATGGAGGCAACCAACTGCTTTATGGGGAGATTTGAGGCCCACTCCACAGGAAGGAATACACCTGTCTCTTATACACATCTAGATGTGTATAAGAGACAGGTCTTACTGGTGGGCTCTGTTTACACAGGCCAACTGGCCAAGCAAGATGTGCCCTCTGGTGCACTAGTGGTCAGTCTGTTATGGAGGCAACCAACTGCTTTATGGGGAGATTTGAGGCCCACTCCACAGGAAGGAATACANAGGAAACCTGGTTAAAAGCTCACAGCTGGGTCATAGGCCTGAGCAGGGAAAGTGTTGCTGTTGTTTTGTTAAATGGATGTGATATACCCGTCAAATTGTCTTCTAAGTAACTCTGTGTATGCCTGTAGATCAGTGCTGCTGTCAGTTTTGGTCAGGGACATTTCTTTNTAAAGTGGCCAATTATAATTGCAGAGATCCATAACTGGTCAAGGTGCTGAGAGTGAACAGCTATTAAATGCTCAGCCCNCAAGGGTGGGTATCTCTATCACCCCCTCCAGTGCTCAGGAGACACTGCAGGAAGGAGGAACAGACGGAATGTGAGTGCTCGAGGACGTGGTAGAAGCTGTGTNGAATGCTGACTTCTGGGCATTAGGTAGCTGTTGTGATCACCTGCACAAGACTTGGTACATCAACATCCTGTCGTGGAGGAGAGAGGCTCCTGGAGCCCCACCTGAGGANTTGGATGCAGTTGCAGTTAATGGTTGATGGGTGAGGAAGAGACATTTTCTTCAGTGATATTGCCTCTGGTCCTGTAAAGAAACCCCATCACCAGAAGGGAAACAGGAAGACATGAGAGATTGTCAGTTTGGAAAGGGGAGAGGATTAGCAGGGGTGGGAAGGGAACAAGAAAGGGAAACAGGATGAATATGGCTGATACATCATCTACATGTATAAAAATGTCAAATGAGATCCATTACTGTGTATAACTGGTTAATCTGTCTCTTATACACATCTAGATGTGTATAAGAGACAGGATGAATGGCTGATACATCATCTACATGTATAAAAATGTCAAATGAGATCCATTACTGTGTATAACTGGTTAATAATAATAGAAACATGGATAAAAACAAACAAACAAACAAAAAACAGTTCAGTCTCTAGCAAAACATGGTGTTAAGGTCTGTAATCCTGGCATTTAGGAATTTGAAGCAGAAGGATCAGGAATTCAAGGCCAACCTCAGCTACANAGTGAATTTGAGGCCAGCATATAGGTTACATGAGGCTCTGTCTAAAAACCAAAAGCCCAAAACACAAATAACAATAACATTCAAACAACCCAGTCTCTATTTGGAAAGAGGAGGAGACTAGTCGGAAGAAGGAAAGAGATGAGCCAGTGAGGAGTAAATATGATCAACCCTATAAATATATAAGAAAGTATCACAATAAAACCCCTTATTTTATACAATTAACATACACCAATGAACTAAAGGGAAAAACAACTTGGAAAGAAGGGTTTTGTGTTCACCATGGACCTGTGGCTAAGCCAATGGGATATACCACTTTCTCTTCCTGAGCTAGAAGTGGACATAATCCCATCCAAACCACACAGCTGGGGTACCATGGTAGCTGGGGTCCATGGTAGTTGTAAGAGGTATGTAGATGCTGGGAAAGAAACAAATGCATCACAAACAGGTAGCATGTGGGCATAGCCTCTCCTGTATGTCCCCCAAGGCTCAGAGGTCCTTTCATACCGAGGGTTGGCTGTGCATGAATGTGTGTCATCAGGGGAACCAGTGTTTGTTCTTTAGACTCAGATCTGTAATCCCAGAATCAAACACAAATTGTTACATAGAGTCCTTTTCCAAAGGTATGTATGAATAGTTCTGCATAAGAGGCAGAGGGCACTGGAAAGCCGACACACCTTTAGCATGCAGCCACCTCTCTGTCTCTCTCTGTCTCTCTCTCTCTGTCTCTGTGTGTGTGTGTGTGTCTCTGTGTCTCTGTGTCTTTGTCTCTCTCTCTCTCTGTGTGTGTCTCTGTGTCTCTCTGTCTCTCTCTCTCTGTGTGTCTCTGTGTCTCTGTCTCTCTCTGTGTGTGTGTGTGTCTCTGTGTCTCTGTGTCTCTCTGTCTCTCTCTCTCTCTCTGTGTGTGTGCAGTGCATTTTCATGTATATACTGAGGTTTGGGCTCTTGGCTAGACATGTCTGAGTTGAACACTTTAGCGACATTTTCCTTGTGTTGTGGGAGAGATACTGGCTCACTTCATTGAACCTGTTAGCAGTGCAGTAGGAACCACAGTGGGCCTAAAATTATGATCTCAAAACCCAAGCTTAACACTCTTGGGGCCTGGCTTCCCCCAGAGGTCATGAGACAATAATTTTACTTTCCTTCTGATGTCTTCTGGCTACACTGAGAAAGCGTGGGCTTAGATGAAGGCTTCAGGGGAATTGCCAAAAAAATGTGTAATTTTATCAGCTTCAACAGGTTTCTGAGTGATTCAGCCCCATGATAGAGCTGCACAGGCTGTGGACGGTGTAGCAGACTGAAAAGTCCACATGCTAGCCTTTACTAAGCAGGAAAAATGCGCAAACAGCTCACCATGTTTGGGGAAGTTAATAGTAGCGGGCTATGGAAAGGATGACGTGGGAAAGACCATATTTACAAAATGAAGGTGGTAAGGCCTATACTAACGTAGAGCACAGACCATCTGTCTCACAGCTCAGCTAGTGCCATATGACCTCCATGGGCTCATGTTCCCAGACACCCAGTTTAAAAAAAAACTCAAGCCAGGTGGTGGTGCTGCACACCTTTAATCCCAGCACTTAGGAAGCAGAGGCAGGCGGATCTCTGTGAGTTTGAGGTCAGTCTGGTCTACAAATCGAGTTCCAGGACAGCCAGGGCTGTTACACAGAGAAACCCTGTCTCAAAAAGGCAAAAACCAACCAAACAAACCAAAAACCAAAAACCAAAACCTTGCTTACTATACATACACTGATTCCCTACTTAGAAAAAAATATTTCCAGTTCAAAATTGTATTTCTTGTTTGTTTCTTTGTTTGTTTGAGATAGCCCAGTCTGGTTTTGAACTTGCTATGTATTCCTTGAACTCCTAATCCCCTCTGTCAGCCTGCCAAGTGCTTGAAGGACAGGTGGTGTGTGCTGCCTTATGGGCTCAGCACTGTATTTCTTCAATTTTTTTTTAATTGGAAAGAAATACACTGTAACCTGAAATGTTTCATCTTAGGTAGTACCTATTGGGTCCAGTAGTATCATATGCAAAAAAAATTGCAGACTGGTCACCTTGCAAAACAGAAGAAACTCTATATCCATTGTCAGAAATCCCTTCCAGCCCCACCAGAGGCCCTTCTGCNGTCTAATTGCATGAGTTCCACTCCAGCCGGATCATACACTATTGTCTTTTGTTATTTGTCTACTACACCTGTCTTCAGAGTCCACCGGTGTTCTAGCATGTGTGAGAATCTTCTGCCCTGCTGAATAATACTCGTCTTACGTACAGATCCTGTCATTTGTCCATGTTTCTGTTGATGTGTGCTCAGGTTTCTTTCCTCTTTTTTTAAGTTTTANTTATTTTATGTGTATACGTGGGTGTGCCTAAATATGTGTTGCGCACCACATGTTTGTAGGTTCTCATGGAGCCTGGAAGAGGATATCAGCTTCCCTGGAACTGGAATTACAGGAAGTTGTTATCTGCTTGACTTAGGTGCTGGGAATTGAACCTGGGTCCTCTTCAAGAACAGCAAATGCNCTTAACCACTGAGCCATCTCTCCAGCCCCTCTTCCCTCTTTGACTGCTGTGACTAATGCTGTGTATGGACATGGGTGTAAAATATTTCTATTTTCTTTNTTGGATATAAGGTCTTGTATATGCTAAGCTGGCTTTCAACTCACTACGTAGCTAAGGNTGATCTTGACCTGCTCCTCCTGCCTCCACCTTCAGAGTGCTAGGATTACAGGTGTACTTCACTATACCAGGTTCNTTCCCACCTCTCTCCTCTCCCCTCCTCTCTTTTCTTTTGAGATGGGGACTCTGGCAAAATAGCCCAGACTGGCCTTAAACTCTCAATCTCTCAGCTTTAGCATCTCAAGTATTGGGAGTACAGATTATAAGTGTGCACCACCACAGCTCAGAATCACATTAAGTTATGTTACTAACTTTTCCTCTATCACTTTAATCTCCTCAACAGGAATGCGAGCTTTCTTAGAGTAGGGATAGTATTTATTACCATTGTGTGTGTGTGTGTGTGTGTGTGTGTGTGTGTGTGTGTGTGTGTGTGTGTGTGTGCATGGAGGTGTATACACTTGAGCATGCCATGGACAAGGTGGAGATCAGAATACAGCTTTTGGGAGGCAATTCTTTCCTTCTACCACGTGAATTCAGATAGTAAACTCAGGTCATCAGGCTTAGTGGCNAGCACCTTAATAGGTGAGCTATCTCACGTGGATGTTTAGAGTGGGAACTTTAAACCAACCTTTGAAAGACCTTTATTAATAGAAATTTCCAAACAAAAGTTAATGACTTCTTTTGAAATTTTAAAAGTACATTTTATTTATTTGGATAATGTGCCCCAGCATATGAATGAAGGTCAGAGGACAGCTTTCAGGAGTTGGTTCTCTCCTTCCACCGTGTGCATCTGAGATTAAATTCAGGTCATCAGGCTTGGTAGCAAGCACCTTTAGCTACTGAGCCACTCACCAGCATCCAGATTAATTATTTTAATCCTCTTTGTAGGACAATTTCAAATAAGTTATCTAGAGGCTCTATTCTCAAAGAGATGGCCTGTGATCCTTTTCTGTAAGTGCTGACTGGACACATTGCTTTTATTTATAAGATTGATATGGGAGCCAAAGGCGGTGTCATATGTCTATAATCCCAGGGCTCAGAAAGCTGAGGCAGGGGGATTTCTGTAANTTTGAGGCCAGCCTAGGCTACCTAGTGAGTTCCTGGCCAAAATAGGATGTCTTGCACTGGGAAGGCAGAGGCTATATGGAAGGTTCCAATCTAGTCTGGCCTACATGAGACCCTACCTCAAAACACTAAGGGTTCCAAACCAAAATAAAGATTAGCCTAGGAAGAGGAAAAACTAAAGTGAAGAAATCTGATGAAGACAGCCTTGGCTGGGAAGTGATCAAGCCAACAGTGATCAGTCATGTTAGAACATGAACCTTTGATATGACATGATAAGAACGACATATTATCTCTGTGGTCTTCCTCCTCCAAACCCTAACTTCTGCCTAACCATGAGCAAGATACCACACACACCCAAATGGAAAGACACAACACCTGACCAGTGCTCACCCAAAGCATTAAGGTCATCATATACAAGAACAGACTCAGACAGGCACAGCCCTGCGGCATCTTCGAGACACAGTGAGTGCTCGGGATGTGCTGTCCCGATTCAGATCCAGGAATGCAAGCAAAATCGCATCCAGAAACGCCAGAGTTCAGCAGTGTACCAGTTTCGGTTCTCCTCTTGTGATCGACGGATCTCAAGATTCAACTGCTTGATCATAGTACAACAAGGATCTGTGTACAGGGCAGACCCAGATTCTCCACAACACGCTTACTACTTTTCTATAAATCTAAGACTATTTTTTTAATTATATAAAAATTACATTCCAGTTGAAAAAAACTAATGAACATTTTTACTATTACTGTTAAAAAGATTATGTGGGCCAGTGAGCTGGNTCTGGGGGTAAAGACTCNTGCCAAACCTGTCCACCTGAGTTCTATCCCTGGAATCCACATAATGGAGGGAGAGAGTCTACTCCTGAAATCTGTCCTTTGACCTCCATACATGCACCATGCCATGTGCATGTCCACATCTACACACAACAGAAATAAATGGATAAATGTAATTTTAAATAAAAAAGGAGGGGCCTAATGGCACAAACAAAATTAAATGCCAGTTCATTGGGACACCAAGGCAGGAGGACATAAGTTCAAGGCTTCCCTGGACTATTTAGTGAGGTCCTGCTTCAAAATAAAAAGGAGGGCTGAGTGTCAGGCATGGTAGCACACACCTTTAATCTTAGCACTCTGGAGGTAGAAGCAGTTGAATCTCTGTGAGTTTGAGGCCAGCCAGGGCTGCACAGTGAGACCCTGTTGTAGCCACTCAATACTTATTGAATAACTAACTGAATAAGCAGGCTCTGGATTGTAGACGGTATTAGTTGGACAAGTGAGTATGAATGCTGTAGAGATTCATGTGTCTATTGCCAGGGAGACTGAACAAGAACAACTTTTGGAAGAGTCCTGGCAAAATGGCAAAGTGGAGCTGTAAGGATCGGCTATCATGACCAAGCCAAGAGGAACTGGGAACATTTTAAAATCTGTGTTATTGAGCCAAGCGTGGTGGCGCACACCTGTAATCCTANCACTTGAGAAGTGGAGGCAGAAATTCCAGGCCAGATTCAGCTGCAGCGGAAGTTTGAGGCCAGCCTGAGCTATGTAAACTGTGTCAAAAACAAAGCACTACCCCACAAAAATAAAATAAATACCCAATAAAAATAAAATAATCCTTTTATTTTTGATGCAGGGTCTCACTGTGTAGCCCTGGCTGTCCTGGAACTTGATGTGTGGACCAGGCTGGCCTCGATCTCAGAGATCCACCCAGTTCTGTCTCCCAAGCATTGGATCGAAAGTGTTCCCCACCATGTCCAGTTTATAATCTATAATACTTTAAGTGGAACAGAAATAAATTACCAGTCAGTAATTTGAATCTTTAAGGATTGGTGACTATACAATTTAGCAAAAAGACAATGAATGGTATCATCATAATAACATTATAAATTGAAATAAAAAAGAACAAAATAACAGTTATTTAAATGTTATGTGTGTAGTGGCATACATTTGAAAGGGCACATTCGAGGATGGCATTCGTCCTTTCTGCCCTAAGCCCGTTATCTCCTTTAATGGGTCATAGATCAGTAACAGTTCTTTCAATAACTGTGGTTTTCACTATGATACCATTTCAGGTCAGATGTCTTTTCCATGAGCTGATTCTAATCAATCAACTAGACATGATCCTCTGAAGTTTTTGTAGTGACTAAATGCAAATTTCCTCTTGACTCTCGTTTAACCTCTAGCCTTCCAGCCCTAAAACCTGTCTTTAAGATGAGATGTGTGTGTGTGTGTATGTGTATGTGTGTATGTGTGTGTATGTGTGTGTATGTATGTATGTGTGT
>LZPO01097098.1:264389-282049 GCA_001675575.1 Neotoma lepida
GAGTGCTGGGATCAAAGGCGTGAGCCACCACCACACGGCGAGTTATGACAGCTTTTAAACTGGTTATTGATAGCATTTCCCAAAAATAAAATAGGAGAAGTTATTCCAAAAGATAACTTTAAAAAGTTTTTTTAAGTGTGTGGAGTATTTTGCTTGTGTATATGCCTGTGCCCTGCATGTGTGTGTACCTGGTGCCCACAGAAGCCAGAAGAGGGCATTCGATCCCCTCGGACTGGAGTTACATACAGTTGTGAGCTGCCATGTGAGGGCTGGGAACTAAATCCTGGTCCTCTAGAAGAGCCACCGGTGCTCTTAACTGCTGAGCCATCTCTTCCACCACCACCACCACCCAAAAAACCCCAACTTTTTTAAATTACATTTTATTTATTTGTGTGGGTATGGGCATGACATGCCATTCATGTGGTCAGAGGACAGCTTTGGGAAGTCTGTTCAGACTTCCACTATGTGGGTCCTAGGGGTCAAACTCAGACCATTAGGCTTGGTGGCTAGCACATCTCGTCAGCGCCAGAAGACAACATTGGAGTATATTTTATGTTGTTCCCACTTTTGAAGAAGCATAGATTATTTCTGTTGTTACTGTCTCTTTCATATATACAAGAAAATTAGGCAATAGTCTGTTAATAAGAACAGTCACATGAGGAAATACGTGATTCCTATCCTGGTGTCTCCAAGAACACGGTAAGACATGTACATAGGAGCTGATGGTCTAACTGAGGAGACGAGCTCTCAGAATTAGACAGAAAGCTGGGCTTAATAGAGCACTTGAAAATGGTGCAGACAGATGTGCTAGTTAAGAAGAAAGGAACCCGAGGTGTAAGAATGAGATAAGCGTTTTGAGAACATGGCAGGAAGGGGGTGTGAAACCTCAAGGAGTTTGTGTGACTTAGGAGGGCAACAGGGAAATCAGAACCATGTACAAAGTGGAGAGGAGCTTGCCCTAGTCTGCATCTACAAAGTTATCTCAGGTTTGAGGCGTGATTCTTATGCCTGGTTCCCATAAGTTGGAAAGATGGGGTTTTGTTATGTTCACACCTAGTATAACTAGGTAATAAGGAGTCATTCTAAAGTCTTGATTGTGTTTCAAGAAACTTAACCTCTTGTTAATGTATTGAGTAGATCAGGGTGAGATAATCCCTGGAAGCCGAGAAGCCAGAATCTCTTGTCCAGGAAGATGAGGAAAGTCTAAGGAGATTGCTTTATGGCAGCCAGCTTCTAAAGTGGCCTTCATAGTCCCTCAGTGCTCATGTGTAGTTACCTCTCAGATTGTGGCAGGATGGTCGGTGTGAACTGAAATAGGCCAGAAGTAGCTTTACCTGGTGGCGTATATCTACAGTCACAGCACTTCAGAGGTGGAGGCAGCGAAATTCAGGGTCATCCTCTTCTTCATAGCAAGGTCAGTGCCAAAATGGGCTACAAGGGACTTGTCACAATCCACCAGTCAGTCAATAAGAAAGACAGAAGTGATAGCCTGTCCTTCCAGGATTGTTACCTAAAGGTACTGTGGCTTCAACCATTCTAGTCTGCCGTGTTTCAGTAGCTCTGGAGAGAAGTCTGCATGATAGGGACTGGAGGCCTTCCTACTGAATAGGGGAGTTTGGAAGCAGAATTTGTGGAGTTGATCTTGGGATGACTATAATCCTGGCCAAATAGCTGGACTCCACCTCCCTGAGAGACTGTGTCAGCAGCATATCTCCTGATCCTCAGCAATAACTGATACTCTTTTTTTTTTTTTTTTTTTGCTGCTTGGTTTGGGGGTGTTTTATTATGCAACAATAGATAACTACTATATGCATCTAGTGAGAAAGCCAGACTGTTAGAGCCACAGAGAAGGTGATAAGAACATACAGCAGTAGCTTGAGATTGAAAAGGAAAAATAAGGTAATTTCGAGAAAAAAAGATCAAATAAAAGATAAAACTTAAGAGTTGATAAAAAGTGCACACAGAGAAAGCATGAAGTTGTTCTATTATACTAAAATATTTCAAATGGCACTAGGTAACATGGTGTTATATTTCAGGGCTCTGTCAAGAAGCCCCTTCAGAGTGAGTAGCATTTTTAATCATTGCCATGTCTTGTGACTGGTTACTTTGCTGAATGAAGAATAGTAACATTTGTTCTAGTCACTGCTATGTAACTAACAGTGAGGACTCACTGTCATTTTTCAGGGTTCTGTAGGAGGGCTGTCATCTGGGTCTTGCAGGAAGCAGCAATCATCCTAAGGTTTTCTGGGGCTGGACATTCAGGATGGCTGATACCAACTGCTGGCTGGGAGCCTGGCTGAGGGATGTCATACAGTGTGCTTTCACATGGTCTCTGCGTGTGTCCTGGGCCTTGGTCAGCAGTGTGGCTGGGTTACCTGAGTACAATTCTTCCAAGAGATAAGAAACTGATGCTGTGTGAAGTCTCTCTCTTGTTTTTAAAGATTTATATTTTTATTATTTTTAATCCAGTATACATGTTGAGGGGGCATGTGCATACACCATAGAGGCACTGAGTACCCTGGGAGCTGGAGTTACAGGTATTTGTGAGCCACCTGATGTGGGTGCTGGGAACTGAACTCAGCAACACACTCTGAACTGCTGGGCCATCTCTCCAGCCCCAGCTGAGTCTCTTAGGACCTAGATACAAAAGCTGGCACAGTGGTACTTCTGTCATTTTCTGTTGGTGATAGTCACAGCNGGCTGATATTCAGAAAAGACTACTCATATCTCTGCAGAAGGAGAGTCAAAACATTAAGGCTGCTTGTTTTTTGTTTTTTGTTTTTTGGTTTTTTTTTGAGACAGGGTCTCACTGTGTAGTCTTGGCTGTCCTGGAACTTACTATGTAGAGCAGGCTTGCCTCCAACTCACAGAGCTCTGCCTGCCTCTGCCTCCTGAGCACTGGGATTAAAGGCATGCACCACCACATTCAGCTAAGACTGGCCTTAATATNTATAATGACCACAGTTCTGAAGTGGTACCAGTGTGCTAGTATTACTGCCATACATTCTATTACTTAAAATAGAGGCTGAAACCAGGAAAGGTCCCTAGGAGGCACTGCAAGTGGGTCATGGTGCTGATGAGGCTGCTAGGTGAGGCTATGTGNGAGAGGAGACTCTATCTCCTAAAAGCAACAAAACTCAAAATTCAGAAGACTTTCCAAGAACTGGCAGAATGCCGTCTTGGCAAAGTGGGGAAGGAAGAATGAGTTAAAGACACGTGAGAGGAAGGCCTCTCTCTCAGAAGAGGAGAAAGCATTCCGAAATGCATTCAGTTGACATAAATCAACAAATAAAAGGTCTAATCAGCTAGGAGGACTTTTTTTTTTTTTAATGTGGAAAAGCAGTGGCTGCGATTCCTAGTTCTAGCTCTGCTGAATGCCCTTAGGGATGCTGCTTAACCCACCTGGGCCATGTTTCCCTCCATATAAACCAGGGGGCGTGGCTTAGTTGATCATTGTGCGTCCTTCAGCTGTGCTTACAGTTTAAGATGCTGTTGTACACTATCCAAGTGTACTCAGAGACATTATGAGATCTCTGTGTGATGGGTAGGTAGAGAGCATTACTGGTGAAGGATAAAGTATCAAAAGGGTTATGTTTACTAGTGTACTGTTGTCTGTTCACTCTAAAATATGCTCCTAGTGCTGCTGCTATAGGGAGAACTGTGTATTCATTCACCCAGTACTTATTTAGTGACACATGGCTACAGCTGGATACAGCTGTAAATGGCAAAATCCCTGCCTTTGTGGACTTTGTTGGCTATTGAGGAGAAGATTGATAATAAACCAATAAGTAAATATGTAGTATGCAGGAGACCAGTGTCATGAAGAAAAATACAGTCAAGTAGAGAATGGGCAAGAGTCGAAGGGTGGTGGAAGGGTAGTTGTTTATAATGGAGACCCGGAGAATTGAAAGGTTCAGCAGAGGGTCAGCCGTGTAGTCGCCCAGAGGAAGAATATTCGAGGCAGTGTAAAATGTCTGAGGCATGTTTGACCTGAAAGCCAGTGCTAAAAGTGATCAATAAGCAAGTTAGTGGATAGTTTAATTACTAGATTTAGCCTTTCCACATTATATATATATGAAAACATGTTTATATTTTACAGATGTATATAATTATAACTTGTCTATTGAAAATAGCAATTTGTGAACTATAAGAAAAATTAATCTGTGGAAACTAAAGGTTAAATGTCATAAAAATGAAAGCAAAACAAACCCAGAGAGTCCTAATACATTTTTGTTGTTGTTGGATTTTGTTTGTTTGGGACAGGGTCTCATGTAGCTCCTTACACTTGCTGTGTATCTGAGAGTGGCCTTGAACTCCTTATCCTCATGCTTTTACTTCAAGTTCTGGGTATGCACCACCATGTCCAGCTCCTAATAGATCTTAAAAGCCCATTCTCTAGGAAGGAAGTTTCTTTACCTTTTTTTAGAACCATTATTGTAGCATCTGCGATCTGTCATCAAAGAGAAAGGACCACGTTGAGGAAGTGTGTGTGTGTGTGTGTGTGTGTGTGTGTGTGTGTGTGTGACTTTGAAAACAGGATTAACATTGTATGGATGCTACTAGTTCTCCACAAGCTGTCCCCAGCCAAGTGAAGGCTTAGCCATCATTATGCTGTTATAACTGTCATTTTTTAGGTATTACTGGTCTGTGACCACAGTTTTTGGAAATAAGTGGAATTAATACTCATGTTAATGCACATAGGAAATAAGAATGCTTCATTGTTTCTTTTTTCTTTTCTTTCTTTTTTTTTTTTTTAATGGTNAAAAAGTACATTTAGAATTAGCCAACTGGACTCAGTTTAGATGATCCCAACTTTGTTGGCAACATCCAGAGCATCATAGTCAGGAGCTAACTGAACATATGCCGCCTTCTCTCCATCAGGCCCTATGAGGGTGTTGACTTTGGCCACATCAGTGTCACAGAGTTTCTTCACAGCCTGTTTGATCTGGTGCTGGTTGGCCTTGACATCCACAATGAACACAAGTGTGTTGTTGTCTTCTATCTTCATGGCTGGCTCAGTGGTCAGGGGGAATTTGATGATGGCATAGTGGTCAAGCTTGTTTCTCCTGGGCGCGCTCTTTTGAGGATATTTGGGCTGCCTATGGAGCCGCAGGGTCTTAGGCCAATGGAAGGTGGGTGACGTGCGGATCTTCTTTTTGTGGCTGTGGACGCCTTTCATTTACTGCCTTCTTGGCTTTCAAGGCCTTTGCTTTGGCTTTGACTTTGGGAGGGGCAGGAGCTTCCTTTGCCTTCTGCACCATCTTGGCAAAAGCTTTTTCTTTTTTGTATGAAGTTGGCTGTTGTCACAGTACATTCAGATTGGCATTTCTTGGTCAGAGTGTATACTTTTTAAAAATCAGTAATGATTATAGTGTATAATAGCCAACATTTGGGTTGCTGTTTTTTCCTTGTTATTAGCAACTAATTTAATTTATTGTACCTTTTAAACTTACCATATTAATTTAAGTTTAAGTAAGAATTTGGGATTTTTTAGAAATAAACTTTATTTAAAAAAGATTTATTTTTATTGTTTAGCCATCATGTGGGTGCTGGGAATTGAACCCCAGTCCTCTGGAAGAGTAACCAGTTCTTTTTAACTACTGAGCTGTATCTGCAGCCCTTAAACTTGATTTTTTTTTTTTAAAGATTAAATGTGTGTTATTGCATCCAGGCATGGTGGCACACACCTTTAATCCCAGCACTCAGGAGGCAGAGGCAGGCAGATCTCTGAGTTCAAGGCCGGCCTGATCTACAGAGTGAGTTTCAGGACAGCCAGGGCTACACAGAGAAACCTCCTCTTAAAGCCCCCCAACCCCTCCAAAAAATATGTTATTGTTTCACAGTTGTCGTCAGTAACGGTTCTGGAGCCAGTCCTTGTCTTAAGACAAGTCAATCAAGTGCAAGCTGTGACAGTAAAGAAGGTGATGTATTTGTACCTTGAGCCCATGTAGCATTCGGNTGTGTCTGGCTCCTTCCCTTCCTTTCTGTAATTTAAAGTGTTTTAAATTTTGAAATAATTTTCTACTTAGAAAAAAAGTTACAAAACTAGTACAGAGACTTCCCATACACTCTTGTGCTGATACTAGCAGTTTGTGTGACTACATACAGTTTCTGAGACCAGGAGAATAACACTGGTACAGTGCTACTAACTGGCTACAAACCACACTGCTTTCAGGAGCCCACACTGCATCTAACTCTTTCTCTGTAGGCTCCTGCAGTCTATGGTGCAATAACGGTGCATCAGCCTTTTTGTCTTTTCATGGCCTTGAAGCTTTTGATGAGTGCAATCAGTTAATTTGTAAAATATCTCTGTTTGGCAACACCCCCATAAAAATATTGCCAACAGTTATCAATGGCTACTAGCATCAGTAGGCAGATGTTTAAAAAACAGGATATTCACATATTCTCAATGTATCCCTCTTAGGAGATATTTTTTTTTTTAATACAAAGAAAAAAAGTAGGCATTTTACAGTGGAGAAACATGGCTAACCCCACTGTAACCAAGTGAATAAGGTGGTCATCACAAATAATAGATTTGTTGACATCACGGAGCTACTGACAGGAAGTCCTGGAAAGGGCTAGCAGCTCTTTTGTGCTGTTCTTGCCAAAAACACATAATAACCTCACTTTAGATATGAGGACATGTCAGCTAGAGTGAAATGATTGTGTTTTCTCTTAAGGCAAAGCATAATTGATTTGAAGGAGAAGGAAATACCAGAATTAAGAAACAAACTACAGAGTGTCAATAGAGACATACAGCGCCTAAAGAATGACATAGAAGAACAGGAAACACTCTTGGGTACGATAATGCCTGAAGAAGAAAGTGCTAAAGTATGCCTGACAGATGTTACAATTATGGAGAGGTTCCAGGTAAACTTACTGTGGTTTAAAGTAGAATAAAATGGAAAACAGTAACTGGAGCTGGGCGTAAATGGTACACGCCTTTAATCCCAGCACTCAGGAGGTAGAAGCAGGCGGGTCTCTGTGAGGTAGACGCCAGCCTGGTCTACAGATTGAGTTCCAGAACACTCAAGGCTACACAGAGAAACTCTTCCCTTGAAAAATTAAAAAAATTAAAAACCAGTAGCTGGGCATGATGGCTTACACCTTTAATCTCAGCACTGGGGAGGCAGAGGCAGATCTTTGTAAGTTCAGGACCAGCCTGGACTATGGAAGCAAGTGCCATGCCAGCCAGGGCTACACAGTGAGACACTCTCCCTTTCTCTCTANCTTAGCAGTCCCACATCATAGTCCACATCCTTCAGATAACCCCTGCCACACACACACACACACACACACACACACACACACACACACACACACACACAGTAGCTAATTTTCAGGTGCAGACAACTGATTTGTATACATTCCTATGCTTAAAAGTATTTATAAACTATGGAAATTGAAGCATAATTCTTTTACGGAAATTGAAGCATAATTCTTTTACCTTATTTGAAGTACTAGAACTTAATTTTACTTTTTATCCTATTAAACTTGGCTTTAAAAGGATTTGAATCATGATAATGCAGCAAGTCTCTTAGAAGTAACTGTTCTGTTCTTAAGATGGAGCTGAAAGACGTTGAAAGGAAAATTGCACAGCAGGCAGCTAAGCTGCAGGGGGTAGACTTGGATCGAACTGTCCAGCAGGTTAACCAGGAAAAACAAGAAAAGCAGCACAAACTGGATACAGGTAACGTCTGTTTGCTCATACCCCACAAAGATGTCAGTGCTGCTCCACATGCATTTCTGTGCCTCCTCTGTGGAAGTGCACAGTACATTCCTTCTCTTCTCTCCTTTCCAAGTATCATTTCTCTGTTTCTTTGCCTTGTGCAACANACTTGGAATCATAGAGGGTCAGATGAGCTGTGCTCTTTCTCAGTTGTACCTGTCCTGTGAGAGTCACTGGGTGGAGATAGCAAGCAGGGACCCTTGTTGCATGCAGTGGAGTCCATTGGAATTCAGCCTCTGCATTCTTTACCTACGAGAACTCAAAGGATGATAGCAGTGTTTTCTGTACCCATCCATTAGCCACTGTATCAGTATTTTTCTGTTCAGTTTCCAGTAAGGTTGAATTGAACCGTAAGCTTATACAGGATCAACAGGAGCAAATTCAACACCTGAAAAGTAAAACGAATGAGCTGAAATCAGAGAAACTGCAGATATCCACGAGTTTGCAAAGACGTCAGCAAATGGAGGAGCAGACTGTGGAATTATCCACTGAAGTTCAGTCTTTATACAGAGAGATAAAGGTAGGAATATGCATACATGTTATTTTGTAAGTTAGTCCAGACACAAAATTCTCTTTATTGGTGTTAAGAGACATAACTACAGTTATTATGAGACTCAAGTGAAAGTGTTATGATGATTCTTCATGTGATTTCTGAGTGACAGAGTGGGTATTAATAAGTAAAGATTTGGGAGGAAAGAGTTGTGTAAAGAAGAACGGAGTGTCTGATTAGGTAGTGAATTTCATCTTACTAGAAGTGGTCATATGGTAGCTAGATGACTACATAGGAATTCTTGTCCTCAAGTGTTGCTCTGTGGCAGACACCCATGTGTTACCACGGCTTCCATTTGATCCCACATGTCATATCAGACTGCTTACCAGTACAGTGAGCACCTGCTGAAATGCACCTGCTGGCTTTATCACAGTGAATCAAAGCAAGGGTCCTAATGTAGGTTTTCATAATTAGAGCTACTCATTCAGTAAGCACTACACAAGTTACCCAGTCTATTTAGCAGTAATTACTATAAATGTTCCTTTATTTTTTAAATAATTTTGGATTAAATGATTTTGGCTTATCATACAATACAAAATAGTATTACCCTACAGTAGTCTTGACTGATTATAAATGATTTTTACTTAAAACATTGTCTCCCAGCTCTGTTGAGATAGATAACAAAGTATCCTTTTGTAGAAAAAAGAAACTGGGATTTCAGAATGCCTCATGGTTGCCCAAAGGAAGCAAGGTTGATTGTCAGAAAGGTCTTCTGGCAGGAGGCATTTGGCTTTCTATCACACCGCTGTCTCCCAGCATGAGAAAACATACCAGTGCTGAAGTCACAAATGAATACCTGTGTCTACCTGTAATCTTTGTAGGTTCAGAACATGTTTCAAGATTTCAAGGTTCATTGTTTTAAACTGTGGTTACCATGTGTGCATGTTCAACATCAGTGTTACAAGGGACTTCTGATTAGTACAATAATTTATCATCTGAAAGTGCCCTTTCTTCCAGAATAAGTGTGGGCACACCACCGTCAATCAGTATGCTGTTACTCCCATGAAAATAACTACTTAGCTAACATGTAAAAAGAATGTTGGACTGAATAAACCTTTGATCTCACAGAGCTGACATGGGTCTCTNTTGAACTCTTGAAAATCCCTGCATAAGCTGTGTGGTATAATTGCATCACATGGCCTAGATGAAGAATCTAATCATTTGAGTAGAGAGTCATTTCTGAAGCTGGGCTAGGTTAGACTCTTGGCTACTCCATCTACTTTTGTGACTTTGAACAAGTTACTGTTTGTTTGCTTCTCTGAAATATGTGGATAAAAATAATGGTGCCATCTTCATGGTCCTGTCAAGAGATGCAAATAAGTTGACATTAAAGCCTGACACCTGGGACATGTTTTCCTAAGACTATGGAGCCTGGGATCGGAGATAAGGTAATGGAGTATAATATGACTGGTCTGGCTTTGTGTGTGTGTGTTCAGGATGCCAAAGAGCAAATAAACCCTTTGGAGACAGCACTGGAAAAGTTCCAGCAGGAAAAAGAAGAATTAATCCACAGAAAACAATCAAGTAACAAAATGGCTCAGGATAAAGTAAGTTCTTGTTCACATATTTTGCTTACCCAATGCCTGTGTTAAATATTTATAGCACTATTATTTTACATAAATTAAATATCTTGACAAGATAAATAGGTTTCAAGTTTGTGATACTATTTTTGTTTTTGCAGTGCTGGACATTAAACTCAGGGCCTTGTGAATGCTAGAGTAGCACTCTTAACACCAAGCTACATCCCTAGCCTTCATGACATTGCATGTGTGGGGGGTGGGGTGGGGTGCATCCGTGTGAGTATTCAGGTGTGCATGCCCACGAATGCACACGCAGACCAGAGCTGGAGGTCTTCCTCTGTCACTGTCCAGCTTCTTTCTTTGAGGCAGTCTCTCACTGAACCTGAGTCTCACTGGAGCTGCCTGGTGAGCTTCCAGGATCTGCTGTTCTTTCCCCCCACCCCAATCCCCCACCCCCTGCCGAGTCAGTGCTGAGGTTACTGGCACACACAGCCATGCCCAGTTGTTTTGTTTGTTTGTTTTCACATGGTTGCTGGGAATTTGAAGTCAGGTCCTCAGGCTAGTATAGCAAGTGCTCTTACCCACTGAGCCATGTTATAATTTTGACTTTAGAAAATTATTGAGTAAAGATTAAACTTAAAATATTTTTGCTTCTTGATCTAAAACAAAAGTTAAGAATTGAGACTAGGTACTCAAAAAAATAAAGTTGAGACTAATCCATTCCCATTGATAAGAGATTATCTGACCTAAAGTTTGATAGTGGTGTGTTGTTGGTGGTTTTTACTCTTTTGGGCCCACCACCCAGCTCCCAAATAAGTCACACACAGAGGCTTATTCTTAATTATAAATGTCCAGCCTTAGCTTGGCTTGTTTCTTGCCAGCTTTTCTTAACTTATCCCATCTACCTTTTGCCTCTAGGCTTTTTCCTTTTCTATTCCTGTATACCTTTGTTTCTTACTCTGTGGCTTGCTGTGTGGCTGGGTGGCTGGCCCCTGGGTCCTCCTCCTCTGGCTCCTTCTTCCCACCCAGATTTCTCCTATATATCCTCTCTGCCTGCCAGCCTCGTCTATCCTTTATTTTGCCTTGCTATTGACCATTCAGTTCTTTTTTAGACCATCAGGTGTTTTAGACAGGCACAGTAACACAGCTTCACAGAGTTAAACAGATGCAACATAAACAAAAGTAGCACACCTTAAAATAATATTCCCCAACAGTGGTGGAACGTGGAATACTTGGTTTCAAAGTTCTTTTTTAAAAGCAAATCTTATTCTTTGAGAATTTGTATATCATGTAATACATTTTGACCATATTTACCTTCCCACTTCTCCCACTAAAATTCCTCCTAGATCCACCCCTTCTCCTTCTCCCTTCCAAGTTTGTCTTCCCTTTCTCTTTCTTTCCATTGTGGACTTTCCAAGTCCAGTTTGCACCAGTCCTATGCTGGTGCACATGGGGCCATCCACTAGAGTATAGTTGACCTACCAGGGGCCACATCCATAAAGAAAACTGGCTGTCTCTGGTCTCTAACTTGTAAACCAGTGTTCCATTGTGCTCTCTCACTGATGCCCTAGTCTCATCCTGGTGATTTTTTAAATTATTTATTTACTTGTTTGTTTCCTTGAGGCAGAGTCTCAGTATGTATCCCTGGCACTTGATATGTAGACCAGGCTGGCCTTGGAGTCATGGTGATCTTCCTGGTTCAACCTTTCTCCCAAGCACTGGGATTACAGACATATGCTACTGTACCCAGCTCCTCTAGTGTAAATTTTTGTTTTGGTTTTATGTGTTTATGTGTTTAAATTTAATGTTTTCCCACAGATCAATGATATCAAAGAGAAGGTTAAAAATATTAATGGTTACATGAAAGACATAGAGAATTATATTCAAGATGGAAAGGATGACTATAAGAAGGTAATTTCAACAAAATTATTATTTGTTTGTTTTTATTTTCATGCACTTAATGAATTTTTTTTTTCTTTTTTAGCAAAAGGAAGCTGAACTTAATGAAGTTGTAGTTCAACTAAATGAATGTGACAAACACAAAGAAAAGATAAACAAAGAAATGGGAACCATGAGGCAAGATATTGACACNCAGAAGGTAGGGCTTTCTGCTCACGGCATCACAACACTGTTTCTATAGTAAGTTCTATTATAATAGAAGATAAATTGAATGGAAATGCAAATAGAGGAAAATAATTCACATTTTTTCTTTTTCTTTTTTTCTGCTGAAGTAGATTGTGAGGAGTGACACTCAAGGTTTTCTTGGCTGCCACACATGCGTCTGCATACACAAAACCATCAAAGAAACAGCTTAAGTATTAACCTAACAAAGATGAACTTTTAAATGTTAACCTATTTTTTCCTTTCTTTATCTTTTTCTTTATATTTTGTGAGCTACAATTAGAATTCAAAGGAAAGTTGGACCCCAAAGCTTTTTTACAACCAGTTACTCAGCCAAGCACTGTCCTGACTTAACCCTCACAATAACACTTTACAGCNGGTGGCATTATCACCGTATTCCATGCAAACTGAGACTTAGAGAAGTTAGATGAGTTTGCCTAAAATTGCCCAGTTTAAAAATGAAAACATGGTGATTTGAACCTATGTATGCCTGACATCAAAGCTGTTNNCTTTTGCCTACTGTGCTTTTAAGCTAAAGTAAGAATAGAAGCTAACTTAAAAGAAATACCTGTCTTTCTGATGATAGTGTGCGTTCAGATTAGGAATGTTGCNTAAGAATCTGTTAACTACAGTGTAATGCCCTTTATAAAGAGCCTTTTCATGTTGTCATGAAAATCAATTCAAATGTTAGCTCACGCCAGATGAAAGCAACCTTTCCATGTTCCTAATAAGGAAAAACTGTAAGCTAGGTTCTCCGTGGCAAGGCTTCAGAGAGCAAAGCTGCCTTCAGTGTGAACATTCACAACCATGTCACTTTGGCTACCTTTAGTTGCTTACAATAATGCTTCTCATGAATCTGCACAATGATAGCCTTTTTTCTTTCTTCTTAAGAGTCTCACGATGTAGCTCTGGCTAACCTGGAACTCATTATGTAGACCAGACTGGCCTTGAACTCACAGAAATGCTCTTGCCTCTGTCTCCCAAGTGCTGGGATTAAAGGCATTCACCACTACACTCAGCTTTAACATACTCCTTGATAATTTTTTTAAAAAACTTAAAATAGTGGTTCTTGGAAGCACAGTTGGATATGAACTTTTAGCATGTGAGAGAAAGCCTTGTCTTTACTACCCAGAGACTTCACTGTTGGAAGCAAGATATTGTCAAAACTCTGCTCCTCCCTCCTGCTCCCACAGCGCTGAGTGTCTGTAAGGCTTTCCCCCCTGGATTCCAGTGTCAGCTTCTAAATTATCTCCTAACATTTGTCTCTTATAATTCATTGTAATCACCAGGAAAACTATCAAGATAGTTTTTTGTCATTCTTGCCAAGTGACTGAATGTCTTTTTAAGGATAAGACTACTGAGCATCAATAGCCAGTTCCTTCCTTCCTTCCTTCCTTCCTTCCTTCCTTCCTTCCTTCCTTCCTTCCTTCCTTCCTTCCTTCCTTCCCTATCTAATGATTATTTTAGTTATCTCATGTAAAATCATAGCTGTAGATGAACTATGCTAAGTTTAAAAATGATGCAGTTCTTTCTAAGAATATATGTACAAACAATGTGAATTGGTAAAATGCACAATCGCATGTCCTTCCTCCTCTGGATCTCATGCCTTGGGAAATTGCATTGTCAATCATTCTGAGGAACTAAAGAACTGCAAGTCTTAAAGGATGTGAAGAGTGTCATTGTGTCTCTGCCATACCTACATTCCACTGCTCAGGAGAAGGCAGCTTAACCCTGCACCACGAAAGAAAAGCCACTGGAGGAGAGACAAGGGCTTTGTCCTGGATGAATTCACATTTTCCACTGGATGGCAGCCAGCGTGTATGGGAGGCAGAGCAGTGCTGTGCCCACTTGGCTGCAGACTTTCCTTGGTGAGCATTAATGGAGCTATTCCATTTTCCCCAGTTTTCCCTATGACACTANCAGTCTGAGATGTGACAAAGAGTGCAGGTGGGTGGATGAAAAGTGTTTCCTGGCTCCTGCTTTTCTCTCTTAAATGTTAACATAATTTTTGTGCATTTTATAAACTAAAAGTGAGAATCTTACAGAAAGTACAGACAAGAAAAAAAGAATGAAAGGAAAGAAGGTAAGACTTCATTCTTCAGGGAAAAAGCTGTAATTTCTTTCTTTCTTGTGTTTTTAGGTGAAAACAAAATTTTATGATTTTTGCAAAATTAAGATCCTGCTTTACAAGTGTGGCTAATTGCCTTCTTTTTAGTAATATGTTGGACATTTTCATGTGTCATTAAATACTGCTTAATAACAAGGTTTTTAATGCCATAGAATTTTTATCTTTATCTCGTATGATTAAAATCATTGTCTGTGGTGTCTGTGGTGTTAAAATCATTGTCTGTGGTGATAATTTTTCTGTGTCCCCCAATAACATTTATCCGAGGGTCAGAGGAAGAAGGTCAGCCACTAGTAGTAAACACAGAAGTCATGCAATGTTAGCACATGCCCTTAATCCTATCACCTAGCAGGCAGGGTCTGTCTGGATCTCTGTGAGTTCAAGGTCACACTGGGAACAGAACCAATCATGGTAACACATACCTTTAATCCCAGGCATCAACCATAGAGTTCTGGAGGTCTATACAGACAGACAGGAAGTGACAGAGCTGAGCAAGAGGAGGAAGTGATGTAGCTAGGCTGAGAAAGCCNTCCGTCCGTCCGTCCGTCCGTCCGTCCGTCCGTCCGTCCGTCCTTGACAGGGTTTCTCTTTGTAACCACAACCACTCTGGCTTTCCTGGAGCTTGCTCTGTAGACCAGGCTGTCCTCAAACTCACAGAGATCCGCCTGCCTGTCTCTGCCTCCCAAGTGCTGGGATTAGTGTGCACCACCTGGCAACGGCCAGTTTCTAATATTGCAGGTCCACGGGCAGAATAATCTCAAATTCACAGCTATGTGTTACTCCCCACTCCCTTGTGAGATTATGGGTGTAATGTCCCTCATCCAAAGTGCTTGGCATTAGCAATGTTTTCCATCTTATAACTCTTTGGATTTTGTAATAATTACCTAGACTCTACCAGTTGAGCATCCCTAGCCCAAAAATCTGAATTGCTGCCAAACTCATTGAGGGTTTGGGATGTTCAGAGGAGGAACACTCAACTTGTTTGTATCTGACATGTACTCTAAAGTATCTAATAGTCTGGCTACACATTAGGAGATGACTGGGGAATAAAGTAGGGGAAGACTTCAGCAGTTTATATTGATCTCTTGATTGATTGAAGATTTGTTTTTATACCATAAGAACATGAATATTAGACGTGTTAATGAAGTCTTACACTCTTCAGATCAGCAGNCTATGGAGCAGTGTTCCTGGGGAAGATGATCTAGGTTGTAGGTATGAGATATGTCTGGGCCTGGTGTGGTGATACACACCTTTATCCCAGCAGGCTGAGGCAGACAGATCTCTGTGAGTTCCAAGGCTAGCCAGGACTTCAAAGTGAGACCCTGTCTTTAAAATACATAATAATTAAAAATAACATTTGGTTAATTCTTCCATTTTAGATAATTATTTTGTGTGTATATAAAATAATCACATTTAGTGACTTTTTACCAAATATGTCAATATTTTATAAATAAGTACACAAAAATACATGCTCTACTCATTTATTAAGAGGCTAACCCCTTCCAAAGAAGAGCTCTTACATCATGGTCCTGAAGGGGCAGTGCAAACCTCTCTGTCCTTCTGCCCCTCCTGTCCCACTGGCTGAATCTCCGTCTGGTCAGTTTAACATGATTGTGAAGAAGGTGGTGTTACCACTACCTGTCTGCATGNGCCTGTTAGGGAGCTCATGTTAGCAGCTTGTTCATCTTTGTTAANTGATGGAGTCTTTACCTCTAGATACAGGAAAGGTGGCTACAGGATAACCTCACACTAAGAAAAAGAAGAGAGGAGCTAAAGGAAGTTGAAGAAGAAAGAAAACAACATTTGAAGGAGATGGGACAAATGCAAGTTTTACAAATGAAGAAGTATGTTTCAGTAACTAGTGTTCATTGTTTATTTTTGAAGTTTCCTTAAACAGCCCAGGCTGGCCCGAAACTCATGGTGCTCCTGCCTCCACCACTTGACGGCTGAAATTACATGCATGATTACCACACTCAACATAAAATAGTGTTTTGTTTCAATGAAGGTTTTTACTATTATAATATAAAGAAACTGGGAGCTGGAGAGACGGCTTAGTAGTTAAGAATACTGGCTGCTCTTCCAGAGGAAGAAACCCAGCACCCCGTTTTCTACAATGGAGTGTCCTCCCAGATCCTTTCTACCCAACATTATGGTCTTCCTCTTTCAAAAAAAAAATTAAAAACCCTCACACATACACCCAAGAAAATAAAAACAAAAGGCCAATAAGGCAAAAAATGCCAAAAGAAAATGAAACAAATACACACACACGCAGAGGGAGGGAGGGAAGGAAAGAGGGAGGGAGGGAACAAAAGAGCTAGTGTTCATGCAATTGCATGGAGAAGAGAGGAAGAGAGAGCTGAAGCAATGTTTTGACAGGTAATAGCTGGTAATTCCTCAAAATGATTGTGTCCATGCTTAAAACCACAGGGGAAAAATAGTGAGTCTAACTAGGAACTAAAACTGTAAAATTTTATAATTTAACAATGAAAAGACTAATAATCCAGTTAAAAATGGGCAAGAGCTTTAAACATACTTCTGCAGAGAAGATATACAAAAGGCCAATAAGCACATAAAAAGCTGGCAGCATCTTCTCATTCATTAAGGAAATGCAAACTGAAACCACAAGATACCACTTACCTCTACCAGGTCAGTTACAAACAAAAAGACAGAAATACTATGGAATAACCCTTCTGTACACTGTGAATATGTATTACTCTCATTGGTTAATAAAGAACTGACTGGCCGGTAGCCAGGTAGGAAGCATAGGTGGGACAGCCCAGAGAAGCTGAATGACCTGTCACTATCTGAGAGCTGGCACACACCGACGATGGGACAAGAACCTGAGCCTCCTCTCTCCCAGGCCAGTTCAAACAACACAGTGTAGCTTCATCAGTGGGAAGCAAGCTCTGCACATGTGTCTAAAGTCCTGAAACTTGCTGTGTATTTAGGAAATAGTAATTAATTCCTTTTTGGATTCTCTAATTTCCCCAAGATACACTTCAGTGGGGAATTTCCACCATGACCAGAGTCTAAAGTCAAAATGTCTACATATGGTTACCAGAGAGGACAGACACCCTCTGATAGTCACAACAGTACAATGCAGAATGGACACCACTGCCCAGATTAGCATTTGACAGTGCCCATACCTCCCAACACTAGGAACAACAGAAGTCTCCCAGTTGTTCTGCTGGGTAGAAAGCACTCTGGGAAGGCAGACAACTGCCAGAGAAATCTGGGCATTTGGCTCCTTTATGGTCCTTTCTCCCGTGGTTTTTAATCAAAAAGTCTTTTCTCTTTAACATAAATACATTTAACAATCAATCGTTTGGCACCCAATAATATATTAACATGATAAATTATGTCTGTATGAAAGTATTGACAATAAACAAGGAGAGAAAGCAGAATTTCAAACAATGACACTCCAAACAGGAATAACAAACTCAAAACTTGGTTGTAAAAATGAAAAGCTTACAATGAAAAGCAATTTATAAATAATTTAATGGCAAAACATGTAAGAATACAACTTGGGCCGGGTGGTGGCGCACGCCTTTAATCCCAGCAGTCGGGAGGCAGAGGCAGGAGGATCTCTGTGAGTTCGAGGCCAACCTGGGCTAC
>LZPO01097098.1:297398-307826 GCA_001675575.1 Neotoma lepida
TGGACAACTTTCTTCCTGCTGTGCTGTTCTTGCTTTCTAGGGATAAATACCGCTCAGTAAAATGCCATGGTGTGCAGAGGTAGACGGTGTGCTTGCCTAAGATGTGCTTAACCCTGGGTTCCTTGCCAGCAGTGAAGTCTACCATGGCATGTGTTCTAGTCAGTGCCCGTACACCTAAACTCAGTTCTATTTCGGATATTTATTTCTGTCATGATAGGCAAAACAGGCCCAAAAGTTTGTGCTCTCTTTTCCGTCTCTCCTTGCTTTGTAATACTTTGTATACCCAGAGGGTAGGCACACCTTAAGAATTTGATATACTCAGAAAACCATCTTGTCTGTTCACTGCCTTAAAAAACTATCATAGCCAGGCAGTGGTGGCACACACCTTTAATCCCAGCACTCAGGAGGCAGAGGCAGGCGGATCTCTATGAGTTCAAGGCCAGCCTGGTCTATGGAGTGAGTTCCAGGACAGTCAGGGCTACACAGAGAAACCCTGTCTCAAAAAAATAAATAAATAAATAAATTTTAAAAACTATCATAATCAAAGTATCCTGGCCACTTTCTCTGTTTGCATAGTAACTGGAGGTTGGAGAGATAATGTGTGACTTTGAGCGTGGTTTGTCTTTCAGAAGGTGACGCTTATTGTTAACCAATCGTGTCAGTGCTACTTCATCAGGTTGGCTATGGCAGTCACCTTTATCATCCCCAGAGGCTACGTAATGAGCTCTAAACTCCCAGAGAGACCAGATCTTAGTAGCAGGAGTCAGCCCCCTGTGGCACCCTGAGGGGGCTGGCTTTCTGTACTGAAGCTCTCTCCCGCTGCTGTGGGCCTCAGCAGAGACTGCACNCTCCTGCCCTGCCTGGTGTGTGTTCTCCATTCACATGCTTTTTATGTTAGTAATTGATTAAAAAAAATAACATTCTTAAAAAGTCATTTACAAAATTAGGATCCTAGTGTATAAAGCTATGGAAAGGTAGTCTTCACACATGATTGGTCCCCAGAACATTATATGAGGTATTTTTTGTTGTGGTTTTCCTTTTTGAAGAAAATAATAGCTGGTTTATCTTCTCTTTATTAAAAAAAAAAAGCATAAAATGTTAAGCTGAGATGAGCATGAATTAGAAAATGGAGACCTGTTGAGGCAGAGTGGTTTTTTTCCAGGCTTTACTACTTCAGCAGCCCTCTATCTGATATTTAGACGTATTTATGTTGAGTCATTTCTTTCTCTTTAGCTGATGATCAGAAGATCACAAAATGATTGTACAGAGGCAGTGGCATTACGTTTAGTTTCTTTTTTTGTACATATCAGATAAGAGGCCTGCAAATGGAAGGGAGTCCGCTCACATCCTTTGCGTGGTGATGGCCGTGAAACTTGCCTTCTTACCATGGTAGTGACTTTTGTAGCTGGTAGTCTCTGCCTCTTGGGGTAGCCGGGGTGGACATGGCATTCAATTTTAACAGGCAGCTTTGGCTTTCACAAACACTTCTTTCAGTGTCTAGAGACTGCTGCTTTACAAGAGAGTTGGAAGTAAGGGCATGCCTGTGGAGTCCGCACACACTAGGATAGACTTGTGACTGAGTAGTGGGTCAGGCTTCTAAATAAGTCATCCTTTTGAGCCAAAGCTGCCTTTGGGTAGATAAAATTCTCACAAGTATGAGGAATAAAAGAGCATAGGGGCTAGCTTTTGAACAGTTCTAGAAGGAGCTGGGCATGGTGGCACACTCCTTTAGTCCTAGCACTTAGGAGGCCAAGGCAAGTGAATCTCCGAGTTTGAGGCCAACCTGGCCTACAAGACAGCCCAGGGCTATATAGAGACCCTATCTCAAAAAAATAAAAATTAAAAAATTCTAGAAGGGCTAGACAACAATTTCAGAGACTTGCTTCTGCTCTGTTACAAGGTTCCCTGGCTAGCCGCACCCAACCTCAGCTTAGCATATAGGTCTGCCTAGAGCAGGTCTCCTGCGGGCACCAGGGAGGCTGCCCCTCCAGTGTGCTCTCAGGGCCTAGGAAAGAAGCCTGTTAAAGACTTATTTTCTGAAAGGCTTTGGGGGTTTGTTTTGAGATAGGGTCTCACAGTGTAGCTTTGGGGAACTTACTATGTTAGATCAGGTTGGCCTCAGATTTGTGGATATCTGCCTCCTGAGTGCTGGGATTAAAGGTGTGCACTGCCACACTCAACTGCAGATTCTGAGTACTAAAAGAAGTACTTGGATCCCAGAATAAAAATAGAGACATGTGAAGACTCGGGGCCTGGCATATGCCTAGCAGTTATAGTACAGGGGAATAGCACTGCTTGGTCCTGTTTAATTTTTTTCTAGCCCTTTTCGTATTCAACTTTTATAATTGAAAGTACTAGGGCAATGATGTTATTATTATTACTACTTATATTACATATTTATACAATTTAACATAAACTATTGCATAGCTATTATATGTCTTTCATATAAATAGTACATATTGTACCAAGTAAAAGTGGCTTCCTTTTTCCAGAGCAATAATGAAATTTCACAGTATGAAAATGGAAGAAATCAACAAAATTATCCGTGACCTTTGGCGGAGTACCTATCGTGGACAAGGTAATTAATATGGTGTGTCCCAAGAGCTTATTCCAAAGCTCTGTCCACAGCCTCCTCTGTATGACCTTACCATGCCAGCGTTACCTTCTCAAACCTCTTCCTGAGCATTTCTTTGAGATTTTTCTAAGAATTCTTATCTTTGCAATATCTTATAACAAAAAGAAAATGCAAAGTTTCTGTTCCAAAGCCCTGTAGGACTCATATTGTCTGTAGCAGACACAATGAGCTGATGACATAATGGTTTCTGTGAAAGCACAGATAGGGATAGGCCCAAATGTGATAAGAAAAATACCCAAAGGAAACTTAGAAAAGGAGCTGGGCCCAGCCTGGGGGCGGGCCCAGGCTGCATCTTGGCAGACCACGTGGTTCCTGAGTCCTCCTGGCCAGAGAGTTTGCAAGGCAGCCAGTGCTCCCAAGGCCATCAGACTCACTGTTGTCCCCAGACTTCCTAGAAGATNTATATAAGTGACAGAGGTACAATGTGGGTTCTGTAAAATACTCTGCTTTCTGTATCAGATATTGAATACATAGAAATTCGATCGGATGCTGATGAAAATGTATCGGCTTCTGACAAAAGGCGGAATTACAACTACCGAGTGGTGATGCTGAAGGGGGATACAGCCTTGGACATGAGGGGACGGTGCAGTGCTGGACAAAAGGCAGGTATCTCAGCAATCTAGGGAGCCAACTTAAAGAACTGAAAGATGGACCCGATGTTGTGGAAGCCTGAGACCGCCCTTAAATGAAGGAGAAGCTCCTTACAGCTTCCTTGCCACCTCGTGAAGTAGACAGACACAGACACAGACACAGCTATGTCATGGCACCATCCTGCTGCCAGTGAACATGCCCTGTAGCACTCTGAAGATAACATAAGAAAAAGGATCAAAGTTACTCAAACCCATTTTCACTTCTANAGCACTCCTTCTCAGAGAAAGGTCATTGCTTCATGGGCCCCCAAAGATATATTCTGGTATCAAAATGGGCAGNAACATCTCAGAATTAATAGTAAATTATTAATTTACTATTAGTCATAAATAATACCAGCAGGGGAGGGATGTGGCTCAGTTGCTTGCCCATTATGAACAGGCTTTGGCTTGACCCCCACACTACCTAAACATGTCTATAATCCCAGCACTAGGGAGATGGAGGCAAGAGAATCAGAAGTTCAAAGTCATCCTTGGCTCTAGACTGAGTTTGAGGCCAGCCTGAGCTACACAAGACCCTATTTCAAATGAACAAAGAACACTGCAAACTAGANCCTGAGTTGAACCAAATGAGGGATTCTGATCTGTGTCATTGAGAGTATAGCCTCTGCACAGGACTTAATCCCAATCACCAGCTCACAGCCTAGCCTCTGGGCTGGGCCTTAGACCAATGATTAGATCTGGCCGCTGGCCCTACTTGAGGCTCCTGGAAGAAGACAGTAGGTAGGTTTAGAGCACTGGGGAAATCAGAATGAGAAATGTTTCAGTAAGGCTGGAACATGAGACCTGCATCCCAGAGCACGGGGAGGTCCTGAATGTTGATTTCTGTTAACCACACACAAGGGTGCAGACTCTGAACTTTCATATTAAAGCAGATTTTTCATTAAATTTTACAGGCTTAGGAAAGGATGCCACATTATTCACATAATTGTCCCAGTTATTGCCAGCCCAGACAGCTATCACCAATTTCAGGCAATATAGATTACTATACCGGTCATAGTCTGAAGAAAGGACTAATTTGTGATCTATAAACAGTATCCCTACTTGCTTTGTTGGCGATGTCTAATATTCATTATAAATGAGTTTGAAACATGGTCTCTGAGCAAAAGTCAGTTTCCTGTAGCTGCTCTTACATTGTGAAAACTGGCAGTACTTGCTTCCTGGTGTAGGGAGAGGTGTCAGATGAATGGTTTGGTGGTTGTGGGCCAACCAGCAGGCTGCGTATAAGTGGGTGGTGGTAGATGAGCAGCGTAGAGTACAAAGGCAGGAAGGAAGTGTCTGTCCCCCCAAAGGGGCAGTAGGCTTCTGCAATCTGCTGGCCTGCCCTGGACATCANAGGGAAGGTGTATATTGCCCTGTAATCAGAAGCCCAGAAATTCAGCAGGCAGTGAGATTAGAGCTCACACAAAAGCATTCTGCCCTTCCCCAAACAGTCTGAGTCTTTGCTGTGTCCCTTCAATCCTGAGAGGACTAGGACCGAGTCTGAGGGTTTTACCGTTTGATTTTTANTAACCAGGAATGGACTCAGTAGACTCCTAGAGGTAAGTACAAATAGAGCTGTACTCTATTAACTTTTTTTTCCTCATTGTCACAATTACACAAGCAGACACTTGGGTAGGATTTAGAACACACTACCTGGTTTATCTTTTGGACCAGAGAACATGGAGTTAAAGTCCCTGTGAGGCACAGGAAAATGTAATGTGTTTGCATTTTCCAACAAGTCTCATCATTGAGAAGCTATAAGGGCCAGATCAAAAAGTTTTAAGGCTAGGTGTGATGACACACACCTTATAGCCCCAGTGCTCAGAAGGCAGAGGCAGGCAGATCTCTCAAGAGTTTGATGCCAGCCTGGTATACATAGTGAGTTCCAGGTGAATCTTAGACTTCTGCTGATAAACTGTAATACACCACCCCTTAGCTTGTGATGTCAATTTTTAGTAGAACTGGAATGCTGGCAGTGCTATTTCTTGGTATTTTATTTCAGTGCAGACGTTAGGCTGAGAGAATGTGACTGATGGTCCGCCTTCCAGAAGAGCACAAGTCTCCATTGAACTGTCCCTAACATCAGTGACCTGGGACATTTCCTACCTCCTACTGCCTTTTTCTGATTTTGGAAACAGGGTCTTGCTGTGTAGTTGGGTTGGCCTGGAACTCAGATATCCACCTGCTTTTGCCTCCTGAGTGCTAGGAACAAAGGTGTCACCACCATACTTGGTTCATTTCACCATCCCCTTCTAAAGAAGGCTGCTGTGCAACTTCTCTCCAGGTGCTGGCCTCTCTCATCATCCGCTTGGCACTGGCTGAAACCTTCTGTCTGAACTGTGGCATCCTTGCCTTGGATGAGCCCACGACAAATCTTGACCGAGAAAACATTGAGTCTCTTGCACATGCTTTGGTTGAGTAAGTATTTCAATTTCGGGGCAGATTGTTAATTTTTTTTAAATACCAATAGCAGAGCTGAGTGTGGTGGTGCANCACTTAGAGGCAGAAGCAGGCCAATCTCTGAGTTCAGGGCCAGCCAGTGAGACCCTGTCTGAAAAAAACAAAAACAAAAAGAATCCAGTTGAGACCAGGCTTTGCACTTTGCCTTTCAATAGTAACTCTCCAGATTTTCTTGAAAAGGAACTAGAGGGGCTGGAGAGATGGCTCAGTGGATAAGAACACTGGCTGTTCTTCCAGAGGACCAGGGTTCGATTCCCAGCACCCACATGGCGGCTCACAGCTGTCTCTAACTCCAGTTCCAGGGGATAAGACACCCTCATACAGACATACATGCAGACAAAACACCAATGCATGTAAAATAAAAGGAGCTAGAGTATTGAGACACAGGCATATCCTGCCTCTCCCCAAGTGTTCATAGGGCAAGTAAGGGAGAGGAGTTCTGGGCTTTCTCTGGATTTCCTGTGAACCAACCCCCTGTGTCAGGCACAGGAATCAATATGTGCCTTGGCCAGACACTTAGAGCTGGTGGTAGTGGAGCTGGGACTGTCTGTCACATGTCCATGATTACTGTGAAGAATGAAAGATTTTGTGGAAAAAGCATACTGATAAGTAGATGATGCTAGAGGCTAAAATGTCATTGTGTGTGCCATTCCTTATGTCAGAAAGACTCCAGGGTAGGGCAGCTTTTACTTTTGCACACCTTGGCTCCAGAAGAGCTCTGACAGCACAGGTATCCTCCTCCGGCCAGCTCTTCATAGTCCTGGGGCACCAGCAAGGAAGGAGGGTGTTGTGGTATCAAAACATGAAGTGCATCCAGCCCTAGGCAGGTGATAAACAAGTGTGAGTTAAAACTCTTGTTGAATCTCACTCATAGCTGATACCTCAGCGTGCTGATGATGAGCAAAAATGTCCCCAGTACACCCACTCAGGCCCTCTGTGTGTCACAGCACTGATGCATCTAGTGACTGATGGTGGCAGAATTCTAAGTAGACCCAGCTCTTCAGAAGGCAGTGTTATTCCCCTACCTGTTGTCTGCCTGAATTACTTTTAGACTTTCAGAGAAGTCTAGCAGCAGGTCAGGAGAGTCTAGGCAGGGGAGCGAGCTAGGCTCTTGTGGTTGAATGGTTTAGGTCTTCCTAGAAGACTTTCCCCTACATGAATAGCAACTTAGGATCTTGGGGTATTGGTCAGAATTCTTGAGGGGCTCTGCATCCCTACATGTGTGGGAAGGAGATAGGACTCCTACCTGCCTAGGTTGAAGGCCCCAGCCCTCCCCCATTTCCTGCAGGGCAGCCAAAGGCCCTATCAACCCTTGGCACAGGAAAAGCTTGGTTGCCACACTGCTGTTCTTATATCTGACAAGATTTCCAGTGGTTTTTCCAAATGTATGTCCATTAGTAAAAAGGTGTTCCCAATGTATTGTTTCAGGATCATAAAAAGTCGCTCACAGCAGCGTAACTTCCAGCTTCTGGTAATTACTCATGATGAAGATTTCGTGGAGCTCTTGGGGCGATCTGAGTATGTGGAAAAATTCTACAGGATTAGGAAGAACATGGACCAGTGCTCAGAGATTGTGACGTGCAACATTAACTCCCTGGTCTCTAATGTTCACTGACTTGTTTTGGTAGGGAAGTAGACTATGTGAAGGGCACCATGTCTGGAGGGTTTGAGAGGGCCTAAGATCCTGAGGCTGCCTCAGTTGAAGGCTAACTGATGCCCTGAACACAGTCCCTGCAGGCNTAGCCACCTCCTGGTTCTGCTCAGCCTTTCATCCTCCACCAACTGAAGATCACCCAAATGAGTGACACTTCTCAGAGCAGTGCTGCCTGGGTGAGGGGGTGCTGCTGCTTTGGTGAGTTATGGGGTGAACATTTTAAAAATGTTAGTATTTTCTTTGAAGCTTTGAAGTGAGATTTAATAACTGGCTTGGCTTTAACGTGAATCCATGTATGTAACTTGTTTGTCTGAGCCTCGGTCTCCCCAACTAAAANCATAGTCATTGAGTGGAGGCTGGCAGTGTGACAGAAGCCATAGATGATCATCTGATGGAGGACCCAGTTCCCTCCCCGTGCAGCCCTGCCAGATAGTTATTCTGCTCCGTTTGTTAGAGAGGAAATTCCCCACTCCTGACCTGACCTGCCCATCATGCGGACACCTGCCACTCTCTTTTCTCTGTCGTTTGTATCTACTTGGCCTGGCCATTAACCCCAGTTACCCTCCACAGCAGGTTCCCATGTGTGTGGGAAGCTAGGCTCACCCTCATCTGGGCCTGCTCCCCATGAACAGACCTGCAAGGGCAAACATTTTCACTCCAGAGGCTGAACCTGCTGAAGTTCAGGCCACATTTCCATGGAATTGCCAGCTGAAGCCTTCTACTCTGTGTAGACAGGGTCCATCAAAGTCACATGCTTGCAGATGCCACTTGACAGTTCTATCACTGATTAGTTGGTCAGGCCTGCTCTGCACTGTCTGCAGACCCCATGGGCTAGCAGCTTTTTTCCACTCGTGACCTTTTCCTTCAGGTTTATAAAACAGATACATAAATTAAATGTATACTGAAAATAGATAAGGAATTAGTTTAAAATAATTCTTTGGTATATATACAACTTTATCATTTATTAAAGACAAAAGCAAATATTTGTGTACTAAAGGCGTGGATGTACTTGTTTGTTTTGCATATAGAGTTAGTTAAATCTTAATGGAATATTTGATACTTCAGGAGGACATAAAACATCTTCAACATTTTTGAGAGTTGGTTGGTAGTTTGATTTTACAATCAACTTTTGAAGTTGCTTCACATAGCCAGGTATGATATCTCAGCAGAGGCAGGTGGATCTCTGAGTTCAGGGCCAGCTGTATATACATAGCAAGACCTTGTCTCAGAAAACAAATATTTTTCACAGATACATCTATAAAATGCAGGGGAATGTTTATGTCCATTTTTAAAATTTTGGAAAATCTGTCACTCCCAAACCAAAATGCTGTGGGATGTCTTTCTGTACACTGTGAATATGCGTTACTCCCATTGGCTAATAAATAAAGCTGCATTGGCCTATGGCAGGGCAAAATGGAGCCAGGTGGGAAAATCCAAGAGAGATAGGGAAAGGAGAAAGGAGAGTAAGGGGAGACGCCAAACCACTGTTGAAGGAGCAACATGTAATGAGACACAGGTAAAGCCACGGAACACGTGGCGATACATAGATTAATAGTTATGGGTTGAGTTAAGTTGTAAGAGCTACCTAGTAAGAAACCTGAGCCATAGGCCATATAATCTGCAATTAATACTAAGCCTCTGAGTGATTATTTTATAAGTGGCCGCAGGACCATGGGGCCAGGTGGAACCAGAGAAACTACACCAAAATTCATTTATTGTGTGAGAAAGGGCCTCCAGTCCAGGCTGGTCTTTAACTTAGTTAAAAGCCTTGAACTTCTGATCTTCTGCCTCTCAAGTGCTTGGATTACAGGCATGCACTACTATATCTGGTTTATGTGGTGCTGGGAATTGAACCCAGGCTTCATACGTGATATGCAAGCACTCTACTGACTGGGCTACATCACTGGCCCCCAATTATTTAATGATTGGTTACTCTATGAAACTCAAATCAACAACTCAGAAATTATTTTTAATATTTATTTTTATGTGTCTAGATGTTCTGCCTGCCTGTATGTCTGTGTACCATGTTCATGAAGTGCCCACAGAGAAGGGCCTCAGATCTCTAGGGCTGGAATTGCAGATAGTTGTGAGCCACCATGTGGGTGCTGGGAATTGAACTCTGGTCCTTTGGAAGAGCAGTCAGTGCTCTTAACCTTTGAGCCATCTCTCCAGCCCCAGAATTTTTAAAAATCAAGCATTCTAACACAGCACAGCCAAAGCCAGTTAATTTGATATTTGCTGCCTTATTTACTTTTCTGTTGCTGTGATAAGACACCATTACCAAGGCAACTTAGAAAAGAAAGCATTTCATTGGGCCTGGTGGCAAATGCCTTTAATCTCAGCACTTGGGAGGCAGAGGCCAGCCTGGTAGACAAAGAGAGTCCCAGGACAGCCAGAGCTGCTACACAGAGAAACCCTGTCTCAAAACCAAACAAACAAAAAACCAAGAAGCATTTCATTGGGCTTCCAGTTCCAGGGGATCAGAGTCCATGGTTTTGGAGCAAAGGCATGGCAGCAGGAACAGCTGAGAGCTCCCATCTCAGGAGGCAGAGAGCACACTGGGAATGGTGGGAGACTTGAAGCAACTGGAGAATGATGGCAGGAACATCTTTGTTTTCTATAATTCCAGGACAGAGAGCAAGTATGTAGAGTAGGAACACTAATGCATAACATAGAGTAGTCTTGAATCGGAGCCAGCATGCTTTATGCAGCATCTGTTGCTGTTGTGTGCTGTAGCTGACACNTAGTACAAAGTGTACATAATGTGTTCACAGCTGGGGCTGCAGTGTGGGCAAGCCCTGCTGCAAACACCCTGGACTTGGTAGACACTGGATTCTGGAGTTTTGATTGTTGTGTGTCCAAAATCCTTTTGCTGTTGTCAAATTCTTGGTGACCCTCATATTCTGGGGTTATGGCCCACATTTAAGAAGCTGAAGTAGGCTGGGCGGTGGTGGCGCATGCCTTTAATCCCAGCACTCGGGAGGCAGAGACAGGCAGGTCTCTGAGTTCAAGACCAGCCTGGTCTACAGAGTGAGTTCCAGGACAGGCTC
>LZPO01097098.1:315323-325760 GCA_001675575.1 Neotoma lepida
GTGTGTGTGTGTGTGTGTGTGTGTGTGTGTGTGTTTATATACACACATAATGGTTCTAATTTATGTGCCAAGCGAAGGGCAAAAGAAAGGAAGATAAAGGGGTTTGGTCAGTTTTGGTCAGAGGTCTTATGCATGTCTATCACAGCAGATAAAATCGGCCACTCCAAAGCACATCACTGGAAACTGGAGCACAAAGACTAGGAAAATCCATCCACCTTCCAAAGAAAGGCTGAGGGAAGACATAAATTCAAAAGGACTTGGGTTCTGGAGTCTCAGAAAGACCTTTAAAATTCTGAAAGAAATTTTTTCCCATCTAAAAGTTTATACTTGGCTAAACTGTTCACTTATTTGAGATTAAAATAAAGATATTTAGATACACACATTCTCAAAAAACTTTACGTCTTACACTCCTTTAATTAGAAAGCTCCCAGAAGGAGCTTGGGAGATGGCTCAATGTGGGTTAAATGCTTGCCATGCAAGCGTAGGGGCCCGAGTTTGGATCCTCCACATCCACACATAAGGGCTGGGCATGGTGGAGCACAGCCATAGCCCTGGGGTTTACTGACCAGCCAGACCAGCTGAAACACCAGGCTCCAGTTTCAGTGAGAGACCCTGTCTTAAAAAAATAATGGAAAGTGATAGGAGTAGATATCTATAGCCAACCAGCTGTGTGTGTGCACATACGTACACAGAGACAAGTGCGTGCATGCACGCACACACACGCACACGTATACTACACTCACACACATAGACATCAAAAGACAAACCCATCAGAAGATGAATGCTTAACCTGATTCAAGCATCCCATGGTGTCTACATGTCCTGGACATCACATGGCTCCTCCATTAATACGTACAACTTCTATGGTTTTGTATATCAGTTAAAATTAACTATATAAAAAAAACCCACAACCTAAAAGACAGTTACTACAGGTATCTCCTTGAGAAAGAAGAAAATCTGAGAGCAAGGACTAGGAGAGTATGGGGGGTGGGAGTGGGGAATAGGGGTTGGGGGGCACAGCAAACTCCCGGAAGGATAGAGGTCGGTCCCCAACCAGGGCCATAGGAGACTTCTGAGGAGGTGAATTTAGGCTTCAATCACTGGAAAAAAAATTAGAGAAAACTACCTAGTGACCCACACCTGGAATCTCATCAGTCAGGGCAGAGCTTTAATCCCAGCACTTGGGAGGCAGAGGCAGGCAGATCTCTGAGTCTGAGGACAGCCAGGTCCACATAGGGAGACATTGACTCCAAAAACACAAAGTAGCAATGACAACAATAAACCCTGTAGCACTCGACATTTGTATCCTACTTACAAATTCAGGAAGTCCACTGCCACGGTTTCACAGATGCAGGACGAGTTATTCCTGGCTGGGGGCTGGGTAGCATATACCAGTTCTCCTAGCATGTGCAGGGAGCCAGACCATCCAGTCAGTACACAGGGTGGCTGGAGTAGGAAAGTGGAAGCCTGGTTCAGGGACCTGGCCTTTTGCTCTGAGGAGGATGGACTGTCTTCCTGTATGTGTGTTGTGCAGACTGGGAGCCATACCACCCCATATNGTATCTTTTCTGACATTTCTGGCAAGTATAACTTCCATGACAATCAAATAAACAGTTGTACTTAACAAAACAACCCACACAGTTGCATTCCTCCCAATTTATCACTTCTTCTTTGCAAAAGAGACCCAGAGCCTGGGGCAATCCAGAAAGAGCAGGAGTGGTCCTGAAACTTCAGATAGTCCCAAGGCAAGCAGAAGGGCAGCCAGTTCCCCTACTGAGTTACTTCTGGAAACCTGCAAACTGCCCAGCTGCAGGCCATGGGCGTATGAGTGTCCCGAGCGCAGCCCACACCCTGTGTAAATTGGTTTCTCATAGTGTACTAGGCGATTGAACCAGGCTGGATAAGAAGCACAATCCCGGCACTTATCCCAGCACTCCAGAGACGGAGACAGGAGAATTGCCACAACTTCGAGGCCACCTTGGTCTAAAATGTATCCAACCTTCTGCCATTGTCATTTGCAAAGTTCACACTCGAGAACAGTGATGAAATTACACACACACACACACACACACACACAGTTTTTGTATTTATTTGTTGGTTGGTTGGTTTCTCTGTGTGGCGCTGATTGTCCTGGAACTTTTCTGTAGACCAGGCTGGCCTTGAACTCAGAGATTTACCTGCCTCTGCCTCCCAAGTGTTGGGATTAAAGTGTGGGCCACCACCGCCCGGCTTTTTTGATTTCTGTTTTTTGAGACAAGGTCTAGCTTTGCAGCGCGGGCTGGCCTGGAGTCTTGGCAGGTTTGTCCAACTTGCAGCTACGAAAGCAGCCAAGCACACGACCNTAAACTTACTGAAACATGAAGATTTAAAAACAAAAGAAGTGTCGGGCAGTGGTGGCACACGCCTTTAAATCCCAGAATTTAGGAGTCAGAGGCAGGAGGATCTCCAGGTTCGAAGCCAGAGTGGTCTACATAGTGAGTTCCAGGACAGCCAGGGCTACACAGAGAAACTCTGCCTNGCGAGGGTTGGGGGTGCGGGGAGAAAAAGAGAAGTTCTCAGTTCTCCCAGTGCAGCGGGTCTGGAGGCGGTGGCCCCTCTCCTGGTGGTCGTGGCAGGGGCAGGTGCAGGCACGCGATGTTCCAGGGTGCACAAGGGCACTGGGACACTGGTCCAGAGGGGCCCATCCTGCTTCGCAGCGGGGGTGGTGACCGCTTCCCCGCGGGGCAGCTCTGGCCGCGCCTTCCCGGAGACCATGAAGGAGGCTGCGCGTGCGTCCCCTTATCGACCCCATCTCCCGTTACATAAGGCTGCGCCCCTATCTCTGCGGGCCATCGCCGCGCCAGCGCGCCTTCTCCCACGCGCGGGGGCGCCTACCCGCTGCTCCCCGCACGCCTTCTGCTTGTCTTGAGGGGCAGGGACGCGTTGACTCATTCATGCACCACCCGAGGTGTTTCCCCGAGCCTTCCCCCACCGAGGAGACCTCCAAGGGATCTGCCACCTGCCCAGTCCTCCCGAATGAGAAACTGAGACCCCAAAGGGGTCACTTGTGTAGGCAAAGAACTCCAAGACCTGTGGGGCTGCCAGGGACAGAGACAAGTTTCCAGTTCCCAGGTCTATAGACAAGGCGGGGAAGCCTCCACTGTGGACAGACAGCTGCCTATGCTGTTCCCAATGAGAAGAGAGCTGGGCAAGGCTAGGTCCTGCAGNAGGGAGGGCGCCAGAGTCCCTTGAGGACCTTTGTGAGAAGATGGAGTCTGGCTGAGGAGAAGAAGTGGGTGGAGGAGAGTCTGAGAAAGAAGAGAGGGGTATGAAGGGGCCGCTGTCGGCCTAAGGGAGGAAGTGGGTGAGGGTGCATCTTGACATCACTACCCAATACGCAAATGCTGTGGCCTCTGCAAGGGTGGGTAGTTGAGTATGAGGCAAGAGGAGGGAAAAGGCCATGTGCTGGCATCCCTGCAGCTGAGGGCTGCCTGCAGGAGACAGGCCCAGGAGCTGCCCTTCAGTCATCCTGAACATTCTGGAAAATTTGAGGCCCTGGAGGCACTGCTTCCGTGGAGACTGGGAGGCAAGTGTGGTGGCCCCAGTCTCGGCCGTATCAGCGAAGTTATACTCGAGCAGCCTGATGCCTACCCAACCCAGCTACAGTGTCTCAGCAGAATGGCCAAGAGAGAAAAGGCTGCCCATTGACAGAATTAGCATCAGAACAGTTTTACACATGAAAGGTCAGGGGAATACCTGAGCTGGCTGCGTCATAATAAACTCTGCAGTGTGAACTTCTCTGACCCTTCCCACTTGTGAAGCGGAGGAGCAGTGGGGTGGATTCACGGAAGTGAATTCCCCTTACTCTCTGTCCTGTTTGAATTCTGTATCCTGTGATGATTTATAAGATATGTTCACTGAAATCAAGAAGGGGGGAAGGAAAGAAAGAAAGAGAAGAAAACATCCCCCAATTCGCACAGAAGACTGATACTGTCATGTGCCCAGAGGCTGCCAGGTACTTAGTGACCCAAAGGGGTCAGTATTGGGCTGGCTGCCCAGGAGCTTGGGGTGGTCACCAGGTGGAATTACAGGGGCGGAAGCTGGCTTTGCTGATGCCCACCTGGGAAATAAGCCACCACTATCTTGGAAACTCTGTCCTAGACCCTTCTCAATAAATCCACTAAATCAGACTCTTTCCTTTAGACGGCACTGGATTTTCCAAAAAAGCGAAAAAAAAAAAAAAATCAAGATGAGTAAAGATGTGGTTTTCAGATAATGCCCAACAAAGCAGCGACCAGGAGTGAGGCGTCACCACTTGGGCTTATAAAAGCTGCTGCCACAGGCTACGGCCACAAGCCACTAGCTTAAGCCAGCCTACGGTTCTTCTGCTCCTTGGTTCTCTTGTTAGCTCTGGGCTTCATGGCGCTCTGGGTAACTGCAGTCCTGGCTCTCGCCTGCCTTGGTGGTCTTGCCGCCCCAGGCCCAGTACCTCGATCCATGTCTCCCCCTGTGGCCCTCAAGGAGCTTATTGAGGAGCTAAGCAACATCACACAAGACCAGAGGGTGAGTAACACACCTCCCCGTCCGGGAAAGACGGCATGAGCAGGCTGCGTCTGGCCCTGTATGTATGAGAGAAGAAGCCCCCCATCCCCAGGCTCAAAAGTGAAGGAGAAGAGAAGCCAGCTTGGGGGGGGGCAACAGTGTGGCCAGTGAAGGGTCCTCCAAAGGAAAGACCTTTACAACTGGACAGATTTACTCCAAGAAAACCTGTGGAAGAGAGGGAAGGGACAGGGAAGGGTTGGGATGTGGATCCAGATGTGGATCCAAGGGTAGGGGTAATCGAAGACGGTGAGCCAAAGAATGCCAGGTGGTCCTTAAAGCTCTATGACGGCCAGTCNTTCTCAAGGTTCTGTGGAAGGAGGGCTGGGAGTGGGGCTGGAGGATGACCAGAATCTAGGAAGACGAGCTGCATTAGTTCTGGAATGCTGATGACTGTGGTTTCCCAGAAACTGCCACTGTTTAACCAAAGTGGAGGACTTGCTCAAAATGGTGGGACCATTGGCATCTACCAATTGGATTTCCTACGCCACTGGCATATCAGCTCACACTGTCCAACCATTGATTTTTGCCGAGCCTGGTGTTATGCTGTGTTTCCCCTACTGATACCTCCAGAGGCAGGCACGGTGGCTTCACTTTGTAAGGTTGGGGGAGGTTAATGTCACAGTCTAGACTGAAGCCTTGCAAGATCATAGGAGGCTTTCTCTGTGTGTTTCTAACATAGCATCCCAGAGAACAGACCAGTGATACATTAGGCTCCTACTGCCTCAGCTCTGACTTGACCAGGTCTACAGAGGCCTCTCCTACCCCTCTCCCAAACCGCACTCTGGCCTTCTCTATAGGCCCCCATGCTCCTGGCCAGATTGTGGCAAGCTTCAAAGAAGGCATTTTCCCTGCCAATAGCCACTCCATGTTCCTCTCTCAGCTCTAGNACACTAATTCCTGCCTCAGTCCCTCTGGAGCTCAGANTGTTGAGGGGTTGTCAGGCCGGACTCTATGCTATACTTGGGGTGCTTGTGGGCCTGGCCTGGCCAGGGGAGGCCCGTGACTCCTACTCCCATTCTACTCACGGTCTCTTTGCTTCCTCAGACTCCTCTGTGCAATGGCAGCATGGTGTGGAGCGTGGACCTGACAACTGGCGGGGTAAGAAGCCTGGGCTTCGGGATGTGGTGGCGGCTGCAGGCCTTGGACTTCTTTTCTCTAAGCCCTCTTCACGAAGCTAGGGCTTTGCAAACNACCTGCAGAGCTACGTATGCCTGGAATATCAGAATTTGAGAGGTTGAGGCAGGAGGATTACCATGAATTAGAGGCCAGTCTGGACTATATAGTAAGTTCCAGGCTGGCCTGGGCTATAGAATGAGATCCTGCTTCACAGAAATCAACTGTAAAAANCTCAGGGTTTCTCANCCTTCCTGATGCTGCTACCCTTTAATACAGTTCCTCATGTTGTGGTGACCCCCAANCATAAAATTATTTTCATTGCTACTTCATAACTGTAATTTTGCTACTATTATGAATTGTCTGTAAATATCTGATACGCAGGGTATCTCTGATATGCGACCCCAAAGGGGCCATGCCCACAGTTTGAGAACCACTGCCTGGGAAGCTATCCACTCACTCCTCATATCTAGGCTCCTTATGCCAGCCATACCCATCTGGCCAGTCCAACTGCCTTCCTGTAATCTGAGCCAGGCCCAACACCTGCCCTCTTCTCTCACAGTTCTGTGCAGCCCTGGAGTCCCTGACCAACATCTCCAGTTGCAAACCCATCTACAAGACCCAGAGGCTATTGAATGGACTCTGCACCCAGAAGGCCTCAGCTGTGGTAAGGCCTGCTCCACCCCTGCACCCACTACTGGTAGCCTGGCTGAATATCCCATGTATGTGTCCACCCAGGAGTGGGTCCACTGTGGCAGCAGGGACCTGGTCTTAGGGAGTTACAGGTCCTGGGCTCAAGGGCTCCCAACTTTTACCTGAGCCTCAGTTTCCACATTTGTAAAGTAGAGGCAAAGACAGAACCCACCTGGCAGGGACTTTTGGGGGCATCGTATGGGACAGTCCCTGGAAAGCCCCTGGTGGGTGCTAGCTGTCCTTGACATNGGCGTCCCTCTAACGGATGGGCCTCTCTGTTGTTTCACAGCTTTCCAGCCTCCCAGATACCAAAATTGAAGTGGTCCAGTTTATAACCACACTGCTCAGCTACTCAAAGCAACTTTATCGCCACGGGACCTTCCATTGACGAGGGAAAAACACAGAGACAGGCCCTGGACATCTCGGTTGTGGAGCCGTTTTCCTTCTCACATCAGACATTTCTTGGGAAGGCAGGGAGGAGGGTTGGGAAGGGATAAGATTGCCTTAGCTTTGACCTTGGCCTGCACTGCCTGCCTAGTGCCAGGGGGCTCAGCCTGGCACCTTCCTTTGTCAATCCATCCCTATGCCACAGGCCAACTGAGGCAGAGAGCAGCTTGGGCACACCTCCTCTTGATCTTATTTATTATGGTTGTATGTTATTTAAATGAGTCTGTCAGTAATGGGGCGGGAAATGGTTTGCTGCCTGTGCCCTGAGACTTGGGGCCCCAGCACCGAAGCAGTGGGCCCTGGGGTCCCTGGCAATAATTACTGTATACACAACTCTGCTACCTCACTGGGGCCTCCAGGTCTCACCTCAGGCAGGGGACAGGAGGAAAGGCCAGAGCCATAGTCCTGTCTGCCAGCCAGCAGCAACCAGCCCTCAGCCATGAAGTAACTTATTGTTTTATCCTTATATTTAAAATATTAAATAGGTTAGCAAAGAGTTAATAATATATGGAAGAATGGCCTGTTACACTTAAGGTGATGTGTGGGGAATGGGGGTGGGGGGTTGTCATTGAACAAGTTTTTCATTGACTGTCAAACTAGAAATGAAATAAAGATGGTGACAAATAGGCCGGCCTGCTTTTGCCATCTCTTTTGGTCCTTGGGGATGCTGACCTGTGGGCTCCAAATTGAGGAGCCCAGTATGAGGCAGGCTTCTCAAAGGAGATAGAAGGAGTGAAGGACAAGACCTGGGCTGAAAGGAAATCCTCTGTCTGGGCTAGGGGGGAGGGGATGAGTAGAGGATAGACACACACACACACACACACACACACACACACACACACACACACACACACACACACACACCGTCTACTGTTGGTGAACCAGAGGGAGCTTGGGCCAGGAAGTTGGGGTTCAAGGGGATGTCTAGAGCAGGCGGGGAACCTCTTGGGTATCTCCCGATGACTGGCCAGCTGTGTCTGCACCACCCACACAGTCTCGGGTCTCTCTTGCCACAGTGGGAGGCACATTAGAGCCTGAGATGTGGTGCAGGCAAGAGGCTTGCCCAAGGCACATGTTGGGAAGGAACAAAGCCCCACACTGCCTCTTTCAATGGTCACCTGCCTAAATACCTGGTTCTTTTCCACTATACTGCCTATTTGGATGTTCTCTATTGGTGGGACAGTCACTACTAACTTTCTAGGGACAGCTTGTTCAATTTCTGGACTCCACTCATCACTGCATTGTAAGCCAGGATGAATCAGTTGACATGAGGGGGACTGGGGTAGACAGACAAGGCCATGGAAGATGGTACCTCAGGGCAGGTGGATTGCCTCCCCCTTGCTGGCCCAAAAGCTGGAGTGTTGAAGGCATCCTCAAGCCCTGGCTAACACGATATCTGTCAGCATCCTTGGGAGATGCTGCCCAGAACAGAAAGAGACCTAGAAGGGCAGGGTACTTCTGCAGAGGTGTGGAGTGGGATTCAGAGACCACTCTGAATGACAGTCAGGGACCCTCCTAGGGCAGGCTGGAACCTGCGATTGCAGTACTCACNGCTGCATGTCAGCCATGCAACACCAGGATGTGGCAGGAACTCAGCCAACTCTTGGGGAATCGGTGTTCCCTTCTTGCCTCACTGCCAACAATGGAGAGAGGGGAAGAGGCCAAGCAATGGCATTGGGAGTCAGCCACTGTGCAAGAGAGAGAGAGAGAGAGAGAATCCCCGCAGAGGGGTGTGGGGTGTGTGCGGCAGGGCAGGACTAGCTCCCAGGAGTGCCAAAGGGGTCACATTTGCCAAGGACCATCTCTGGCTGGCACAGCACCAGCCACCTAGACTAGGGACTGCAAGACNTGGTTGGTACCAGACAGAACTTACAAGGTGGGGAGGAGGATGCTCTCCTCCATCCTCCCTGCTGGGGTGCTGATGCAAAGTCAGGGGTGAGCAATGATCTTGGCATCCTTCTCCACCCATAGCCTAGAATCAAAAACTAGATGGATTGTTTTGTTTCGTTGGTTTTTTGAGACAGGATTTCTCTGTGCAGCCCTGGCTGTCCTGGAACTCGCTCTGTAGACCAGGCTGGCCTCAAACTCAGAGATTCACTTGCTTCTGCCTCCCAAGCGCTGAGATTAAAGGCGTGTGCCACCACCAACCACTTGGTTGGTTGTTTAAGGAAAGGGTGGTGTGTGTATGTGTGTGTACATGTATGTACATGTGTGTGCATATGTGAATGTGTATATGTATAAATGTGTATGATGTGTGTGTGATTGTGCATGTATATATGTATATGTGTGTATGAGTGTGTGTGCATGTATAAGAAACTAGATGTCAGCCTTGGGTGTTGTTCCTCAGGAGCAATCCACTTTGGTATTTTTGTTTGTTTGATTTTTGTTTTCTTTTTTTGCTTTTTGTTTGTTTTTTTTTTGTTTTGTTTTGTGTTTTAAGACAGGGTTTCTCTGTAGCTTCGGAGCCTGTCCTGGAACTCACTCTGTAGACCAGGCTGGCCTGGAACTCACAGAGATCCACCTACCTCTGCTTCCTGAGTGCTGGGATTAAAGGCGTGCACCACCACCGCTGGCTGAACCTTGTTTTTCTGTATAGGTCTCTCACTCACTGGTCTAAACCTGGCCTCTGAGGCCATCTATGCTGGCTGGTCAACAATCCCCGAGGTGTTTCGGCCTCTGTCTCCCCAGCACTGATGTTACAAGTGTGCACCACCCCACCCTCTTCTCAGGCTTTCAAGGCAAACAATTTACCCACTGAGCCATCTCCCCAGGCCCCAAGAATGATGATTTTCTTAAAAACAGAAAATCATTTTCTGTGCATTCTCTCATCAATATAGCTTCATCTTTACCCAGGTCCCCTCTACCTGACCAAGGTGTCAGCCTGTCTGTCCAAAATAAGGGAGATGGTTCAGGGGACAAACACACTTGCTGTGCAATCCTGATGACCTGAATTCCACCCCTGGAACCCATACAAAAGGTCAGATGCACTGGTGGCACCTGTAACCCTTAGCACTCTTATGGTAATATGGGACGTGAAGACAGGAGAATTGCCCAGAAGCTCATGGGTCAGCTAACTCCCAAAGNAGATGGAATGACAGGGCTGGAGAGATGGTTCTATAGTTAAGAGCACTGGCTAATCTTCCAGAGGCCCTGGGTTCAAGTCCTTGCCCCCACCCATATAGTGGCTCACAACCGTGACTCCAGTCCCAGGGAATCTGATGCCCTCTTCTAGCCTCCATGGGCACTGCACACACATGGTACACAAACATTCAGGCAAACCCTTATCACATAAAATAAAATCTCAGCTGGGCATGGTGATGCATACCTTTAATCCCAGCACTCAGGAGGCAGAGGCAGGCGGACCTCTGTGAGTTTGAGGCCAGCCTGACCTACAAAATGAGTTCCAGGACAGCCAGGGTTGTTATATAGAGAAACCCTGTCTCAAAAAAACCAAANCAAAACAAAACAAAAAACTCAAAAAAAATTTTAAGATTGAAAGAGAGAACCAAAAGTTGTCCTTTGACCTCCACATGTACACAGTGGTACAGGTGCACATGCACTTAAAAATATGTATATGTATACACACACACATATACAAACACA
>LZPO01097098.1:328508-345163 GCA_001675575.1 Neotoma lepida
CCATCCATCCATCCATCCATCCATCCATCCATCCATCCATCCACCCACCTATCCATCCAGAATTCACTGCAGCCTTACCAGGTACCACTGATCTGGTTCCTGAGCACAGCAAGGTAGAATCTAGTGAGACAGCAGAGCAGACAGCACAGGGGTGTCAGTAAGCTCTGAAGCCACAGTGAGAAGCCAGTCAGCAGTACGGGGGAGAGCACAGGAATCCAAGAGCGCCTCACTCATGAGATAGGATGAAAACAGAGGTCTGGCTGGACAGAAGAAGAGCTGTGTGCATTAGGAGGAGAAAAGCAGCGGGTGGGAATACCGTAAGGGCCCAAGTCCACCAGATGCAGCTGAGCTTAACTCTGGCACTCGGGCGGTGGAGNTAGGAGGATCAGGAGTTTGAGGGCTGTGAGAAAGGNCTCAGCTAGGCCATATCTGATTCAGGTTTGGGGTTTTGTTGTTGTTGTTGTTGTTGTTGTTGTTTTTGTTTTTTTGTTTTTTTGAGACAGGGTTTTTCTGTGTAATAGTGTTGGCTGCCCTGGAACCCGCTTTGTAGCCCAGGCTGGCCTCGAACTCACAGAAATCCATCTGCCTTTGCCTCCCGAATGCTGGGATTAAAAGTATATGCACCAACACCAGAACTGACTCAGTTTTTTTTTNAATTTTTTATTTATTTATTTTTTCTGATTCAGTTTTTAATAGAGCCCTTCTGGCAGTTGTGCAAAGCAGGGACACTAGGGTGGGGCTAGGGAGACTGCTTACTGGGCTCCTACTAGAGGTCTGCTCACCTCTCCCACCTAGGGTGAGACTCAGGTGGGAGAGGTGGGCAGACCTATCAGTAGAGGGGTGAGAGACAGTCAATTCTGGAGAGGTGTGTGTTTGAGCAATATATGTGCAAATTATATTTTTATATAATTTGTATGATATAATTCTATATTATACAANGTCAATGTGCATAAAATATGTACTGCATGTTACTGCATACATATGGTTTTTATGGTTTTTCTCTTTGTGTGTGGGGAGCTGAACTCAGGTCCTCGTGCTGCTCACCCAGCTCTCTTACCCGTGAGCCATCTTCCCAGCCTCATATATTTAAATTTATTATCCATACACACTTTTCTGCAGAGCTATAGGTGAATCCAGTGTTTTACACACTCACTGAGTGTTCTACCACAGGGCTACATACATCTCCAAGGCCCATATCATTTTTTGTTTGTTTGTTTCTGGTGTTTGTTTGCTGTGTTTTCTGAGACAAGGTAGTCCTGGCTGTCCTGGAGCTTGCTGTGTAGACCAAGCTGGCCTTGAACTCACAGAGATCCTCCTGCCTCTGCTGCCAAGTATTGGTATTAAAGGCATGAGCCACCGTGTCCAGCCCCCTCATATCAGTTTTTTTTTTTAAATCTTTAACTTTTANAAAATTATGTGTATGTGTGTGCACTGTCCCCAGGAGGCCAGAAGAGGGCATCCAATCCCCCAGAGCTGGAGTTACATACCGGTGGTTGTGAATCACCTGATGTAGATGCTGGGAACCTTACTGGGTCCTCTGCAAGCACAGCACACACCCTTAACTGCTAGGAGTTAACCTCTCCACCTTCTAAGAAATTTATTATAAACAGGTGGATCTCTGTGAGTTCAAGGCCAGCCTGGTCTACAGAGCGAGTTCTAGGACAGCCAAGGCTACACAGAGAGACCCTGTCTTGGAAAAAAAATATTATAGAAAATTTCTAATATTTACAAAAGTTCCCCTCTAGTATCAATTACCCAACCTCAGTGCTTGGCACNTGAGGGCCAATTTTGTCTCATCTCCACTCTCCTTACTCCCCTACTGACAATATCCAGAACCCAGGTGAGAGCAGAGGCTGGGACGGGCTGGATGCAGCAAGAGAGGTCTGTATGTCCTATGTGTGAGGAACCTGAGCTCAGGTGTACTCCAGCAAAGCTGAACTATGGACACCTCCCTGAAGCCTAAGCATGGCACAGCCTGCCCTCTGGAGTGTGAGGCCACACCACAGGGTCTATGTCATCTAGGTCTTTCCATTCTACCTCTGTTCCCACTGCACCCAGAAGCCACTGTGCTGATGTCACCATTTTCTGATGTCACTCTTATCTCATATCACCTCCCACTGGCCATGATGGCCATGNCCTCTCACTCCTGCTCTTGAGACACTCCCTGGGGTTCTGACCCTGCCTGTGCAGGGCTCCTGGTCAGGCCACCTACCCCTTTTTGAGCATTACTGGTGGCCGGTGGGTCACTTTTTACCCCCTCACATCTCTCAACCCAGTAGAACGCTGTCTATGGAAACTCCTCCGAGTTACAGTGGCCCCTCAGCTCAGCATTGCCGACCTCTGACCCTAGCTTGCACCTTCTAAACTGCCATCTCCCAGAACNGCAGCTCCCTGGGCCAGAAACCTAGGTCACCTATAGCTGTCTCCTCACTCACCCCAAAGTGCAGTTCGAGTGATTTTGCCACCACAGCTGCGCTGATGATTACAGCTGGGTTTGGTTTTTTTTGTTTTGTTTTGTGTTTTTTTTCTAATGTGTTTATGCTTATGTTTTTTCCCTAATGTTCCAGGTACTACATCAACCCTTGATACTTATTACCACATATAGTTTTCCCGTACCCCTATTCTACTGTCAGCCTGACTTTACTGGGACACCCAGAGAGAATAACTTTCCCAAAGTCACTCAGAAAGTCATCTGGAGCTGGGTTCAGAGGAGGCTGATTTGAGTCTTTGTGTATGCATATGTGCGTATATAGGTGTGTATGCGTATGCGTATGTATAGATGTGTGTGCATATGTGTGTGTGTATAGATGTGTGTGGAAGTCAGAAGGCAACTTACAGGGAGTCAGCTTACTCCTTCCTCTGTGTGGACCCCGGGGATTAAGCTCAGGTCATCAGGCTTTGATCCACGGAGTTATCTCACTAGTCCCCAACTCTGGGTCTTTTGTTTTGTTTTGTTTTGTTTTGTTTTTGTTTTTGTTTTTGTTTTTGTTTTTCAAGACAGGTTTTGCCTGTTTAACAGCCTAGGCTGTCCTGGAACTCACTTTGTAGACCAGGCTGGCGTCAAACTCACAGAAATCTGCCTGCCTCTGCCTCCGGAGGGCTGGGATTAAAGGTGTGTGCCATCACCNTCTGGTCTCACTCCGGGTCTTAACTCTGACATGATACTGCTGAGTCACTTGAAGCCACAGGTTCTTCCCATTCTCACACTCTGTGAACTCTCCGGACCAGTGCAGACTCTAACTTCCCGCCTCTGCCCATTCTCCCTTCCAGATACCCTTCACTTCCTCCAGGGCTTCACAGATACCACACTGGGCCTCCCACATGCTGACTCTTGCCTGGTCCTGGCACTTGGCCCCACAATGCCAGCCCAGCTCCTAGCCTATGAAGAGCTGGAAGGGGCTTCTTCCTCAGCTGTAGGGAGAGAAGGGAAGGCGAGCCTCGGCTCAAGTGAGCAGGCTGTGAGCACACCAGATCTAAGGACACAACTGTCCTGCTCGGTTCTGTTCCTTTCTCCTTCAGCAGTGCATGTGACAATGTGGCTTTACTGTTCCTAGTGGCATGTCTGAGCATCCACTGAAGTGAGTCTGCATGGAGCTGGTTTCCCCAGAGACCTATGCTTGGCAGAAGGAAGGTGACACTGTCCTCTTTGTCCCATGGGCTGTGAGGATGCCAAGTTTTCTCCTGGAGGGACTTGGCAGGTGTTGGAAGGCCATCATGGCTGCATCTCAGCATTGCACCACCCAAGTTCCAGACCCACCTCAGGGCCCACGGCCCAGCCTGTGCCCACTCCAGCAGCCCCCTCAATACTCCATCTGCACCGACCTCCCTTTACTGAATAAAGTGCCCATGGCAAGGGGAGTCAGCTCCTCCTCCACTATGCAGGTCCATAAGGCTGAGGGTTACAGAGACAACACCCCAACTCTTCAGAAACAAGCATAGGGGCCCAAAGACTTAAAAGAGATACATATGGGAGGAACAGGTGTGGACAATGTCCAGGTGACAAAGCTCTGATGTCATGCATCCAAACAAAACATGATTAATTATGAAGTACCCTGACCCAGACCCCACTGTGTGCAAGGTGCTTGTCTAAGTACCTGAACTTAGTACTCAAGACAATTCAAAACACAAGTGCAGCTGTCGCTCCTCAATTTGGGGATTGTGGCTGAGGGTATGCCCAAGGTCACGTGGGCCCACAGTCACGTGGGAAGATATAGAACATCCAGGCCTAACAAGCTGCTGGGGCCCAGAGTCGTCTTTCTTAGTCATGTGCCTTGTGGCAACCTCTTCATCGGGTGACAAGGGCTAACTAAGCCCTTTCCATGGCTCCCTGAGTGCTCACAGGAGCCCTAGAGGGAGGAGGCACGCAGCTTCCTCTTCACTCTGTGGAAACTGAGACCCAGGGTTAACGATCCTCCTGTGGTCAGTCACAAGGAGCTGTCTGCTGGACTCTACACTCTGGTGCACATAACTGCTCAGTGGCTCTCGGCTCACGAGATGGGTGGGGGAGGGTCTGTGACAGTCACCTCCCTGCCCTGTCCAGTTGCCGCCCACAACTCCTGCAGGCTGTCTTCCACTCTCCTTTGTCCCAGACAGGGCAAGCACCAACTTTTCTGACCTCTGCCTCCTCAGCTCCATTCACAGCCATCTGTGACTGTGGGACAGCGTGGACCACACCCTCCTACCCTTTGGGAAGACTTGTTGGTGTCTGGGAAGTTCACCCTCTTTTCTCTGGCCTCATGCAACCATTGAAACAAGCAATACAAACCAAACCACTCCTGAGAGGAGAGTTTCCACATTATATCCCTTTCTGACTCAGCATCGTTCCCACAGGGCCACAGTGGGAAACCTGAATGGTNGTTCTTGGCCTCTGGGACACTGTGAGGTGCAGATCTCCCCTCATCGTCCTTCTGTGTCCCTTCTTAGCAGGGTTCCTCCAGCCATGGAGGATAAGCTCCTGCTGGGTCTCATTTCCCAATGCCTCACCCCTGCAAGTTCAACCCCACCCCTGCTCACTGCAAGTTCAACCCCACCCCTGCTCACTGCAAGTTCAACTTCACCCCTGCTCACTGCAAGCTCAACCCCAGCCACACTCCTCGACCCAAGCCAAACAGCTGCTTGTCCTAGAGTCAGCCTGCCAAATGTTCTTCTCAAGAACCCCATCTTTGGCCTGGTGGTGGTGGCCCACGCCTTTAATCCCAGCACTCAGGAGGCAGAGGCAGGCAGATCTCTGTGAGTTCAAGGCCAGCCTGGTGTATAGAGTAAGTTCCAGGGCAGCTAGGACTACACAGAGAAACCTGTCTAGAAAAACAAAAAACAAAAAACAAAACAAGAACCTCATCCCTTTTAGGATGGGTCCTTGGTTCAGTTCCTAGCACCCACAAGGAAGCTCACAACCATCTGTAAGTTCAGTTCCAGGGGTTCCAATACCCTCTTTCAGCCCCAACAGGCACCAGGTATNCATTTGGTATACACGTGAAAGCAAAATACTCAGACACATAAAAAATAAAAATTCTAAAAACAAAACAAAAAATACTCCTCCTTTATCTGCACAGTGAAGGATCAACTTCAAAGCCATCGAGATGTCCAGCAGGGAAAGGCTTGCCATGAAGGCTGAGTGTGAGCCTTACGACCCACAGAGAAGTGGAAGGAAAAAAACAATGCTGAGTAATTAATTTATTAATTAATGGGTTTTTTTGAGACAGGGTTTCTCTGTGTAGTCCTGGCTGTCCTGGCCTTGAATCAGAAATCCACCTGCCTCTGCCACCCAGAGCTGGGATTAAAGGCATGTGCCGCCACTGCCTGGCATTTTTTAATTTTATTTTTTAATGAACTTTCTTCACCCAAAGAGAGCTCTGGCCTTCATTCTGGCTCTTGGCCAAGAGGAACAGACCTGGAATTTGTCTGTTGTTTGTAACCAGTGCCCGGTTGGTAAAGGCTTCCTAAGTGTTGGATGTGTCTCTAGTACCACAGGACCATGCTGCTTTGCCTGTCTTTACAACAGGCACATCTAAAATATATATATTTGCAAGTCAGATGTGGTGGCTCACTCCTATAATCCTAACACTTGGGAGATAGGAGGAGGAGAATTACTATGTATCTTCGGCCAGTTTTACCTACATGACTTCCAAGCTAGCCTGGGCTTTGGTGTGAGACCCTTCAAACATTTTTATTTTAAAAATTAAAAAAAAAAGAAAAGAAAGAAGGGAAGAAGGAAGGAAGAGAAGGAGGAAGGAAGGAAGGAAGGAAGGAAGGAAGGAAGGCATATGTGCTATAAACATATTCAACTTTTATTAATTAAATAACAATAATGGGAAAGTAATCCAACAGTAACAACTTTAGCAACAAATGTTTCTAGACGATCTTCTAGAAGTTAGTAGAAGTCCGAACTAGAGGCAGGAATCCCAGAGTAAGGAACCTGGGGGGACGCTGCATGGGGATGTGAAGAGCCCTTTCTGCAGGGGACGGAGTGAAGGGGTCACTGTAGAGGCCTTCACTCCCGGGCGAACGGCAGGTTCAGCATGTTTACTGGTGGTGTGGGGCAATGGGCACCTCACCAGGGTCCAGATACATTAGATTAAGACAGTGGGGTGGGTGACAGCTGGGGAATTGCTGAGACATGGCTCTGTTTCCTCATTAGTTGGGGATGAGTTTAAGTTCACTTAAAAGCACCCAGCCATTCTTGGGCCAGTAAGATGGCTCAGTGGGGAAGGGCGCTTGCTGCCAAGGCTGTAAACCTGAGTTCAATTCCCAGGACCCACATGGTGGAAAGAGAGAACTGACCCCTGCAGGTTGACCTCTGACCTCCACACTCATGTTGTAGCATGCACAGATACACACTCACACAAAATAAATGTTTAAGTTTTAAAACATTTTTTTATTTTTTGGTTTTTTGAGACAGGGTATCTCTATGTTTAAATTTTTTATTTTTGTTTTTATTTCTTAAACTTTTTGTGTTTTTAACAATCATTGGTTTTTGGTTTTGCTTTAATTTAAAGTTATAGATGCTTGTAGGCTACCATGTGGGNACTGGGAATTGAACCCAGGTCCTCTGGAAAGAGCAGTCAGTGCTTTTAACCATTAAGCCCTCTCTATAGCTCCCTAAAACTTTTTTTTAAAGTAGCCATTCCTCAGGCTTCTACCTTGGGAGGGGTAATCATCAACCTTTCCCAGACCCTCCTTATTGGTAAAGACCTCATGGTCCGGCTCGTCCCAAACGAGACCCCACTGATGCCCCCTGTCTGTCTCCAAGGACCTCAAACTTGTAAGAACAGCTGGGCTGGGATGGGAGAAGCTCTGCCTCCGTCGTCCCTTCTATCAGTGAAGTGCCCAGAGTCAGCTTTCCCAAGACACCAGAGTTTCCAAGGTGCCCCCACGGCAGGAAGCAGCCAACCCCAGATGCCGCGCACGCCAGACTTTCTTGATATTACTCTGCCTTTCCCCTGGACGGCACCAGCACACTCGGACACCTGCGACCTCTTCCTTCAGTGCAAAGGCAAAGCCAGTGGCAACCCCACGCTGATAAGATTAATCTGCAGGGCCGAGTATGGTGTAATTTCCTATGCTGAAACTTTGTAGATTTTTTTAAAAAGGGTTTCATTTTCCAATTGGTCTGATTTCACAGGAAAATTTACCTGTTTCTCTGAGGCATTTTTTCTCCTGGAAGAGAGGTGCTGATTGGCTCAAAATAACTGACAATCTGGTGTAACAAAAATTTCCAATGTAAACTCTTTTTCCCTTGGTTTCAGCAATTTTAACTCTATATATAGAGATATCTCTCAGAATTGCATTGTTAGCGTCTCTTGATAAACTTAATTGTCTCCCATCACTGACGGTAGAGTTCTATTGATGGGTCTCAGCCCCCAGCTAGCTGCTATCCTGCTCTGCCTTCTAGCATGTACTGGGAACTGTACCCAAGGATGCAACGCCAAAGCCCTGAAAGAGATCATTCACATTTTGAACCAAGTCACAGAAAAAGGGGTGAGTACCCTATCTAGCACCATCTCCCCAGATGCTCAGGTGATGCTGCAGTAGTTCTAGGCTAGGAGAACTGAGTTGCTAGAGAGATCGGCAGCTGGTGGTTAGAGCAGGACATAGCCAGACTTCATGAGCCCCTGCTACTTCCAACTGTGAGGCTGTTGGGAGTTTCCTGGGAGTGAGGGAGTGAAAGGTGTATCAATGNTTTCTCTNGGCTTTAACTCTTATCTTTCCATCTTTCCATCGTCAAGACACCATGCACCGAGATGGTCGTGCCAGATGTCCTNACAGCAAGGAAGGTAAGTGGAGCCATGGGGTGAGCTTCGGCCTACGCAGCAGGGGGAGAGGAGGATTACCCACAAGTATCTAAATAAGAAACTTGTGTGACAGAAAACTGGCAAGCCCAAAGGAGGCATTTTTATACACTGTGGAGGCTGAGTTACTCTCCAGTGTATTTTGCAGTTTCGGATTTCACTAGCCATGTCATAGAATGCCTGGATTTGTTCATCCTAACTCAGGGTCCCGAGAGTCCTACCCAGTCTTGGCGTAGTATCTGGAACATAGGAGATAACACAGTTTGTGCCTGTTAAATGAGAGAATTCTCTCTCTCCTCTCTTTCTCTTCCTTTGGCCTATGCATTTCTGAAAAACTAAATACTCTCTCAAAAACAGATATGGAGATTACAGGTTGAGAAGGCTTTCACTTTGTCTAAGAGACTTCCTACGGTTACCGCCAGAGCTCTTTCTCAGCCTGGTCACCTAACAGCCAGCGGGATGGTGGCCCTCTGTGTGGCTCCTCAGCTCACTCTGTCCCACCCCAGGCCCCTTCAGCCTAGTTTGGAACTGTCCTCTGGTTGGAGTCTGTCCGTCTCTGCTTCTGCCTGGGCATCCATCTCCCCATTCTGCCTCCTGCACTGCCTCACCCCCACCCCTCCATCTGTAGTGGGAGGGGTCAGATGTGACAGCTGATAGTGCATTTTCTCTGACAAACACATGACTGGCTCCCTCCGTATCAATAGCTCCGTGCACTTCAGTTCCTGTTTTCATGGAAACACACAACTGAGAATGAAAAGCCCCAGAGCCTTGATTTCCCAGTGGGCTCCCCACTGCCTGCTTCCCACGTGTGCCGAACGGGGGCGAGGTCAGGACCGAAGCTCTGTTGGGTAGCTGGGGTCATAGCCCAGCACCCAGGCCATGAACAGGGTTCATCCTGATTCGCAGGAGAATTGCCCTCATGACTTTATCTGGATGATCTCATTTTATTCAGAATTACTACAGGACGAGTTTCTAAAGGACAAATACACATGTATGTATATATGTAAACATTCACATGCATATATATGTATTTGTGTCTACATATATGTCTATCTACATAGACATATGTATGTGCATATATATATATATATCACTGTTTTATATCTATGTAACCTTAAGTATTTATTGATTCTCTAAGTCCTTCCAACTCAGATGGAAGCTACCAGAAGCTGAGTCTACTGTCTTGCTCTAGCAAAGCCCAGGGCAGGGACCAGCTCCTGGGAACTGGACCTAGAGGAAGTGCCAGGCCTGGGTGTGAGAGCCTTTGGTTTTGGCTGCAGTTCTGCCATTCACTGGCCATCTGGCTTTTGGCAGATCTTCATATATCTTGGAGTCTCAGTGTCACATTTGGAGACACAAGGGTTGATTCTGAAGGGCATTTGAGGGCCGGATGGAGGCCAGTTCTAGGAATTTAATGGAAAGTGTTTGCGTAAGGCTCTAGGACTCTGATCAAGTGCACAGCCCGGCTGCAGAGAAGCGATGAGTCTGAGGAGGGCAGTTAGCTGACCAAGCCTCCATGGCTCCAAGCCTGGGCCTACTCATTGCAGGCTGGGTCTACACTGCGCATGCTCCCCCCCACCCCCTACCCTCATGCTGGCTTTGCTCTTCCTCCGTCTGCCCCAACACTTACATGTGCTTGAAAACAAGCCTTGCTTGCTTCTGTCACACCTCTCTGTTTCGTGGGCTTTCCCCCAAATGCATCAGTACCTCCTGGTGTTGCTTTCCCCCTTCCCATTCTTGTCTGTGCCCCAAAGACTCAGCATTGCTTACTTTCATAGTGTGGCATTTCTGACCAGGGAAGGGCTGTTCTCGAGAGGGCACAAAATTGGTTTGAGGGGGTCTACTTCTTTGGGGTTCCCAAGAGACTACTTTTTCAAATTCTNTATTTACTTTAACTTTTTTGGGGAGCAAAGCTCACAGCCTCTTCTAGCTGGGCAGCACCCAGCNGGTGGTAGGAAGAGTGNTCTAAGATAAGTCCCTGGTGTCACAGGCAATACTGGCCAGGACATTGATAGTCACCTGAGGAAAAGCAATGGCAAGCACCAAGCTGGCTGTTTTGTGAAGGGCCTCTGGGTGGCCCATCAGCTGGGGCATTTCCTCTTTATGAAAGAGAATTAAAGACCAAAGCCCTTGAGATACTCTGAGGGTGTGTGTGTGTTCGTGCATGTAGTGGTACCCTCTATATTGCTGCCTTTTTATTTTTTTTTAAGACAGTCTCTCATTGGCCTGGAGCTTGGCAAGTAGGCGAGGCTGGCTGCCCACTAAGCCGCAGGGATCCTCCTGTCTCTGCCACTCCAGCCCTGGGATGACTAAGATACACCACCATATCCAGGCTTTTAAAAAATATATGGCTTCTGAGGATTGAACTCAGGTCCTCATGCTTACAAAGCACTCTAGCCACTGGACGTCTCCTCTGGCCCATTTGTTTGTGTTTAAAGGATTACCTCATCTAAAGCACTGGCTGACTAGATTTGGACCCAAGAAACGCAACAGGGACAGGACTCAATTTTCTTGGGCCTACACGAGGCTGGTAGAGACCTGCNGAGGACCCTGAAACAGTTGCTGCACAGAAGACGCCTCCTAGCTAGCCATTTCCTGCCATTCTTGTGAGCCACAGACTTGCTTGTGGTGAGGACTGAGGTGCAAGATTGGCTGCCTGTCACTGTGTGCTCCCTGAGCCACCGCTAGACCTGCCAGGCAGGACTTTCTCAGGCTGAGATACAATCAAGCAAGTGAGTGGGGTGCCATGTCAGTCTTGGTGGCAAAATCAATGGAACTGAAATTTGAAGAGCCCTGACTCAGCTGCCTTTGAGACTAGTTCTTTTGAAGTGTCCCCACTTGGTGAGGCCTCTTTCCAATTCCATTTTTAATCTGTTTTTAGAGGCTACACACTGATAAACCAGGCGTGGTGGCACACACTTTTAATTCCAGCACAGAAGGGAGAGGCAGGCAGATCTCTGTGAGTTCTAGGCCAGCCAGGAATGCACAATAAGACCCTATCTCAAACCAACAAAACTCTAGTAAGATATTTGGTTGTTCTTTTTCTTCTCTCTCTCTCTTTCTCTCTCTCTCTCTCTCTCTCTCTCTGTTGTTGTTGTATTGGAGATTGAACCTGGGCCTTCACACATGCTAGGCAAGTGCTCTACCATTGAGTTCACCCCCAGTCCTGATATTTATCCAAATATTAGCAATATAAGAGTTACCTCTGGGCGGGGGGGGGGATAAGCGAATTCATTTTTGTTAAGTATATCATAATAGTCAGAAAAAAAAGGCCACCATGAAAAGTGAAAACAGCTAGAAGCTGCTTGGGCAGTGTGTTGCCTGTCAGTTCCCCTGGTGTCATCATGGCACATCCTGGCTCAGTGGGCACAAGGTGGGCCATAAGAGTCGCTAACAAGCTCCTGATGATGTTAGACCACTGTTGGTATGCAGGCTGTGGAGTAGCCAGGGTTAGTAGAGACAGCTTCTCTCAGTGAAATACAGAGACTGACTCATGCTGACACTCTCCACAATCTGTCTGTGAGTTTCGGGGGAAACCAGGGGAAACTTGAGGCCTTGGGAAGAGCCAGGAGCTCTTATCTCTACCAAAGAAGAGCAAAGTCTTCTCTCGGAAACCATAGCCAAGGCTCAGGTCAATGGTACACTCTCCCAGGAGCCTTTCCTGACCACCTACTGTGCTCCTTTCCCTGGCTTTCTGAGGGACATACCTTAATCTTCCATCAGACTATGAGCATCTCCAGACACTGCTTTCTCCTTGGGTAGGGCCGCATGGAGCACGCCCAGCAGGCACTCAGCCATCAGCAAACATGGACGGTCCCCAGGACCATGCAGGAACAAGAGCCTCAGCTGGCTAAGAGCTCCTGTGGGCACCTTGGGCAGAAAGGAAAACCCACAGGGTAGAAAGATGGGGACTGAAGCTACAGACAGGTGCTCCCCACTCTGCCATTTACCTAGGTGGGTGACTTTACTGAGGGAACCCCCTTCAATAAAATCCTCCATGGAAAAGAACCTGGGAGATTCTGCAGAAATACTTGCATATAGATTCCGAGTTCAGCAGATCCACCTGTGGGGTAGGAAAATGGCCTGCTCCAGTTCAAACCCAGGCAGCCAACAGCTTCCTGTATGGCTTCTCTTTGCAGAACACCACGGAGAAGGAGCTCACCTGCAGGGCTTCCCAGGTGCTTCGCAAGTTTTATTTCCCACATGAGGTGACCCTGTGCTTGAAGAACAATTCTGCGGTTCTCCAAGCCCTGAGGAGACTCTACAGGGGCATCAGCAACCTATCTCCACCGGTAAGCAGAGCAGGACGACTTGACACTGTGGGAGCAGCATAAAGACCAGCACACAGAGCTCTTGCTCTCACAGAATGCTCTAGTGGGGTAGTTAGAAGAGATCAAGAACACCACAATGCCCAGTTGTGTTCATGCTACGAAGACAGACCTAGGAATAAAAAGAGTGGCTGGCTGGGGAGAGGGCTGATTCTCTGAGCCCCCTCAGATATTTGGATTAAGTGAGGAAGCAGGCCATGAGATTAACAAATTCCTGGATGAAATGCATGTGTTCTAGTGTGGCTGGATCAGAGTTAAGAAAGTAGGTTTAAGATAGGTAGTGATGGCGCACACCTTTAATCCCAGCACTAGGGAGGCAGAGGCAGGCAGATCTCTGAATCTGAGGCCAGCCCCATCTACAGAGAAGTAGGTTTAGCAGCTGGGTTCACAGGAGCCTTTGGATGCTGTCCCAGGGATGGAGGAAAATACCTAGAGTTACTGACAGGATGGAGCCCCTGGGGTGCCCCGGGTGGAGAACAAGACAGCCCAATGGAGGGCCATCATCACATGGCCAGGACAATGATGACAGTGGCTTGTACAGGGTAGGAACAAGGAGGTGGCTAGATCTTCACTGATGGATAAACTCAGCACTACTACCCCATAGTTGTCCCCAAGGGAAGGACCTGAAGCTTCTGTAAGCAAGGTGGCTGCTCTAAGCTATGTGACAAATAACTGGTGGTGCTGAGACCCAAACCACAGCGTAGGCATGGAGGGGGTTCCTAGACGCCTTGCTACGTGCAGCATCCCCACTTGGAAAATCATCTGTTTCTGGAGCAGGAAAGCAGTGAGATCTTGCTCCACAGGCCGAAGGGCAACAGAGCCAAGTCTGAGCCTGCACGTTCTGTTACTCCCTCGCATCTGTGACACACCACTCCAGAAACTGTGGCACCCTGAAGGCAGACTAGTAGTGACCATAGCACATGCCAAAAAGCAGGCCAAATCTTGTCAGCCTCATGAAAGTCAAGCTCAGGTTGAGATAGCCTGGAAGCCCTGGTTTGAACATCGTTTTGGAGGCTACCAGAGTCAGCTTGACCGGGCACACAGGTCTGATAGTGAGACCCAAGTATGTACTCACACAATGAAACGTTTCTTTTGTAGAAAAGCTGCACTGTGAATGAGTCCACGCACACAACACTGAAAGACTTCTTGGAAAGCCTAAAAAGGATCATGCAAAAGAAATACTGCCAGTGTGGAAGTTCCACGTTTTAACTTATGAGTTTTTAATGGTTTTATTTTTTAATATTTATATATTTATAATTCATAAAATAAAATATATGTATTATCTAACAGCAATGACAATTAATAACACTTCACTTGGCAATGAGGTCGTAGTTTATACTGTTACAGAAACCAGTTTAATTTATGGTGACTATAAGTGGTGTGAGGACATAACAGACAGCTGGCTTCCTTCTCAAGGAGTTCCCACTCTCATCAAGGACATAAGGCACAAGATCATTAAAGGATGGAAGTGGAGGCTGGAGAGGGCTGGAGAGATGGCTCAGTGGTTAAGAGCACTGGCTGCTCTTTCAGGGGACCTGGGTTCAATTCCCAGCACCCACATGGTGGCTCACAACTGTCTGTAACTCCAAGACCTGACACCCTCACACAGTCATACATGCGGGCAAAATACCAAAGCACATAAAATAAAAATAAATAAATTATTAGAAAGGGGACTGGAGGGACGGCTTGGCGGCTATTGTCGCTCTTCCAGAGGACCCAGGTTCAATCTCCAGCACCCACGTGGCAGCTTAAAACAGTAACTCCAGTCCCAGTGGAGCTGATGCCCTCTTCTGGCCTCCTAAGGAGGCATGCATGTGGTACACAGATGACATGATGTAGGCAAAAACACTCATACACATAAAAACAAGATAAAATAAGTATACAAGAGCCAGGGAGATGAATCTGTTGGTAGAAGAAAACTGACTCCATGGAGTTATCCTCTGAACACCCCCAAATACACACGCTCAAACTCCTTAACATACACTCAAACCCCCTTATACACACACACACACTCAAACCCCCTTATACACACACACACACACACACACACTCAAACCCCCTTATACACACACACACACACAAACCCCCTAACATACACACACAAACCCCCTAACATACACACACACACACACCTGTCTCTTATACACATCTAGATGTGTATAAGAGACAGCACTCAAACCCCCTTATACACACACACACACACTCAAACCCCCTTATACACACACACACACACACACACACAAACCCCCTAACATACACACACACACACACATACATACACACACACAAACCCCCCCCACACACACACTCAAACCCTTTAACACACACACACAAAGAGGCATGGCACCACACCCCACCTTCCATGGGGAGGAGTCACTGACCGCCGAGTCTGCAATTGATGAAACAAGAGCCAGAAATTAAAAAAAAATACGTTTTTAAAGAGCAGGTCATTGATCGTACAAACCTACAATCCAGTTTGAGGCAGGCCAGCATGGATCCCAGAACCCACATAAAAGTGGAAAGAGAAAACTAACTCTACAAAGTTGCCCTCTGACCTCCACGTGTACATCATGTGTTCATACAATCATAGCATGGTAAAGAAAAACAAGAGATTTAAGTGTTTAAAACTGTTAACATAATGGAACTGTGAAAACATTACTACAAAAAATTTCACAGGGAGACTGCGGTGGTCTGAATGAGAAGGCCCCACAGGCTCATGTTTGAATACTTGGTCCCCGGTTGGTAGAACTACTTNGGAAGGGTTAGGAACTGTGGCCTTGTTGGAGGAGGTGTCACTGGGGACAGGCTTGAGGTTTCAAAAACCGCAGGCCATTCCCAGTGTGCTTTCTTTGCCTCTTGCTCGTGGATCAAGGTGGGAGCTCTCAACTGTCCCTGTCACCATGCCTCTGCTCCACCACCATGGACTCTAACCCCCAGAAACCTTAAGCCCCAAATTAACACTTTCTTTTCTAAGTTGCCCTGGTCTCGGTGTCTTATCACAGCAAGAACGGGAACTTTCCTAAGACAGCGACTGAGACAGAACAGGGAGACTGTTTAAGAGCAGGAGTAATTAGGTAGGTGTGCTGGCACACCTTTAATTCCAGCCCTTGGGAGGCACAAGCAGGTGGATCTCTGTGAGTCTGAGGCCAGCCTGGTCTTTATAGTGAGCTGCAGGCCAGCCAGAGACAAAAAGAAACTGTGTTGCAAGGGGGGGAAAAAGTTACTGGGCAGGAGAGATGGCTCAGTGGTTAGAGCACTTGCTCCTCTTGAAAAGGACCGACTTGTTTCCCAGTACACACATGGTGGATCACAATTATCTCTATCTCCAGGGGATCTGACACCTCTGGCCCCTGAGGGCACTGAACTCACAAGCACACATCCACATGCACATATCCACATGCACACATACACATTTACACATAATTTAAAAGAATAAAAGTAAAATTTTTTTAAAAAAAGAATGTGAGTTATGACCGAGCTGAATAAATTAGATTTTGCCTCAACTCTACACCCTCCAAAACACATGAAGTAAATCTTAATTTTTCAATAAGGAAGTCAATATGTAATATCTAAAGTTGATAGTTAAGAAAATAGTTATAGTCATGAGTTAGGGTTGGAGAGACGACTCATTGGTTAAGAGCACTGATTCCTTTTCCAAAGGACCCGGGTTCAAGTCCCCACACCACATGGTGGCTCACAACTGTCTGTAACTCCAGTTCCGGGGCATCTGACATCCTGTTCTGATCTCTGTGGGCACTGCATGCAGAACACAGACATGCAGGCAGGCAATACACTCACACACATAAAATAAAAATGAACAAATCTCAAAAAAATTTAGAGTAGTCATGAATTAATGATGGCTGTAGCTGGGGATAGGTCACAGGGTGAACTACTTTGTTTTCACACATATTTGAAAGTTTTCTTTTTTTTTTAAGCATTTATTTATTATGTATCCAGTGTTCTGCCTGCAGGCCAGAAGAGGACACCAGATCTCATTACAGATGGTTATGAGCCACCATAAGGGTGCTGGGAATTGAAC
>LZPO01097098.1:360787-375334 GCA_001675575.1 Neotoma lepida
AACTCAGATATCCACCTGCTTTTACCTCCCGAGTGTTGGGATTAAAGGTGTGTGCCTCCACGGCCTGGCAGGCATTTTCTTAATTAATGATTGATAGGAGAAGGCCCAGCCCATTGTGAGTGGTGCCATCCTTGGGTTGGTGGTCCTGAATTCTCTAAGAAAACAGGCTGAGCAAGCCAGCAAGCAGCACCCCTCCATGGCCTCTGCATCAGCTCCTGCCTGCAGGTTCCTACTGTGTTTGAGTTCCTGTCCTGACTTCCTTCACTGATGAACTTAATGTGGAAGTGTAAGCCGAATAAACCCTTTCATCCCCAAGTTGCTTTGATCATTGTGTTTCATCACAGCAATAGTGACCCTAACTAAGACACTTTTATATGATGGCATTAGTTCAAGNAAGNTTTACAGAGGACAGCTGCAACATAAACATGTAACATCTTAATTCATTATGCTGGCTTATTCTTTAGCCCTCGTCCATGACCTAATGTCTAGATCAGACTCTCCCCTCACCTGGTAATCCTGAGGTATGAAGTTATCAATAATGAGCATCTGAAGACGAAGCTCGCGGCTGAGCTGCCGAATGTTCTCCAGGAGGCCTTCAATTTCCCTCTGATGCTCCTGCTGGAGATCAGCCATCTACCAGAGAACCCATGACAGTATAAAGCAAACAAGACTTTACACACAAATACTGCACCTGGCCCAGGACACTGGTCTATGAGGCCTGGNAAGAACTGGCCCAGCCTAGTTCTTGGACAGCTGACACTGTCACTGGCTAGTTTAGACTATTACTTATAGCTGGGCGTAGGGTGTTANTAAAACTTAAAATACACAGAGAGAAGTGAGTGTCTCAGTGCTGGAAGCACACAAAGCCAGGTGGAGGTGGCAGCTAGCAGCAGTGCACGCCTTTAATCCCAGCACTCAGGTGGCAGAGGTAGGTAGATCTCTGAGTTCAAAGCCAGCCTGGTCTATAGAACGAATTCCAGGNCAGCTAGGGCTACATAGAGAAATCCTGTCTTAAAATCAAAAACAAAACAAACAAAACACCTGTAAACACACCTTAAGATTCTAAACTGCATTATGGGCAATTTCTAAGACACCAACCTCTGACTTTGCAGCCATCAGCATGGTCCAGACTTTCTTTAATTTCTTGGTCTTTCCCTGTGCCTCCTCTTGCAGACTGGTATATTTTTCCTCAATGTCCAAGCGTTCTTGCTATGGTAAAAACAGGTTAACTTCAGAATAATTTTAAGTCACAAATTCAATGTAACAAATGATCTAAATGTTTGGTAACTACTGTCTTCAAAATGATCCATAATCTGCTTTCATTTTATTTTCAGTATTTAGTTTCCCCTTGGAAAAGGTGAGCATACTGCACACACCACACTCAACATGGTGTCACCTCTTTTTCCTCGAGTTCTTTCCGAAGTTGCTCAGCTCTCTTCCTCCTCTCCTCCAGCTCCATATTGGACTCCTCAAGAAGCTTCTCTTGCTCCTCAGCTTTGGCCAACAAGTCCACACCACCGACAATGACCTTCTTCTCCAAAGCAGAGAGTTTTTCCAGCAAAGACTGATGCTCTTGTCTGTAAAGAAAAGGAGAACATTCTAAACCCCTGTCATCTGCTGTTCTAATCTTCAATCCCCCAAATAAAGCAGAACTGAAGATGCACACTTAGAAAAATTCAGTCATGTGATACCTCTCCAAATCACACCACTACATGGCATTAACTCATCAACTAAGGTGTAATTCACATTGACCAATATTTTCTCCAACTCAGAGATTAAATGATCAGAAAGATCCAAGTTTTAAAAATACATCACACACAGTGGACCTTCTACGCTAAAACAGCTATGCTGGAAACAAAAATCAAGCTTTTGGTTATTTTTTTAATTGATGGATTTTCCTNAGACACAGTCCGTGAAGAACATTAGAAGCACAGCCATGAGCCCATCTGGCCCCAGCACACTCACTGGGCTTTCAGAAGGTCCTTCTCCCGTCTCTCCAGCTCAGCTCTAGCCTTGTTTCTCTCTTCTTCTTCCATGTCAAGTTTTGTTTCCAGTGCTTTTCTCTCCTCATCAATTTTCGCTTGCATTTCCACCATCTTATCTGGGGAAACTTTCTTTTTACCTATTTGAGTCATTTAATTGCAGCAGTCACTAAAAGTAGTCAATGTTTCAGACATAAGAATTATCTTAGTATAGCACTCTCTACACCCAGTCATACAACAGCAAATGTTAAACTTCCATTTCTACTTCATAGTTCCTAGAATTCATTAATAAATTCAAACTGTTGTCCAACTGTGTAATGATATGTAAGGGGAAAATGAAAGAGAACAAAACAGATGAGCAGAAAAATAGGGAAAGAAAAGTAACAGGAAAGCCAAATAAACAGGCAAAGCTTGTGGGTCCCCAAATGGCACAGAGAGGCTAAAAAGGAAAATGATTCTTCAATCACTTTCACACTCATTATGTAAATTACTCATTTAAGGCAGGTGTTTTACACTGATAAGCTGCCCCGGTAAATCAAAAATGAGCCACCAAAGTAACTTACTATGTCAAACTAGATCACCAAAGTCCCTAACTCAGATCAAACATGCTAAGAATCAACAGTCAGCAGAAGCACTACCAACTAATAAGGCTGGAATGCAGCTTCCAACTGACTGTCATGTCCAAGCATGTGTAGGCGTATGTATGCAGTCTGCTCACACAAAGTTCACCAACGAACCTCCAAACCATGAAGTTATATGAAAAAATCAAAAAGAGCAAACAAACACTAGCTTATTAAAATGGTTCTGAAACTGAGCCAATGACAGTTCATTTCAGGTTGATGCAAGTTCTTAGAAATGCNCTCCCTCAGAACAACAAGCATTTCATAGAACTCTCCTGAGAGTTTGTCACTCTCAACTTCCTTCCCAAGGGACAAGGATGGAGGACTATAATTAATGTCTCCACCCCAAACCCAGCCCCTCCTGCTAAGAGGGAAGGCACTGAGAAACAATCACGGTGGCACTACAGGTCCATCTGAGTCCACTCTTGTAGAAAACATGAAAGGCAGGGTCATGCACAGGCTGTTTCAACCCTGGAGACAAAATCTCAAGGGTTTAACGGCATCCTTCCTTCTACAGAACTAAAGTCTAAAGCAAAACCTTAGGCACAAAACCAAAGAGGAACTAAGAGCTGTGATCCAGGCGGCTGGTGTGGTGTGATTCACTGCACTCCGTGCTGGAGGTGGGCCTGGGCCTANTGGCACAGCCACCTACCTTGAACCTTCTGAATTATGTTGTAGAAGAATAATTTTCACAAATAAGTTAACTTCTATTCCCATTGAATTACTTGGAAATATTTTCTATCCGTAATAACACTTACTAAAAATTTGAGGAGAAAAGTCTAAGTTGAGGTTTACAGGAAGTAAACATGTAACTTCCCACACCTCAGGATTACAAATGTTTAGAGAAAAATTGCAAATACATTAAAACCAAAATAGTGTGTGTAGAAGGCATGGGCACTAAGGACACAGACTACGTGATTGGATCAATATATGAAATTTGGACTTGTAGTGTTTTGTTTTGCTAATGATTATAAAGAGTTCCAAAAACCCATCAGGAGAGAGTAATACAAAAAGGGTTTGCATATAAAAATATATAAACACTGTCTCTTGATGAACTGATTGCCTTACATAGTAATCCCTTCAAACCCATGCTTTGGAAGCAAGTGTCTCACTGTGCTCAAGAAGGCTTCACAAAGACACTTTCCACATAGCTAGGGTCAGTTCAAAACTCCACACATTCAAGTCCCATGTGGCTCTAGCCAGAATCACCGTGACAAGCCACGGTATTTCTTTCAAATAACACTTTAAGCTAAATGTGACTGTGTAAAAAACGTGGTGACCAAGAGTAACTTGTAGATAGATCTTAAGGAATGAACTGTTACCCTGTGCTCCCTGGATACAAGCCTTAGCTTTCAGTGGTTGCTTCCACTGGGGACGCTGCGAGGGGCCTGAAATGACCTGCCCCTCTTCAGTCAATGAGTACTTGGACCTCCAATGAGATAAGAGACTACATAGACTTCTAAAGAGATTGTTAAAAGAAGATGTGGTGTAGCTCAGTCCTTGGCCACCATGTGCAAAGCCTTGGGTTCAAACCCAGTGCAATGCACACATACACAGTCTCCTCAACCAAATCAATTTAAAAAACAAAACAAAAAAACTTAATCTCAGAAACTTTTCTAGTTCTCCATGATAAAATTTTGCACAAAAATATTACGTAAATAAATCTAAAAAGGCAGCTGGGTGGTGGCGGCGCACACATTTAACCCCAGCACTTGGGAGGCAGAGGAAGGAGGACTCTGTGAGTTCAAGGCCAAACTGGTCTACAAATCAAGTTCTAGGACAGCCAGGGCTTGTTGCTCAGAGAAACCCTGCCTCNGGGGNAAAAAAGGGTATTTAGCTAAGTCAAAGAGAAGTAGTGGGCCTTTCCATTCCCCTTTGCCAGGTGCTACCTGAGTGAAGGTGACCTGGCAGGGCGGGTAAGGGTGGTGCTGCAGTAAGTGCCAACTGGATTAATGTCACCTGTATCACAGGCACCCACGGTGTGGGCAACAGGAACTGACTCTCGGCCTTCAAAAAAGGAAAATGCCTGAATGTCAAACCAATTATAAGTGTATTTTCAATATTGGTCTAGTGGATCTTTAAGGATTTAGGGGAAAGGTTTTTTAAAGTAGCTAAAATGGAATTTAAAAAAAAGACATACTTACCTTGTAAAAATTATTAAATTAAAAAAATGTGAAGAACTTAAATAAAAGGTCTTGAGAAAATGAGTAACTGCACCACGTAGAGTGCAAGCCAATCACACCAACCTGCTTGGTCTTGCAAAGAAGCGGTAAGCGAGTCGCAGACAGGAAGCACAGAGATGAGGAGGGAAGAAAGGAAAACATTATTTCCTTTGTAAAACAGAGAAAATGTGTAACAGCATTCATTTAGCATGAGCAAAGACATGAATCAAATAATCAAAACTGAAATAGAGTCCACAGAAAAAGAAAGCATGTTCCTTAAGAAGACAATCACAAATGCTAGACTCAATCCACTCTGTGGTTCCCACGCAATCCCAGGTGCCCACAGTGCCCCCTGCAAGTGGAACAGCTCAGTGCATATGCTGATGGATTACAGACATGGAATTGGGAACCTACTAAGACCTGGAAAATATCTAAAAGGGCAAAACCAAAAGTGAAGTCAATTTTTAAAATTAGCAAGTTAAAAGTAACAAAGCTCTCATTGNCCATTTCTGAAATTTCCCAATTCAATGTTTCTTCTATATAAAGACCCATTACAGGTGTCCCCCATTTTAAGAAAATCCACCAGGTAGACCTGAAGCAACTAAACAGATAAACTATTTTACAGTAGGTTTACTGATCAAAAAGGTTAATGAATTTTAAAGGCAGTTAAGTTCACAATAGTTTATTTCCCACTTGATTTGTAAGCAGCTCTCTCTAATTATGTAAAATGAAGTGCACCTGTATAGTAGCAAACTTACATTCAGCCTATGGGTTGATTGTTCTGGGTAATTAAATAATGACTAGAGAAATAAATGACAACTGATGATTCAAGCAAGGGACATCGAATGGCCATTCATCATTTTTAATGGGAAGGGANATACACACAAGTTACACACAGCAACCACATGCTGGGACAATCATCTCTCCACCTCCCCAACACATCCATGTTATGACAACAAAAGGTAAATGTCAGGTATGAAAACAGCAATTAAAGCTCTTGAATTGGAAAAAAAAAGTCTTGAATTGAATAAGGTGCTACTCATTTCGTAACCTACTTTCATGTAACTACTCTCTAAGAATGGTAAGTTTTAGAACAGAAAATTAAGTTACAATGCTTCCTCTCANATATTTTCTCTCATTTCACAGTTTATAATACAAAACTGTGCTTCTATGTGGTGTCTGAACAATGCCANGTAGATTATAACTTATCCGGTGAGNTCAGCTGTCTGGTAACTCGCTTCAGCAGTGTCAACAGACACCGTGTTTCCCTAGTAAAGCTAGAAGCAATAGTTTCTGTCATTAGTCTGGAAAGGGAGGACACAGATAATGCTTTAAGAGACAGCAAGCTGTGAGCTGGTGAAGCAAGCATCGCTTCCATTTTCTTCTGAAAGCAGAAATAGACAAAATTAAATAATGCTTTTCAACTTAAAGTTTACAAAAAAATCTAAGACTGAAGAAGTCTAGACAGATGTTATGAACTGTGTGTGACTGAATTTTCTAATCACACCTCAGAAAGAGTCTTAAAATTGACCTGGCAACTTAGCAGCGTGGGGAGCATCCAGTTGGACTGAAACACTCCTCAGTTCTTCTTCACTCGCCTCGGGCTTCANGCATCTCTTTATTTGGAGCACAGACGGCTTGTTACATTGGGTGCTGCTGCACCAACAAACATTAATTTGTACTTGTAGAGATTCAAGATGTGTTGTTCAAATCTCTTACAATGGCCAGAATTAAAAATGTATAATGAGGCATAAAAAAGAATCCCAAGAATTATTCTTTCACACAACTTACTAGCTCTCTTTACATTATCTCAGCAGCAAAAGCATGATTCCCTCTCCCACTGTCTCAAACATAGGCTCTGGCCTATGTTTCACAGTCAACTGAAGCCATGGCAGGGTGGGGCCACATGCTTTTCTATTGCGAGCTCAACATGGACCAGTCATGACAGGGAGTGGGGCAGCATCTCCCAAATGAAGCCCATGAGTAATGGAGAAGCCAGAGCTCTGTTAGAGAAGGTGAGGGCCACCACTCACGAGGCAAGAACTCATCCAGAGGCTTCTCTATGACAGAACATGTGGAGTCTGAGCTACTGCTGCTGCTACTGCCTGCAAGACAAAGAAACGAGCCCACGGAACCAGAGAGAGGGAACAAGAAACGAACAGAAACACACAGAGAAAACTTGAGTTCTGCAGGAAGAATTTAGAGGACGATCAAGCTTTGCATTCAAGGGCAACTCACTCTAGCTGAAAACTAAGGAGTCTAGCTGCTTTCTGGTCACAAAGCCATGCGGGAATTAAAACTGCACCTCTGTACAGATCTGCAGTAGTGGCAAACCCCACTACTCATCTACACAGAATTATTCAGAGGGTCAAAATGACAAAAATGTCTACTCACGCTGCTAAGAAAAAGAAACAGCTTTAAAACATAAAAATCACACAATTCACATTGCAGAAATAGCTACCTTTCATAATAGACAAGGTATTGTCTCCAATTCCCTGTCCCCTCAAGACATCATGCTACCAGACTTATGTCTATAGCTTGACAGCATAATTGACAAGGCTCAGTGAAAAATGTTAAGCTTCTCAGCACAAGGTAAGACATATTTAAAATATTTTAACACATTAAACAGCAGCATTTTTTTCTACATAAAATTTATTTTTAGTAAGTCTGCTATCTGCTTCAAGTCAAAAAACAATAGTTTACTTTGGACAAACTAGCTATGAATAAAAACACTTTTTAAGTCAGGGACTGATAAATAGTTTTTGTGAAAGGACTAACAGCCAGGCCATGTGCCAATTTGATGTGAAAGAGCCATAGACCACATGTAAACAACTGATGGTGGCTGCTTTAAGAATACTTTATTTACAAAAACAGGTTCCACATGGATTTGGCCAGCACACTGTACTCTGCCAACTTCTGCCCTACATGGAGCTCTTTCTGTCTTTTGGGTATACAAAATCTTCAGTTTTAAATTTGGGTTCCCCACTAGCAGTGATGGGTTTGTTTTCAACAAGATTGATTAACTAGGACTGTGCAGCAGTCTGCAGGAGCTAAAGAGAGCTCCGGGTTAGAAATGAGGTGGGGACATCCTTTTCTCCATGCCACCTGCAGCCTTAGCTGAGCAGTCTTAGTTCACACTGGAAGCTGCCCCGAAGGGAGAGAATGACACACAGTTTACAAAGAAAGAACTTCACTGAAAAACTATAATCCTCATTCAAACGTACCACCTGCAAATGCAGGCTAACATCATTTGAAGAAAAATCCCACATTATCCTAATTTCAAAAGCTGATAGGGACCTAACACAGATGTAAAACTGCAGAATTTTACAACTTAAAATTTTACAAGAGACAATATGACATCCTGGGTCAGCAAGATAAACAAGAGAGAACGTTTACAAAGTTAACCACATATAGCAGAAGTTCCCTGCTGGAACCACTACCATAATTAAAAATACCAGATATAAAGTGGGCACCATCAGAGAGCAATTCTAGCCAGTTGTGACCGGTTAGAACAGGATCAGAACTTACCCCTTCTCTTCTTCCTTTTTTCTCCATCTTCTCCAAGTTCACCCTCCTCGTTGTCATCCTCCTCTGAACCACTGATGTCAGAGCCTGACACTTCTTCCCCTTGGACAGAAATTTAACAATGAGTTTTAGTCTGTATCAAGTCATTGGCTATTTATAAAATGTCAATATCCATTCTCTTCATTAAGTTTTTGTTGCTCAATCACAAATTGACAATATTTAAATGTTCAGACAGTGTATCTGACAAGCAGGTGGAGACTAGGGGATCCCTGGGGTTTGCTGATAAGCCAGCCTAGCCGATTTGGGGAGTTCCAGGTCAGTCAGAGAACCTGTCTTCCCCTAGCCTCTTAAAAAGTGAACAGTATCTGAGGAACAACACCTCCCCTGTCCTCATCTCTAAGCATGTGTACACACATGCAACCAACCAATGTACACAGAAATTTTATCTTACTTTTTTAGAAAAAATAATTTTTGAGACAGATCTAACTCGGAAAGCAGAGGCAGGCAGATCTCTGTGAGTTCGAGGTCAGCTTGGTCTACAGAGTGAGTTCCAGGACAGCCAGGGCTTTTACACAGAGAAACCCTGTCTCAAAAAACAAAAACAAAAACAAACAAAAAAGTTCTTTAATGCCTTTGCCTATAGAGAATAGGGTCAGAATGACACAAAGTGAAACACATTACAAAGACTATANAAGTCTGCCTCTGGATACATGCCCAGAACAATGTGCACAAGGACTTGAACATGTGTATCCAATGTGCACAGCCACACCATTCACAAGGACCAAGAGCTGTAGCAATGCCTGGCTGTAGTGGTGCCCACCTTTAATCCCAGCATTTGGGAGGCAGAGGCAGACAAATCTCTAAGTTTGAGGCCAGCTTGGTCTACACAGAATTCCAGGACATACAGGGCTACAGAGAGATACCCTCTCTTGAAGGGAAAGAGGGAGAGAAAGAGAGAAAGGAGAGAAGGAGAGAGAAGGTAAAGAGGAGGGGGGAGAGAGGGAGAGGGAGAGATGAAATCATCAAAATGAAGGCATGAGCTCAGCACTAACTGGGAAATCAAAGATCTTAAAAACAAACTGGCTACAAATGCCACCTAGTGGACATTTGAAAACGCCAACTTTATTATCTGTGAAGTGCTTTTCTCCTTTTTTCCAGAACCCGACTTTTCCCCAGACCTACCAGTGGCAGGTTGGTACCTCTGGGTTTTCCCGAGACTCCAATGGCTTGGACTTCAGGCCCTTCCCCTGCTGTATAGGGAGCTCTATGCCAGTCAGAGAGGGTTCACCCCTTACTGATGGTATGGGAGTCCCAGAACTGACCAGGAAGCTCCTCAGGACCATCAGTCAGGACTTCAAACTTTCTTTTTGTTTTGTTTTGTTTTTTTCCGAGACAAGGTCTCTCTGTGTAGCCTTGGCTGTCCTGGAACTCACTCTGTAGATCAGGCTGGCCTCGAACTCAGAGATTCTCCTGCCTCTGCCTCCCAAGTACTGGGATTAAAGGCATGGGCCACCACCACTGGCTGGAACTTCAAACTTTGTAACCTTCTAGATGGTCTTAGAAAATATTTTCTTAGAAGACACATATTCCTCAGAAATATTATTTTTAAATGTCAAAGTTAAGGTCGAACAAAGGGCTCAGCAGGTAAAATATTTGCCCTCTAAGCCTGACGTGAGTTCAATCCCCAGAACCAGAGTGCAAGGAGAGAACCAGCTCCCACGGGTGTCCTCCAACCGTCACACATACACCGTGGCATGTGTGTGCTTGCACTCACACATATCTAACATACACAGAGGGACACACATAGATACTTTAAATATCAGTGTTAGAGGCTATTGCTTGGCAGGTCATTTTAGAAGCAAATGCAGTGGCCCCCAGCATGCCTCAGCTGACAGTAATCTTTGTGAGAAGTTACCTTCCTCAAGCTTTTTCTTCAGCTCTTCTATTTCTTTCTGAAATTGACGAAGCAGAGCATCCTTTGGATCTTCATTAATTCTTGCTTTGTTTTTAATGTTCTTGGCACGGTTGGCATACCGCAAAGTACTGATGGTTTCATCGTAATTATAATCTGCTGGCCCAATATTTGCACACTGTTGAATTAGAAACGTAGATCATTCTACACCGTTACTAACACCACCATTACCAAAACAAATGCCCAAACCACATATGCAGTTCGGTCTTCTCAAAACCAGCATCGATCATATAGGTATGGAAATGATACAATCACGGGAATAATATGTTGTATTATACAAAGAAAAGAGATCGATTTATAAAATGCTCTTCGCTTCAATTATGGGACTAAATTAGAATCTTAAATTTGTCTTATACGAATTAACTATGCCATGACTAAAGTCTTACCATCATGGTTTTTGAGTTCCCTCCTAAGGAATCCTGCAGAAGACGTGTCAGTTTAGAGTTCCGATACGGCACATGTGTGCTTTTTCCATCCACCAAGGCAGAAATAACATTGCCCAGAGTAGAGAGTGAAAGGTTGATTTTCGTAGCTTCCTTGAGGCGCTGTCCTGTGGCTCCAGTTTTCGCTTGTCTTTCTGACCCCTAGCAATAAACAGATAAAAACTAAAAGTTTTTTAAAATCAAGAATGCACTTTGCTAAAATATGGGGTTTTAAGTAATTTAAAATATTTCATGTAACATCTGGAATTCACTTCAAAATAATGAGGGAAGAAGAAAGAATAGACAAAAAAGCCTAGGCAGGAGGTGAAACAAGCAGACTCAATGCTACTGTATCCACTTTCAGATATCCCACAATCAGAAGCCATTTAAAATCACAAGTACACCTTACCTTTTGGCTTTAATTTTTATTACAGATAAGTGGACCACAGGGAAAACTCTCCCTTCAGTAGCATCCTGTTACTCACAGCAAGATCCACAAGGTGGAGCTTCCCCATCCTGACATGCATGTTTCCATCAACGCCTTTCTCGCTACACTCTATAGTAATGGTAAAGATGGCGTGGGATCTCGAACTGTGCTCATTCATGTTAGTTGCACCAACAGAACCTTTAACAAAGAAAAGAAACCCTTAAAAACTGTGACAGCATGCCTTCATGTTTACTTTTTTGTTTTGACAGGGTGTCCTGTAGCCCCAGCTATCCCTGAACTTTGATTTCCTACCTCTTGAATACCACTATCCCAGTTTATGGAGTGCTGGGGATTGACCCAGGGCTTTATGCATGCTAGATAAGCACTCTACCAACTGAGCTCTCCTCAGCCCAGAGAGTGCCTTTATTAATTAAATACTCAAAGCATTTAAAACACTTGATTTCATCACAGCCACTGACTATGACTAACTATAAACTACAGGTGTTTTGGGCCACTGTATAATTCACACTATAACCAAAGAATCTGAAATGTGCTCATATTAAAACACAGTCATAGCATAACCTCCTTCACTTCATTGCCAAGTATTACTATATAAAGATTCTAACTATCTATGAAGCTGGACATGGTGCTGTATACTTAGGAGGCCAAGACAGGAGAACACATCAATCTAGGTGACCTAGGCCAGCCTTGGCAACATAGCACGATCTTCTCTCTTCGAAAAAAGTTACACTACAAAAAGAAACACGTGTTAAATAACTGGGAAAAAACTGCTGACAACTCTCTCTAGAGAGAATTATGTTTGGGCCTCTACGCTGCAGAATGATTTGCACACACATAATAGATGTTGCAGNAGGAGTCAGTGTAACACTTTCTGAAACAATGAGGACCAGAAAGATNCAACACAACATTGATTAATCTACTATGGAATAGCTAAGTCACTAAATGGCCATCAAAAACATGAGGTGAATCTATAACCAGTAACATCCAAAGATGCCAACCCCACAGGAACTTTGTTAAAATGTGAAGAGCTGGGCTTGGGTGGTGCATGCCTTTGATCTCAGTGCTCAAGAGGCAGAAGCAGGTGGAACTCTGTGAGCCAGCTTCATCTATACATCAAGTTCTAGGCCAACCAGGACTACATGTGAGACTTTGCTAAACACAAAAACAAACAAAAATTTTAACACATGCTAATAAGCAATCAATGTAGAGGTTCATTCTTATAATCTTAGTACTCAGGAGGCTGAGGCACGAGGACCATAAGTTTGAGGCCAGCCTGGGCAAGATAGTTCTGTTTGGCCTAAAACTCCCTATATAGACAAAGCTGGCCTCAAACTCAGAGGTCCATCTGCCTCTGCCTCCTGAATGCTGGCTGAGAGTAAAGGTATATGCCATCATACCTGGCAAGATTTTTACTCTTTAGATGAAAAATCTGTAACAATTACTACAAGGAGAAAATGTTACTTTAATTTTGCTTTTATTTTCAACAGAAGGGAAGCAGTATACTGGCTAACTCAGTCTAATAGCCTAGCTTCAAACACCTACCACTTAGCAATTGTATTATCTTACACATGGTATTCAAACGACATCTCAGACGTGTCATTCATGAAGTAGGAACTTCGTATCCCCATACACTACAGTGAAGACTAATCGGTCATCCTCATAAAGCACACAGCACAAGCACTTCCCACTCACGAAGTGCTCAATCAAAATGTTGTCAATATTTTAACTAGCAAGCTGTAACAGTATGACAGCTTCAAAGACTGGCACTATTAAGAGNCTGGNNAGTTGGGCTTGGTGGCACATGCTTTTAATACTAGTACTTGCCAGGTAGAAACAGGCAGATCTCTGAGTACAAGGCCAGCCTGGTATGTATAGTGAGTTCCAGGACAGCCAGAGCTATGTAGAGAGATCCTATATCAGGAAGAAAAAAAACAAAAACAAAAAAACAAAAAAAGAGGCTGGAGAGATGGCTCTGCAGTTAAGAGTGTCTACTGTTCTTCAGAAGACCTGGGTTTGGTTCCCAGCACTCAAATGACTGATCACAATTATCTGTAACTCCTGTGCCAGGAAATCTTTATTTATTTATTTATTTATTTATTTATTTATTTATTTATTTTTGTGGTTTTTTTTAAGACAGGGTTTCTCTGTGTAGCTTTGGAACCTGTCCTGGAACTCGCTCTGTAGATCAGGCTGGCCTTGAACTCACAGAGATCCGCATGCCTCTGCCTCCCACGTGCTGGGATTAAAGGCATGTGCCACCAATGCCCAGCTGTGCCAGGAAATCTTATGCCCTCTTCTGGCCTTTGTGGGCACTGCATACATATGGTGCACTTACATGCATGCAGGCAAAACACTCATATACATAAAATAAAAATAAAGTCTNACTAGGATAGTAAGAACTTGTCTCTAAATAAACAAGTAAAGATTGGTACTAATGAAAAGAAAACTTCAGTCAGCATGAANAACAACCTATGCTACTGTTCACTCATATATGTTCCCTAGACAGTAAATAAAATGAGTAGACTTAAAAAAAATTGAACCTCTGTGGGGCAAAAGCCATATTTATTTGCTTCTCAACCAGCATTCAAATATAGGCATTTCATCACAATTATGTACCACACTTACGGTTTTTGTGGCCTAGCGTCATGATTCTATCCATATCGTCAGCATTATTGACCACATAAGCTGATAAATCTTTGATATATACTCCCACATCAGGCCTTTCTTTAACCTAAAAAGCAAACAAAAATCATGCCTAAGATTTTATATTTATAACAAGAAGTTTTCTAGTTACTTACTGAGTATCTACTATTATATATGGGAGGACAGTTGAGTGTGGGTATGAACAATGCCCACATTCACGAAGGTGATTATATTTCAGTACAAATGAATACTGCACACAAAATTATTTGTGATGATGCCATGAATAAAATACAAGGCAGCATGAGAGGAGAATTCACTTAAAACTCCACGTGTATGTGTGTGTGTGTATGTGTGTGTGTGTGTGTGTGTGTGTGTGTGTGCGCGCGCGCGCGCGCGCATGCCAGGGCACACATGAGGTCAGAAGACAACATGTGGGAGCTGGTTCTCTCCTTCCACCATGTGACTCCCAGAGATTAAACTCAGGTCCTCAGGCTTGGTGGCAAGCCCCTTTACCTGTTGAACCATCTTGCCAGCCCTGGGAATGTATTCAAGGACAACAAGCTAGTAAAAGAAACAGGGTAAGCTTCTTCAATGTGATATTCAGCCTAAAACTTGCAAAAATAGCAGGCAGACTGGTTTGGGGTAGGAGAACACTGGCAAGGATCTTCACATAGAAAAATCAAACTGGGCACTTACAAAAATAAAAAAAAATTCCAATACTAGTATTTAAAAGGCTCATCTTTTCTTGTTTATCTTGTATCTTTTTTTTTTTT
>LZPO01097098.1:406161-419294 GCA_001675575.1 Neotoma lepida
AACCATGACTTATATGGTGATTCTACCACAACACAAAACGACTAAAGGAAAACATAACAGCAAATGTCAACATGATCCTATGACAGTCCCCATGGAGCCAACAAATGACAGGGAAGAAAGAGGAGTAAATCCCAGCTGGACATGAGGGTCANATCCCCCAAGGGCAAGCTTCATGTTTTTCTTGCACACCCAAGGATTAATTTAACCTCAGCTAAAGATAATGAAATTCCACACAGCAGGGGAAAAGTTTGCCATGGCTGACAGGATCCATGGGGTGGAAATTAGACCCTAGAAAATGCAAGTCAGGTCTCCAAGGGATGCTGGCAAGCTTTGAGCCAGAAGGTGGGCACTGACCACAACAGCCTTCCAGTTGTGGCTGGTGAGCTGCAGGTGACAGTGGTAGAATTTGCTGGCTCCAGAGTCCCCAGTATGGACTATGAGCCAGCAGTCCTATCTTATACAACTAGTGGACCTGCTGGCTCATCCTAGTCTCTAAGTATATTGGCTAGGAGAGGCTTCTCTAAAGGTCAGACTTGGACCTGAGTGAATACACCTTCAGATATACAGTTTCCCTAAGAGGAGCCACTGGCCTGCAGTTCAGCTCTGCCTCAGACACCAAAGTCCAACATCAGTTCTGCCATGATCAGAGGCAGACTAGCTGTGGAGCTCACAAGGCTTCCAAGGCCTGAACCTAATTTTATATTCTTTTGCTTAAAACAGTCTTTGTAAATAGTTCAAGAGTCCCGCCCTGCAGCCAGGATCCACCCTGCTCATGGAGGAATTCTCCTCAGAGCCTGTCTCTTATACACATCTAGATGTGTATAAGAGACAGGTTGTGCCTCAGTGGACTCACAACAACCTTCCCCTCCAGCTCACTCTGAATGAATCATCATCTCAGAAGAACAGGAAGAAGCCAGACTGGGCTGGCAGGAAGGGGGAAATGGTGGTGGGAGGGAGATGGGGCATAAAAACTGAACGTAGCATGAATCAGTGTGGTCCCCTCAGGTGCTCAGTGGGTGGCCTGGGTGATCAGCTCCTCAGGATGAAGTATATCTTTCTGGGGAGCCTGGTGTCCAGCTGGTGCTGCACCAACACTAAGGACATTCGTTTTCACCCCATTTTCAACCCTGAGGCTTGCAAACCATCAGGAGCAGAGCAGAATGGATTTTGTCAGTACTTTTCTTGTTTTTATTTTATTTTTGAGACAGGGTCTCATGTAGCCCAGGCTGGCCTCTACCTCACTATGTAACTGAGGCCAGCCTCTGGCTTCCTACCTCCAAGCGCTGGTGTTAGAGGCCTGCACCATCACATCTGGCAGCCACTTTCTTAAGTGTCTACCTGGAAACTACAGCTGGAGGGGAAGCTCTTAGCTGCTAGGCTTTTGTTTTTCTTTTCTCTCTCTTTTCCCCCTCAAATTGTCCTAATACTTCAGACACCTTTCTTTCCTTGCCCCATGGCTTGGCCAGGAAAGAAGTAACAATGACCTTGACATGACAGCCTTCTCCCCGCGGAGCACGCAGGTTGGGAGCAGGCGGCTTACTTGGANNCAAACACTNAACACACATGCACTTGGTCCCTGTCACAGGTAGCACCTCTAGGGCAGAGACAAGGGCTTTGGGCTGCTGTTCCATTCACATTCACAGTAAAAACGCTGGGCGTGGTCTTGTTCGGGGTCCACTTTGGTCTGTAAAGAAGTCCCAAACACTGCCAGAATAGGAACTTTATTTCNCACCTCTCCCTGTATATCACAGGGGTGCTTTCTGTGTAAGAAGGTTTAGAGATCTTTTTAGTTTAAAAAAATCAGGGAATCTGTGTTACTTATGAAAATAACGGGAAAAATAGATATTATTTGTCTTTATACTGGTGCCAAAATAAAAATTTAGAAGTGTTTCAAAGTTATTGAAATTAAGATCTAGGTTAGAAAAATTAAAATGAAGGGGAAACAGGCGAATTCTGCAGCGTGTATATACCAGACCACAGGCCACGCCTAGGGCACCACATGAGTCGCCGGCTTGACGATGAACAATTAGGCCTAGCATCACTGGCTGGGGCCATCACTAGANCGGCACATAACTGCTCCGTCAAGGAATAGTGACACTGTAAATGGAAGACCAGCCACCGGCTCTGGAAAAAATAAACCTTGTCAGTTTGGGATTCCAGCATTCATGGCTTTGACACGTTTGCATAGAGAGGGGTGGCTGGCCAGGCCCAGGCAGCCTGGGGCCAGCAGGTGGGGATAAGGCAAGGCTGTAAACACTGGAGTCTGTACCGGCTCCCAGTCCATCCTCACACCATGTTATGGGAGAAGGGTCACAAGGTGTAACTCAAGCAACTTAACACATGAAAGTCTAAAGTCCGCTCTTGACATGTAAGTCTGTGCGTGCTTTAACTGAAAAATAAAAATAAAACAAACAAAACAAAAACAGACACATTAAAAGATACGCAGACCAAATCAAACAGAAGCAAAAGACAGCAAGGTGGACCCTGGGAAAGGGCAGTCAGTTTGGCATTTGTGATGTGCAAAGCAGGGAACTCGCTTCAGTTTGTGGCGTCCCGGGCTGAGGGTCAAAATCTGATTGGGAAGTAATTTCGCAAAAATTGATTACAATTTAAAGAATAAGTACAAACCAACTAAAGCCATTAACTAAATGGCCATGACACCATCCACTCCCAAATGCACACCTGGCCCACCCTATCCCACTGGACCCCTGAACCCCAACTCTAGCACCACAGGGTCCTCTCTCCCAGGGCCAAATTGACTGAAGCTCTCTAGTGTAACCACCCAAGAGAAAGGGCTGGCCTTCCAGACCCAGACCCGGGCAACAATATTCCAGGAGACCAGGCAGCTGGGACAGGCCTCTACTGAGAGCTGGGTCTATCTTTGCAGTGGGGGTTCCACCCTCAACTGCCCTGCAGTCTCTTCCCCCTGCCTTTTTTTTTGAGACAGGTCCTTGCTATGTAGCCCAGGCTAGTCTAGCAACTCATTACATAGCTCATGTTGACCTCAAAGTTAAGAGCAACCCTCCTGTGTTGCCTCCCCAGTGCTGGGAACACAGGCATGTGCTACCATACTTGGCTGGCCCTGGGGCTTCTCACAGTTTCTTATTTGGGGACACTGCCTACCAATCTCTAGTTTCACAAGATTGCCTGGGTCACACTAATAGGGAGCAGGGCAAAGTCACTTTGAGTATACAGACTCTGTCCCCGTCCCTCTCACAAGGAGACACATTTATGAGCTGCCAGCTTAAAGCTCACACTGGTTGCACCTCAACCTCTACACTCACGAAACCAAGGGCTGGACATGAGACCAGGGCTAAAAGCAACCGTAAAATTCTCCTGGCTGAGGGGAGCTGGGCCTGGGGTCTTCTAGGAATAGGCAGCTGGGGTGGGCTGTCAGGCATCAGGATGGGGAAGACTACAAAAAGGGGGAACACCTGTCCCAAAGCAGAGAGCAAACTTTGGGAACCAGAATGTGCATCTATTCCTACGTGCTTTGTCTGCCCCCAGGAGAAGCACTTTAAGTTTGAGGCAGGAGAGTAAGTGTGAGAGTGTGAGTGAGTGAGTGAGTGAGTGTGTGTGTGTGTCCTTGTGACACCTAGGGGTGAGGCAGGCCATAGGCAAGTTCATGCACCAAGATGTATTCCAGGGCCACAGCTAACAACCCACTGTGTGGGTGTGACCACTAGACTCCACTNCCCCCAAGAATGGAAGACTTGGGTTTANGTATCCTTAAACAATACAATGGAAAACAGCAGCCCAGGAATGAGGCTGAGGATGGATGCTTGCTTACTTTTTGGGTTGGCAAGAAAACAATGAGNCCAAATACAAGCCAAGGGCCAGGGAAACACAGCCTCTTCCCTACTACAGCGGTGAAGAGGCCCCAGATGCTGAAGGGGATGGGAACACCATAGAATGATGGGGCCCAAGTCTCCAAATGAAGTAGAGTGGGAAACTGAGAGCCCCTGGAGTCAGAGTATCAGACTCCAGATAAGATCACGGGAAAGGGCTATGGAGAACACCAATATGGTTGGGGATGTAGACCAAAGGTGGAGAATCTATCTAGCATGTGCAAGGCCTTGGGTTCAATCCCTAGAACCACAAAAATAATAAATAGTTTTTTTTGTTGTTGTTTGTTTGTTTTTAAGAAGGCAAAGAAAAGAAATAGGCAGCAGAGGCAGGGGGTGGGACAAGCAAAGAAAATGCTAAGGAAACATGGCTGGGAATTCTTCTGTGTCCTTTACATTGACACACCTGGGAAAAGCCTCCTTGCCATCTGTCACTCTCTACTCTACAGGAACTGCTCCAACCCCTACAAGAGGAGCAGCCCCACTCCCTGGCACAGCCCTGGAGCCCTGCAGGGAGATTCCATGCTTTCAGCCCTGCAGACCTCCCAAAGTAGCTGTGAGGAGATGACAGTGACTGGGGCAGTGCTGACTGGCCTGCTGTTACGGGTCCCTGCTGTTAGGTGTCACCATCTACCAGCTAATATGANTTCCACAACCCCAGCCCCAGAGGCCTAGGGACATAAGCCACAGCTGCTCAAGCAGAAGCACAGGCTCTTTTGGAATGTGGCAGGAAATGAGGACAGTCCCACATTTGTCCCTCTCCTGGACTGACAGACTTGTCCCAGTCTCCTGTGGCTACACCTGCTTGGCTGTTCCTTGTTACTGGCTGCCCATGTGACCCAGCTCCTTCACTACTACAGCAGTGAGGAGGCCCCGGATGCTGAGGATGCTGTGGGAGGATGAGGGAGGAGAGAGGTCAAAGGGGAGAGGGTGAGCGTGGGGGCGGGAGTAGGGGGGCTGGATGGACAGTAAACAGCTACGAGAGAGATCTAGATGGTGAGACATTGTGAAGACCAGGGAAGGAGCAAGACGGAGGTACAAGAAGCAGGTAGAGAGCAAATGAGGAGGTGAGCAGGAGGCTGAGCACAGGTGAGAGGTGACCCAGAGGGACCCAGAAGTGGAGAGAGAGCAGGAGTGACTGAGCCCAGGGGGAAAGAGACAGCCAGGGGAGGGAGAAGCCACTTACTTCTTCTTGTCCTTGTCTTTCCTCAAGGGCTGCTGTGAAGTNGCATGCAGGGCCTGAGACTGCAGGGCTTCCATGGCCGCCTTCCTGCAGTTGAAGGCGTTGGTCTCCTCCTCCAGCTCCCGCCGTTTCTCTTCCACCTTGCGCTTCTCCTCCTGGTGGATTCGCTTCAGGTGCTCAAACTTNTCATGGAGCTGGNGAGGAGAGAAGAGAGGCACCTGGGTACGGGCAGAATTGGTCCCCCACCTCCCCATCAGCCAGGCTGCCCTCATGTCCTCTCCACAGCCCCCTAGGCCTGACACACACCTCCCGTTCTTTCTCCTTCAACTCTAGCTCTGTCTCCTTCACTTTGTTGACGAACATCTGTCTCATCTCTTCCTCCTTCCTCTGTAGCTCGCTCAGGAACTCCTTCCTCTTGGCCTCATATGTCTCTTGGAGGCTGTGGAGACCCAAAGGAGAGGCCAAAGGTAGAACTGAGGCAGTCAGAGCTATGGAGTCAGGTAGATGCTGGGGGCAAGAGGATTCGGGGCTCCCGCCAGCCTCTGCCTTCGGGCTTACAAGGCCTAAGAGAGCAAGTGCTNGCGTGACAAGAGGGGCTAAGGCAGCNCAGGGCAGGCTATCACCTGAAGGGCTGGCTGTCACCATCACTGTCCTGGAAGCCCATCTCCTCCAACTTGCAGCGTCGGTAGAGCTCGTAGTGCCGACTGTGGGTCTGTTCCCGCAGGTCCTCCATGTTTACCCGGATCAACATCTCCCGAAGCTTCACGAAGTCACAGTGATTCTCGTTCTCCACTGCAAGCAGGGGCATGAGAGGCATGAGACAGGCACGCAGATAGGTGGAAGAGCACCAGGGCAGTAGTTGGGTGTCTTGGTGGCTCCAAAGCACCATGAGGTAGGTGTGCAGATCAGCAGGGAATGTGACACAATGGTTAGGGGGCCTTAGGGGCTCCACAGAGCAAAACAAACATGCAGATGGTTGGGGGTACAGCAGGACAGTGGTTGGATGCCTTCATGGCTCCACAGCATGAGGTAGGCATCCAGACAGGCAGAGGGACAGCAGGAGAATGGCCAGGTGCCTCAGGGAGCTCACAGAGTGAGGTGGCCATGAAGACGGGCAGAGGGACAGCAGGACAGTGGTTAGGGGCCTCAGCTGGCAGGACAAGGAGACTGAGTTGAGCCCCAGCTGGGGACGGATTCACCCCACACTCACCCTGCACCACTCCCCAAGGGTACTGCCGTGCTCGGACCAGCTTGTTGCCCACCTTCACCTCCTCTGTGCTGCCCACCACAGCAAAAGGCAGGTGTGCCTGAAAAAAGGCCCAGATACATATGTGAGCACTTGCTGGAACGAGGGGACAGACTCTCTCACTACCCCTGCACCCTAGAGAGGGGCTACCAGCCTTTTACAAGGCTCTGGGGTTAGAGCTCACTTCCCATCTCTCTCAGAGAAATGTTCTGGACTGCTGCTGGGTTGTCCTGTCTGTGGGGTCTTCTTCTCAGGGCCAGTAGAGCTCTCTGACAGGACCTGTGGCCCTGGCCATGCCAGTACTCACCCCTTCAGTCATCATATTCCCACCCAGAGTCTAGAACCTGTGATACTCAGATCTAGGGGATCCTTAGTACAAACCCAAATCCTAGTCTGGTGCCCACAGAATTCAGGCCTGGGAGGCATGGAACGCCTACCCACCCTGTGCTGGAGACACGAAGGATAACATTCTGGGAAGCTGAGTCCCCAGGGACTGTGTCTCAGATTGGTGTCTCCAAGCCCTCTGGCTCTGGAGCCCTGAGGCCCCTGACCAACACTCACATTCATGACTGCATTGATCTCTGCAACAGCCTCGTCGTCCGTGGGAAACTGGTAGATCTGGACTCCATTGCTGACCAGCTCACCCATGATCTTGATCTTGAATTTGTGGAGCTCGCTCTTGGAGATGGTGTCAGCCTTGGCAATGATGGGAATTATGTTCACCTGTGAAGGTCAGAGGAGGGAGCAGCAGGTTGGTTGACTATTTTGAGTAACGGTCACTGACCATGGACAAGCACTAAGAGCAGGAAATTAGGAAGTCAGTGGCTCCAATGAGCAGCTGCAGTCCAAACCCAGCCACCTGCGGCTACTGTGATATCCGGAACCCTAACAACTGGCTGTAAAGCTTCTCAGGGCCCCGGCTCCACAACCTGACTATCCAGCCCCTGGTTTTATCACCATGGCATATTCAACTTGGACCCAGAATGCTCTGAAGGTCCTAATTGGCTTGGGGTCTGACAGAAACAGTAGTGGTAACCAAGCCGACCACTAAGCAGGTAAGATGACCAGGAGTAACAGCTATGGAAAAAACCCTGAACTCTCCTAGGCAAGGTTACCCCATTTTTCATGGTGACAATTAACTCGTGAGATGAAAAGGCAATCACACAGGCTAAGAGATAACTAAGGGGGGCACATGTCCTCCAAGGCCCCCAACCCTTCCTGACATCCCATGAAACTGCCCTCTACCCTCATTCACAATTCTGAGTCATTCTCCTCTCCTAGTGTGCTCAGAAGAGAGCCAAGGAGAAGCCATATTAGACAGGAAAGAAGTGAGGGGAGGGACTAGAGATTGAGAGGCTGGGATAGAGACACTCTGGGCAGAGGGTCAGCAGGAGGGGTTAGTCATTTTACAAGGAAAGTAAAAAATAAAAAATAAAAAAAAGCAAGGCTCCAAATGAGAAGGAAGTTGCAACAGGGCTCTGAAAAGCTCAGTGAGGGCCACTGAAATAGCCAGAGAGGACCAAGCTGACCACAGGATAGCCAACTGCAGTCACCACACCTCCTTCCAGAGGTGGATGGCAGAAGTCAGGTGACAAGGAGGGGCATGTACCTTGCTATCTAGTTTCTTCATGGTCACTAGATCCAGGGACTTCAGGGAGTGCCCGGTGGGCGTGATAAAGTAGAGACAAACATGGATCCTCGTGTCATGGTAGTCAAAGAGGGAACGGCGGATCTTCAACTCCTCCTGTAGATAGTTTTCAAACTGCGCGTCGATGTAGTCAACTATGGGCCTGTAACTACAGACAGGTTCATCACCTGGGAGGCAGACACTAGCTGCAGCAAGGGCAGGCTAGAGCCCAAGCCAGGCTATCCCCACTCTCTCCTCCCTGGGAACAGCTTTGCCCTATCTGGTATAGGAGGCTGACCGACCCCTTCTTATATACCCTCCTAGAGGAAGAACTGGTCTGTCAACGCCCAAGACCTCAGCCCTTCCCTAACAGCCTTCCTACGTCACCTTAGGGTTATAGGTATGGGGCAGTTTGAAGCAGGAAGTGCTTGGGAAGTTTTAGGATGGGGGTCAACCAGTTCAGGGTGGACAAGGGTAGGTGGAGCCACCCTTCCCGCCTCTTGCCTGTCATCCTTATTGATCTGGTCCCCAAAGCCCACAGCATCCACGATGGTCAGTTTGAGATGAACNTTACTCTCTTGGAGGTCATAGGTCTGAGGCCGCAGGCGTACACACTCCTCATGGTGACTAGCTTCCTCGGTCTCGAAGGTTGTGTTGAAGAGCGTATTCATTAGTGTGGACTTGCCGATCCCAGTCTCCCCTGGTGAGAGGAAACATCAGGGAGAAAAGTAAATATCAAAGGCTGGATGAGACCAGGGCTCTCTAGCTGGCAGCTAGATGAGGTGGGGCTCAGAGACCCTCAGCTCCAGAATGAGAAAAGGGAAACAAGCCTCCCACTCCAGTACTCACTGTCCCATCCTTGGTGGCCTCTGAAAAGTGTCAGGGCTTGGGCTGTTGCTCAGTTTTAGAGTACTTGCCTGGCATGTATAAGGCCCTGGGGTTCCATCCCAACATCAACCGCTACCCTCCCCCCCACAAAAAAATCTGTGAAATGGCTCAGGGGGTAAAGGCACTTGCTGCCAAGCCTAGCAACCCAAGTTTAATCCCTGAGACTCACACAGTTGGACATGTGACTCCTCAAGTTGTCCCCTGACTTCCACTGTCATGTGCTCCCTCAAATAAAATGAATAAATTTTTTTTAAAGTGGAGAGGGAAAGGAAAAGAAAAAAAAGAAAGAAAACAATATTCAGAAGAAAGAGTCATAAAGGAAGCCTTTGATGTAAGACATGGCTTATGCAGGGCATGTGACATTCGTTCCCGAGGGAGTCGGGAAAAGGCAGTACCAGGCTATGGATACCGCTGTATACTGGCTTCAAAGGGACCTAGTCACAAAACACAGCCTGTTCTGAGCACCATCCTTCTGAGACCAAGGTGGCCATGGGTCCACAGGAACAGGACCTGAAACCACCAGCAGCTGGTCCCTGTAGCCTGGGCAGCCTCAGCTTTTCATGGTCTCCTTCCCAAGGGATACCTGCAGAGGGCCCTGTACAGTCTTTGTGCCTCTGGGAGTCCTAGGCCTTGGACACATGGAGCCTCGCCGGTCAGGTTGTGTTTGTTCCAAAGTGTACCAGAGATTTACCCTGTGACCTGGTGACAAAGTAGGGTCTCATTTACCCTTGTATCCTTGTCACATAGTAAGAAGGAGAGAATTTTTTTTTTTAAGATTTATTCTTATTTATGTATGCATGAATGTATGTGCAGGTACCTATGGAACCCAGAAAGAGGGTGTCAGGTTTCCTGGAACCTGAGCTACAAGTAGCTGTGACATTGGTGCTGGAAACAGATGTCCTGTTCTCTGGAAGAGCAGCAAGTGCTCTTAACCACTGGGCCATCTCTCTAGCCCTGTGAGGTTTTTGTTTTTTTGTTTTTTGTTTTTTTCTTAAATAGATGACTGAACTTGTGACTGTGAATGTCTATGACAAACACCCACAGTTTAGACAGCACTTTTACGGACCCACTTCTGTTTCCTCTGTGGCGACTCTAAGTCAGGCAGGTCCTGGCTCTAATCCTGTTCTTGATCCTGGCAGAGGCAAGACCAAAGCCTGAACCCAAGATCTCCCTCTGCTCGGGAACCCCCAACCCAACCTGATAGGGAGCCAGCAGAGCAGAGCGCCATTTCCTAGAAGTCTCACCCACCTTCTGCCCCCGGCCAGGCCACACTTACCCACACAGAGAATGTTGAAGCTGAAGCCCTGGGTGACTGACTTGCTGACCAGCTGGTCAGGGAGGCTGTCAAATCCCACATGGCCGCCCAGGGACAGGCTCCGGGGCTCAGGCTCTGCGTTCTGCCAAGAAAAGCNCAGCAAGACAGTGAGCCTCCTGGGAAAAGAGGTGTCTGTGTCAGACCAGCCCTGACCCTGAGCCCCCTGGGAAAAGAGGTATTTGTGTCAAACCAGCCCCTGGTACCAGCCTAAGTTCTCAGCACCACCCAGGACACACCTTGAAGTCACCAGGGTTCCAACTCCATACCACACTCCCACAGAGGGTCCCTGAGTCCCCCCACTTTTGAGACAGGCCAGCCTTGAACTTGCTATCCCACCGCCTCGGTCTCCAAAGTGTTTAAGATGATGAGTATGTGCCACCACACCTAGTTCCCTAGATCTTTTCATCAAACAGGGTCTCATGTAGTCCAGGATAACCTTGAATTTGCTTGCTACACAGCCAAGAATGACGTTCAGCTTCCAACCTCTGCTCCCACCACCCGTGTATTGATACTACAGGTGTGCACTCCATGCCTGGTTTATGTGGTACTGGGGACTCCAGGCTTTATACATCCTTACGCAGGAACTCTGCCAATTGAGCTAGGTCCCCAGCCTTCCCCTGATCTTCAAAAGCCCAAAAGGCACAGGTTGGAGACTGTATATTCATGCAGCCAGTTCTGAGGAAGGTGGAGATGCTGCCACTCCCTCATTGGCCCTTTCCCAGCCCCTACTTGAGTCCGTCAGATGGTCCTCCCTGTCAGGCTGGACTGGTAGTCCTCTACATCCACTTTCCACTACTCATGCATCAAACACAGAGTCCCTGCAGGGACCTGGCTAGAAGAGCCAGGACTAGGGCTCAGAGGGGAGGCATCTGCTTCCTCCTCAGTGGTAGTCTCTGGAGACTTGAGGCTCTGGGGTCTCCAACCCTACCAGAGCCATGACTGTTTAGAAAGAGGATTCTGGGAGAGAATGTGGAAGGCTGCCCTCAGCAGAAATGTGGGCACCAGGCTCCCAGTGATCAGGGACCACTGGAGTTGGTCTGTAGCACTGTTAAGAGAAACAATAAAGCCCGAAGAGAGAGTCAAGGCTGGACTCAACTTTGTGCAGACATTTTCTCTGGCCTCCCTGGGAATGGGAGTAAGATGCCACCCTGAGGGCAGGTTGAGGCCCATATAGCTCCACATTGGGCAGAACCATACCTCTTTCTTCCTCAGTGCCTATGCCTTAACCACCACCAGGGGCAGGAAGGCACACAGGAGTCTCTCCTATCCACAGCTCCACAGTGGAGCTCTGGGCAGCGTCATGGCAAACCTTTTTGTGAATGTGAACACAGCACAGTGGGCAAAGGAGTCAGGGGTGGACAGGAGGCCCCGAGGCTTCTGCTACATAAGAGCCTCCTCAGCACCTAGACACCAGCTCCCTGCAGCCAGTCTGCTGCCTTGGCCTGTACCTCTCTAGCCAGCGTGGCCTCTGGCACAAAAACCCAACCTGCCTTAGGCTACTAGCACCTGTCCCAATCAGGCCTAAGTATGTCTATAAGCAGCCTAGAACTTCTCTAATCTTCTACCCATTTGAAACAAGCCAGGTTTGCCCTAAACCTGTTTCTCCAAAGACTCTGGGTGGAGCCTATTTTTCACAGTGACCCTTCCTCCCNACCAAGGCCCCCAGGGCATCATGTCCCAATTCACCCACTCACAAGTCATCTTAGGGCTGCAAATGTAACCTGACAAAGGGGCCACCAGGGAGCTTCCTTTCTCTGGTGCCCACATCAGAAACAATACATAAAGTCTTCCCCACCCCTCTGCCTGGCATTCAGGCCTTCCCCCCCAGGCTCAATTCCAGCCCCACTGGTTACTTCTAAATTCCTTTGTGTGTATGTGTGTGTGGGGGGTGTTGCTGTTTTGTTTTGAGACGGGCCCAAGCTGGCTTTGAATTTGTTGTGCCAAGAATGACTTTGAACTAACTCCTCATTCTCATGCCTCTATCTCCCCAGTACTGAAATCACAGGCATTTGCTGCCATACCTCGTTGGATGCAGTGCTGGAGATCAAACCCAGGGCTTTGGGCATACTTAGTGAGCAGACTACCAACAGAGCCACGCCTACATTCCCCCTTCTTTCACATTATTTTATTAATTTATGTATTTAGTGGGGTAGGGGTCAGGCTCACACATGCTACAATGCTCCTGTGGGGTTAAAGGACAGCTTGTCAGTTCTCTCCTTCCGTCACATGGATTCCAATTCCAGGGATTGAATTTAGGTGGTCAGCCTTGACAGCTTAGGGGGTCAGCCTTGACAGCTTAGGTGGTCAGCCTTGACAGCAAGCACCTTTACCCACTGAGCCATCACTCAGCCCCTCAGTCTCCCTCCCTTTTAGCTCAGCAGCTTCCCTGAACTCCTGAGCTCCCAGGGCTCTCTGCCTTTTTGCTGGCCCCTGACCTTAGCTGACCCCTACACAGCACATCAGACCCTCCCAGACAGTGGTCCTGTCTCCTGGCACCAATCCTTATCTTTTTGTTTTTCCCAAGACAAGGTGTCCCGGAACTCTCTGTAGACCAGGCTGGCCTCAAACTTATAGAGATCCGCTTGCCTCTGTCTCCCGAGTGCTGGGATTAAAGGCGAGCACCACCATCACCCGGCAATCCTTAACATGTTATACATCGTGGTTCTCCACCTCTTCTCCTCACTTCAGGAAGCTCTCCACGGGCTGGGGAAGCCATGTTCTCTATGCTTCCCACCCTTGCCTGCCATGACGCCACTGCTCAGTTTTAAGTTCACCATCTTCAAATGCTGCCACATGGGAGGTACCACCTGCCCACCTTCCACAGGACTTCATTATTCAGGCTTCCTTCCTGCTTGCGGCAGCCTGAGGATCAAATGCAGGACAGAACAGGCTGGAGCTTATTTTTAGGTGAAACTGAAAATCTCCAAAATTGAAGGCATGCCGTGCTTGCCGAGAAGGCTGCGTCTTTATTCATGCTTTCCTTCCAAGGGTGACACAATCAGGATACAATCCAACATCCTGTAGTCTGC
>LZPO01097098.1:525945-541614 GCA_001675575.1 Neotoma lepida
CCCATAACCACTCACATTCAGTACAGTTAAGTGTTAATCTAGGAACCTATAGATATTTCTACTAAAGCCAATGGATGTTTGGGCTTCAGACTTAGCCTAACATCTGTTGCCCTGAGGCTGCTGGAAGGAAGTGCTCTGCCGAAGCCCCAGTTAACTACTAAGGATAAAGCCCATGATTCATTTGGTGTTGCCAGTACATAAGCTGTAATAACACAGATTTAAGAGTTTCTGCTACCTCCTCACTCATGTGTTCTTAAAAAGAAATACCTATTTGTTCAGTTCACCTGTGGTTCAAGCGGCAGTCCATTGCCTGTCCCCTGGAGGAAGGGTTCAAGTTCTTCACAGCCAGCTCTGCACTAAGACGGTGGTGCAGACTGGTAGGATGACTGCCTCTCTTTGTGAATGGGGGCACTGGACACTGTAGACCATCTGCTTAAGTACCCCACAGAATAAACAGAGGGCCACATCCAATTGCCTGTACACAGCAGGTCAGGGTTTTTTGCCTAGAAAAGCTCAGGAGTCAACATTACCTCTGAAGACTTTATAAGAATCCTATTTTCATTATAACCATCTCACAGTGATATTTTAGGACTTTTTCTTGGTTCTCCCAGCCTGCCATTTTAGAAATGTGGCCAAGTTCCTGGTCTCCCTCATGGATTCACGTGGCTTCCAGAGGGAAGGAGGGACAACGATGATTTCTGATAAGACGGGTGTAAGGGTCCAGACCAGCAACATCGTCAAAGTCCAGACGAGAGATGAGTAAGTGCAATGTGCCCAAAGTGTAGCCCTTGACTACATTCTTTGGGTACTCATTAACTTATTAAATTGATCCTGATTACAAACAAACTTTGCCCCTACCTCACCTGGCAACCATGAGAAAGGCAGATAGATGTCAGTCTATAAAAGGAAACGAGAACTGCCCCCTGGCTTTCAGGCTCCAACATCTTCCTTTTCCCAAGATGTTACCGCTCAAACTCTTTGCAGTGCTCATGACTTGCCTGCTGCTGTTGAGCCAGGTAAGAAAGGAAATACATATATATGTTGGACATAGTAGCAGCAGTGGAATTTGAAGTCAGCCCTGAGAAATGCTGTTAGACCTCCTGCAACATGGGTATGCAGCAGAGGGTGGGTGCTTCCCACCTGAAGTGGATATGCCTTTGTTCTACAGGTCAATGGCTCCCCAGTGCCAGAACTGAGTTCAGCAAAGAGATCCCGGAGAATGACCCCATTTTGGAGAGGGGTTTCCCTGAGGCCCATTGGCGCTTCGTGTCGGGATGATTCGGAGTGTATCACAAGACTATGCAGGTATTTGACAAACCTGGGTGCAGGGTGGGCCAGGGAGCTCTGGGAAGCTGGGAGAGGCGAGATCAGGAAACTGAGATCCCAGGGTAAAGCTGAGCCAGGGTTGGAGGGTGGTGCACAGGGATGAAGCTGCAAGTTCCCTGGAGGAGAGTTCCTTAACAGCCAAGAACTATGCAGATTCCTAACCCTGGGCAGATAAACAAGGAACAGTAGGGGCAGAAGTGGCCTGGGGCTCCTTAGGTCTACATCCAATCTTAAACACTTCCTTTCTCTCACCCCTGCCCCGCTCTTAGAAAAAGACGCTGTTCTCTAAGTGTGGCCCAGGAGTGATGTTCAGACCAGGGGAAAAGTCACCTCCAACAATGCTCCGTTCTATGGAATATTGGTTAACTGCATTTTGGCTGGAGATACTTAAGTGAAGCAATCTTGTGTTTTTAATATTTAAAGACAGATACTTGCTTTAAACTGGTCTCCATTTCTTCTTAGAATGTTGTTGGTTTGTACATAGATGTAACTAAGTTTGTCAGAGTTTATTTTTCTACAAATACTATTAAATATTTCAAATCCAAATTNTGGCAGTCTGGAATTGACACTTGACGACTCACTTCATACGTTATAGGAAACAGCACTCACTATCTAATGAGTGGTGCTGCTCCACCTGGGAGGTGTGGAGAACACTCACTCTTCAAAGAATCTTATACCGAACATGATGGAGGCAACACGTAAGTTTCACAATAGTCAGCTCAGCAGATCAGATCATGGCTCTTTACTCTGCAAAGAACTCTTTGGGCTGGCACGTGCCACCTGAGGATGTGTAAGAGTTGTCTATAACTTTATGAACATAAAACAGAAACCAAAGAAAAGTCTGATTTAATAAAATAATAAGCTGGGTGTGGTGGAACATGCCTTTACCATGTACCAGTACCAGGGAGGTAGGTGGAGGCAGAGGCAAGCAGATCTCTGTTGGTTCAAGGCCAGCCAGGTCTATATAATGAATTCCAGGCTAGCCAGGACTACAAAGTGAGATCCTGTCTCAGAAAAACAAAATCCAACAAATAAATAGTATAAATAAATAATGAATGGAACAATAATAGCCAATGTCTTAAGAGCATAAATAAAGGACTGAAGATTTCCAATGGTGCAGGACAAGGACCCACGGCCATGAGTCCAAAATTTCTGGAACCAGGAAATGAGACCAGTGCTGGTGGGATGAGACCTTTACAGAGTAGGACTGGACCCTTAGATACAAAGTAACAACTCCAGGAGAAGATCACAGTAGGAGCTGAAGAAGTGAGAGCACATGCGTATAAACGTTATACAGAAAAGCTATCTGATATTTATTAAACTCAGTTTCTCCAGCTAATGGTTTGGCATTGTACAAAGCATCGTAATGACACAGAAGAGTTAAAAAGTTTTACAAATTGAAATGTGATACCCTTGTCTCCAAATATTTTAATTGCCATAAATTTGTTTAAAAATACACATTAAACGCATGTTTGACACTCTAAACTTTCTATAATCTCAATACCACAAAATACATATAATATACTATACAGATGTGGAAAATCTAGTTAGTATATAATACTTTGCTCACCATTAACAGCTTATTATGTGAAATGCACATACTGACTTAGAAATTCTAGCTTTTGAGCCCCAAAGTACCTCTGAAATTTAATGTATTGCAACAAATAAAAATCACAGTATATAATTGAAATTTTGGTTGAAAGTGTCAGATGCCTAGATGTTTTGGATAAAATAAACATAAGACAAAAAGATTGGATCATGTACAAGATGAAGGCCTCCTATCAGCAACAGCGCCTTTCTGCAGAGGCAATAGGCCTGTACTTTATCAATCGTGTTACCTCCCCTCCAAAACCCTCCCCAAATAGCAAACCATTATTTACCAAATGATTTTAATTTCAAATAAAAAGATCTTCAATAAATATATAAGCATTTCCATCCTCCATATATAAAATTTCTCAAAATCATTCAAAACGGAGGCTAGGTAGAAATTTCCCTAACTGTGCTTACCAACTGGGCATCTGGCCCTCAAGTGTGGCCTCTGCAGGCCCTGCCAAGTGAGCCAGCGCTGTTGGTGAGCCCCACCCCCCAGTACTGTTGACTGCTCATGTCAGTGATGTGCCAGGTGTGTGCATAATGGGGACACCTCTGAGACAACAACAAGCTCAACAATACAGAAGCTGTGGCACTGGTTTGAAAGGCAGCACTTCCAAACTGATGTCTTCCAGAGAGGTACAGAACAGGCAGAAACCCCAGTGGCTAAAAGCTGAGAAGAAACCTAACACAGAAGCAGCAAGGTCAAAGCCAAGTATTATTAGGATTTCTGGGTGGGAGCTTGTCCACGCTCATCTGAGAGCTTCTCTGTGTTTAAGGATGAGGAGTTCTGCTTAGCTGAGCAACGGCAGCAAGGAGAGAGGCGCATGCGGACATTCCTGAAAATCAACTTCTTAAAAATGAGCTATTTAAGCTGAAACCTCAGACTTAGTTGAGACTTCACCCAAACACCTTGTTCTAAATTCCATCTACAAGCCAGATGTAGCTTCTGTTTCCATCCCCTGCTCTGGAGACAGCAAGTTCTTTTTATAACCATGGGGTTCATGTGAACAGGAGTTCTGCAGCCCAGCATCCTCTTACTCCACTTTGCTTTTTCTCACAGGGTCTCTCTATGTAGTGCATGCTGGGCTCAAACTGACAGTCCAAGTGCTAGAATTAAAGCATGCACCACCACAACTGGTTTACCAAATAACTTATTTAAGAAATATTCTTGGGAGTGGGTCTCAGCAGCTGAGGCTCACTACCTAGCAAAGGCTGACTTTTGCCTTCTCTAACCTTCAGGACTTATGTTACTTGCTGGCTTGGTTTCAGGGTCTGAAAGTTGAAGCTGAATGCCTCCACTGTTAAGTATGTGAAAGATACATTCACAATTGGAAAACTGGGCCTGACCAGTGCATCTTCCCAGTCACTCATTCATCATTTTTTCTGCTGATTTTACTCACAGCAACACTAGGTGTGCATACTCTCCAACTGAGATGTGAAGATGGCTAGGATTTGTACTCCACACCCAGGGAATAGGAGTTACAGGAGTCTACAGACTTGAACAAGGTGTTCTCGATCCCCAAGCCACTTAGGTTTCATCTAACCGTCACTACACCCGGCCTAAAACAGTCATCCTTAGTAGATGTTCTTGGGACCCAGACACCTATAGACTCTTATAAATCAAAATATATAGTGAAGCCATTTTTTTTTCAGTTAGCTATTGGAAAATTAAAATCTTTCCCACCCTGTAAGAGCCCTATTACACTACAGAAGGGCTCAAATATATTTCAAAAGTTAATTTACTACAAATCATAGTAATAAGCTTTAACAATCTAAAGGAATACACATTGCACCCTTGAATGTTAATATCCAAGGTGCCAAGAACAAAGTGTCTTAGATCAATTTAATAAATAATGTGGAAATAGTTGCACTAAGCTAAAATACTACACACACACATTTGACAAACTAACTCCATGTTTTCATACATACATACATACATATATATAAAGTGTGTATGTGTACATAATTTTAAGATCCAGAGTTGCANACCCTTAGACCTAGAAGAGTGCACAGCATCCCCCTTCTCAACTGAGCTAGGCATCATCTAATGGAGCTATCATTGGCTGCACTACAAACTCCTCTGAGCACTGGCCTCAGGCAGTGCTTATACTTCTGACAAGAACCTTAGTAGGCCCTGGCTACACAATGCAAGCTCATTCATTAAATATCAATGTACCAAAGTTTCAGTGGTTAAATACAAACAATGCTGCCTAATCTTAGCTGATTAAATCTTTAATGAAAAGAAACAAAGAACAACTAAAAAACAAAACAACAACAAAAACAACAGCTACTCTAAAGCCACAAGTGTGTCATTCAAAGTGCAGCCCAGATGCCTATAAATCCCTAGCGCAAGAGCTTCCCAGAAAAACAGGCAAGTGTGGGCGTGTGCACACATCACTCTGAATTGGTTTTATATTGGAGAATTAAATCAGTAGTGGTCAATCTTCTCCCTTCAGCAGCTGTATCTGTGAATATATTTGAAGACTCACTGATAATAAAGTGACTTCATAGCTTCTTGCCCAAAAAAAGGTGTCATTGAGCAAGGAAAGGGCTGGGTGCTCTCCAGCCAGAATGGGGCATGGGCTAGGCTGTGTAATCTTGAATGCCCAGAGGGGAGTGCTCCCCACAGCCCAGCTTCTCCTAGGCAGGACTACTGTGACAGCTCCATCACTGCAATTANGTGGGATGCCTGTCCAGAGTCTAATGGTGCACGCTGCTGCCTCCTGGCATAGGAGTGTGATCTTAAGAGCAGTGAACTGAGTAGTAAAGATAGTTGCTATTTCTATTACTAACTATACATTGAATACAAGTTTCAGACTAAGTTTGAAGCCACTTGTCAAATCAGTTTTAAATGGCTAAAAACCACTGAGGGCACCTACTGAGAAGGGAGGAATGGTCACTTGTAAAGGAGTCAAGGTATGTGCTGGACATGACTGAGACAAAACGTTTGTGAAGAGACACAGAGAAAGAAGAGAGTGTATTCTCACACACTATGACATCAAAAATTCAGTCACTTAGGATCGGATTTGGATCCATTGCCCATTTCTACCTAGTGGGGAAAATCCTCCACAATGAAAGGCTTAACAATTTCATTCTCCAAGAATTAACAATTTTAAAGAGGAAATATCTTAAAGCAGCACCATAAAACACGTAGGAAACTCTGCTTTAACATGACATCAGTGTCACTCCAGAATGTGCTGGCCGCCTTGCATGCCACACAGACCAGAGCTGGAAAGCAGAGGCCAGCACTGCAGCTGCTGAAGTCTAAAGGCCCAGAGGGCACTTGTTCCACTTCTAAGACCTCCTGAAGTTAAGGAGCCAGAGTGAGAGAGAAGAGGCAAGGACAGAACACACAACTGTGAGACCATGGAAGTCACTAGCACAAGAGAGGAGATAATGGCCTCTGATGAAAAAGTATTCCTTAAACACACGACAATTAAATTAGCAAGGTATCAGAGGCAATTTCTCCAAGGGAAAAATGTGAAATTCAGCATAAGCTATAGATATCAACCCTCAACGGTACGTAAAAATAATGAGGTACAAAGCAGTTAAGCTCTGTAAATATGAGACTGCAGGACAAAGTTCACTATCTTCAGAAACAGGTGGTGAGAGAGACTAGAGGAGAGGACTCACGACACCGCTGCATGTGAGTATACTCCATCTCTCTTCCCCTTTCCCATTTCAAGTCTGAACAATCATCTGCTAATAAGAGGGGATTTTCTCCCCAATTGGATGGATTTTTGGAATGAGAAGGAAAAGCCATTTTCTGAAGCAGCATTATAGCCAATTGATTATACTAAGTCAGGTACCAAAGCACTAGCTTTTCTGAAGGAATCTATCTTAATGTGACTCTAAAGGAAGATTTAAAATCAAAGAGAATTTAAAATTATTATTGTAGAGGACCAACCATGTACGGCTAATCTGGTCCCAGCATAAAACTTTATCTGTAAACAATCCATAGAGTTATCATTAAAAGTTAAGATTTAAGGCACACCAGACATGACGGGGTCACTAAAAAGAAGAATAGAGGAAGAGAGACATTCCTCATCCTTCACTGCTATACGCACCTTGTTGGGAACAGTAGTTTGATAAGGAATTGTTACAGAGCTGGCTTCCTAAGCACTTCCCCTATTATCTTCCCCTTTCCAAGAGAGCTCATACTGAGCCAAGTTAGGTACTTTTCTAGTATAGATTTTCTTTTTCCTTTTTTAATGTGACAAGGTCTCATGTAGCCCAGGCTGGCCCCAAACTCACTGTCTCNCTTTATGTAGCCTGAGGATGACCCTGAACTTCTGATCCTCCTGTCACCACTACTCAGTGCTGGGATTACAGGCATGCACAACCATGCCCAGCTGCTATTGTGAGTTTTCAGATCCTGTCAGAAGCATACATCACTGATGAGGGTCTTCGGAAAGAGAAATCCATCATCTCCAGATTAGACACTGGGACACCTCCTTCCGAGCTCCAGTTACTGCATGGTCATATGTGAGCATCATAATCTCTCCACCATAGGGGAGATCTGCAGACTTCAACCTTCAAACATTACCAAGGAAACAGGCTGCAACCTGCAGAAACTGGATCACCGTTTTCTGTTTGGTTTTAGGAGTAACTTACTCTGCTTCAATTAAGTGTCAAATGAGTAAAAAAACAAAAAAAAGAATACAAGGTTTTAATAAACCCACAGTTTAAGATTGTCCTTTATGAAGCCATTCAGTATGATGTGCTTCCCCCAGCAAGTCTATCTGCTTTTCTGTAATGCATTAGATGCAATGTAGTCACCTTGTGATTGCTAGTGTTACTAACACATATTCACAGTTTTGAAATAATGCATATCAAACCANACCCACTTCATTTTTGCACCCATGTAGAATGCCATCTTCTCATGTTTAAGTGACTTTTCACATGTGGAAGAGCATCCTTAATACCAAGCATAAGTCCTACAATAATAAAACTGTAGTAAGACTTGAAATAACATCAGGTAATTAGCTGTAGAAAGAACATGTCCTGTCTTGGACAAGCCAACTCTTATCTTAGAAGACATTAAGTAACATAACTTCCCAAATATATAAATAAAAATGCCTACATTAAATTTATCTAAATATTCAATAGAATAAATTTATAGGCAGGAATAATTAAGCTTTAAACAAGCTCCAATCTGGGAACTTGAAAAAAATGAAAATAAATAGAATTTTACTTGATTGTTTATGAATTGTAACTGGAATTCCAATTACTGAAACCATCTTGCTGATGTACTGCAGGTTTAGAAGCACTTAAATACTTGTCACATTGGGAATATTGAAAGGGTCAGTTGATATGATGGCTTTGGGTTATAAAAAACAACAACATAAACCAAAAAGGAGAAAACCATTCCTCATTCTTAGTGTCGACTAGGTGGTGTGTTATGGCAGTTTTCCTTTGTGATGTGACACAGTGTTGTGGAAAAAATCAGAGGCAACGAGAATATGTTCAGTTCAAGATATCAACTTGGCATCCTGCCGAAGCCAATGCAGTCCCTGCCGGGTGTAACGAGCGAGATCTGTCATGATGCTTGCATTAAAGATGAGAGGGCCCATCACTTTGTCCAGTTCAGCAAAGAATTCTAGAAAATTAAAAACATTCAGTAAGCATCACACATTCTTTTCCATCGCTGATTTCCTGTGAAATAGCATGTCTCCCACACTAAAGGCCTCTGCGATCTCTCAAGTTCCTGAAGTCAGGCATCAGTTTAAATAGAAGGGACAGTTATGAATTCAAAGATGAAGCCCCACTGATGAAAATGGTTAACTGCTATGACATTAAAATGGAGTCCCAGTGGCACATGTGCAGAGCCCCCAAGGATTACTCAAACCACTCTGTACGTGTTATGTCTGTGCAAGCAGTGGTAGAAAGAGGAAACAGTTTTTGCATGTTTCCCACACTAGCCCCTGTGTAGCTCCATGACAGTTTATAACCAACCTTTCTGCTATAATCAGATGCTATGCACCACTAATAAATCCCTTCTTTTTAGTCAGAAGTTTAAAAATTTAAAGGATGGAAATAAGGTATTCTTCCCACATGAACAAAAAGGCTCATGTTAGGATGGCANAAATGAGAAAAAGGACAGTATCCTAGGCTTTGACTCCATTGCAGTTTTGGAAGCAAACAGGGATGTAGTACTTGGATACTTCTCAGAGCAGACAGCTTTTAGACATGCAGAGAAAAAGGGGGTTGTTAAACAATTACATACTAATCAAACAAGGCAACAAGTGATCAGACACCTGAGGTGAAATGTCTCTACAGAAATTCCAACTAAGAAATGCAAAAGGAATGCAGAGCAGAATATTGCTGGTGGTTTTTTGTTCCTATTTCCCTGAGATAGGATTTCATATAGTCCAGGTTAGCCTGAACTCCTTATGTAACCGATGATAACCTTAAACTCTTGATCCTCACTGCTTCTGCTCCCAACTGCTGGGATTACAGGCAGGTACCACCATGCCTGGCATATAATGAATTTTCTATTTCCCAATAATGAACCTAGGCAATGGTCATCAAGGATGTCAAAAGTGTAAGTTAAAGTTTAATAGGAAATGTTGTACCATGCTCATCAGAGTGACTCTACATAAATTATCTATTGACCTTAAAAATTACAACCATCCCAGGAATCCACAAGGATGACCCCACCTTAGACTACTGGCAATAATCAAGAGGTGCCTGAACTGGCCTACCCCAGTGATCACATGGATGAATACCCTAACTGTCATCACAGAGCCCTCATCCAGAGACTGATGGAGGCAGATGCGGAGATCCACAGCCGGGCACTAGGCCGAGCTCCAGGAGTCCAATCAATGGGAGAGAGGGGGCCTTCTATGAGCAAGGGACGAGATCATGATGGGAAGGTGTACAAAGAAGGCCAGCCAAACTAGTGGAGANGCATGAACTGTGGACCAATAGCTGAGGAGTCCCTCATGGTACTGGACTGGGCCCTCTGGATAGGCCAGACAGATGTCTAGCTTGGACTGTTTGGGGGACCCCCAGACAGAAAGTGGGATTGGGACCCGTCCCTGGTGCTGAACCAGCTTTTTGGAGCCCAGTGCCCATGGTGAGACACTTTGCTCAACCTTGGTGCAAGGAGGAGGTGCTTGGACCTGCCTCAACTGAATGTGCCAGGCTCTGCTGACTCCCCATGGGAGACCTGTCTCTTATACACATCTAGATGTGTATAAGAGACAGTCTATAAACAGCATAATATTGGTTCACTTCTGCTTTTAACCATTTTCATATATATGTATATACATGTATATATGAAAACATATATTCTTATATGTGAAAACACACACACACACAAACACACACACACACACAAATTACAACCAAAAAAAATTTTTTTAAAGACAGAGTTTTGCTATATAGTTCAGACTGGCTTCCAACTTGCAATCCTTCTGCCTCAGTCTTCCAAGTTCTGAGACTATAGGCCTACTTACCATGTCCAGGTAAAAGATGAATCTTCTATCTATCTATCTATCTATCTATCTATCTATCTATCTATCTATCTATCTATCTATAGACAGGGTTTCTCTGTGTAAAAGCCCTGGATATCCTGGAACTCATTTTGTAGACCAAGCTGGCCTTGAACTCAGAGACCCGCCTGCTTCTGCCTCCTAAGTGCTGGGATTAAAGGTGTGTGCCACCACTGCCTGGCTCAGGTCTAATGAATCTTAGTATCAATAAAAGGTAAATACCTTAGATAATTAGATGTATTCTAATAAGATGAACCACCTAGAATATATTATCTAAATACTGAACTAATCTAATCAATAAAAAGGAATAAAGGAGACAGAAGAACAAATGCAATGAGAGCATGAGGAAGCACCCAGTCAAATGCAGAATGAGACACAGTCTATGACTCAGTGTCTTCTCAACACCAATGGCCAAATGAGGGAGAAACGGGAGAGACTAACAAAATGTAGCATTTAGACCTTGCCTGGATCCTATTGGAAAGAAATCCAACTGCTATATTTTTTATTGGTTCTCTCTTTTACATTTCCCTGTCTGTCTGTGCATGTATCACAGTGTACTGTGTTGAGCCAGAGGAAAACTCTGTGGAGCCAGTTCTTTCCTCCCACCAAGTGGGTCCTAGGGCTTGAACTCAGGGTTGGTGGCAAGCACCCGACCATCTAGCAGACCCAACTATTGTACTGTTTAAGGTATACTTGAGACTATAAGGGAAAGCTGATAGTAGACAAGGTGCTGCCTACTTGTCATGCCAGAATAGATGCATATTTGTCTTACACCAAGAACTACTTGTAGTTTAGCTTGTGTCACCAGTACTACAAGAGCTGTTTGTCTGTGTCCCTTCCCAGACATCAGTCCATCTATTCCTTGTCCTTCATACTAGGGGCCAAACCCAGGGCCTAACGCATGCTGGACAAGTAATCTAACAGGGAGTCATGTACAACCCAAGGGTATTTCTAATCACGTCTAGTTACATTTAGTGTGTGGCTAATCAAAGGAGGCTATTAGCAAGCTGATTATGATTCCCTCTAAACCACGATATAAAGTAAATGTTCTCCACATAGTTAACTAAATCACAAAAGGTTCTTTTAACAATCCCATCCTCAAGGTTTATCCGGAGCCCAACAAACCTTTTTGTTCTTTGGAAAGCTGTTCAGCTTGGTCCCAAATTTCAGTGGCATAGAGGAAGTTAGATGTAACCTGGACGTAGCTTGCTGCCATCTGGTGGATCTTCTGTGGAATGGTCACTGAAGAACCACTTGCTGAAGCACTACTGCCCCCAGAAGAATAACTTCCAGAATTGCCTGGTGACAGCTTTGGAGAAACAGGGGAAGGCATCCCAACAGCTTTGCTACACACAAAGAGAGACAGAATGCTTATTCACACACACATAGTGAGCACTATGAAATCAGCATACTACAGGCTGGAAGGCCATCCTGGTCTTTACAGTAAAATCCTGTCTCAAAAGGACAAATTAAAAAGGCTGAAGACATAGCTCAGTGGGAGTGCACTTGCTTAGCACGTAAAAGGCTCTGGGTTTTACCTCAGCCCTAGGGATGGGTAGACAAGGGAAAATAAGATGGAATGACAACTCACATCAACGTAAGAACTCAACAAATAGACTCAGAAAATGTAAAAGGTTGCANGGTGTTTGTTCCNTTTCGGGGTGTAGGTGGGAGGGGTTAATGTGGGAATGGAAGATAAATCACAACCATGCCACTATACTCTGGCAACGCCAAAATCTTAGTGAAGTTAAAACCACTGTAACAAGTCAAACTGAGAAGAATTCAGGTCTTGTTAAAAACTCAAGATATCAGATCAGNGNGCTAGTGAGATGATTTAGGGGTAAGGGTACTTGCCACCAAGTCTGACAACCTAAGTACCATTCCAGAAACCTACATGGTAAAAGGAGAGAAACAAAACCAAACCAAAAACCAACTCAGACATCTGTAGGTGACATGTCTCATTTCAAACATTTTAAGAATTATGATCATTATATTTTAAGTTACTAAACTGAGAAAAGAATAACTTAAAAAATACCTTACTAGAGATTTTAATATTTTAAAAGTAGCAATCACTTTGTTATCCATTCTACTCTGATCCACAAATAAATTTACTAAAAATATTTTAGAGAACAAAATTGTACCTACCTCCCTAAGCCAGGTGAAGGTGCTTGAGAATTACTGTAAGAATTCTGCAGGGAAAAATAAATTTATTTAACAGCACTATTACACACACACACACACACACACACACACACACACACACACACACACAAAAGTAAAATTTTTAAGGCATTTGATATCTTCAAAAGTATTGGGCTAGGTAGGGTTGCTCTTCAGAACTTTAAAATCATCCTTGGCTACATAGCCAGTTTGAGATCAGCTTAGACTACATGAGACTCTATCTCAGAAAAGAATGGGGCTAGAGAGATGGTTCAGTAGTTAAGAGCAGCTGTTGCTCTTCCAGAGGACCTGGGTTTGGATCCCAGCACCCAAGTTAGGTAGCTCACTCTAGCTCCAGGGGATCTAGGTCTTCCTCTGGCCTCTGGGAACAAATGGGGACACACACACACACACACTAAAATAAATCTCTAAATGTTTTAATTTTTTTTTGTGTGTACAGGTGTTTTTGCCTGCATGTATAACTGTGTATTACATGAATTCCTGGTACCCTCAGAGGCCTGAAGGGGGTGTCAGATCCTGTGGAACATAGACAGTTATAGTGGCCATGTAGATCCTGGAAATTGAACCTGTGTCTTTTGGATTTTTTTTTTTCCCCCTGAGACATGTTTTCTCTTTGTAGTCCTGGCTGTCCTGGAACTTCCTCTGTAGACCAGGCTGNACTTGAACTCACAGAGATCCACCAGCCTCTGCCTCCCGAGTGCTGGGATTAAAGGTGTGCACCACCAACACCCATTGAACCTGGTCTTTGGAGAGAGCAGTCAGTGCTCTTAACCACTAAGCTATCTCTCCAGACCAATAAATCTTTAAAAACAACAATGAATCTTTAAAAACAAAAAGTGTGTGTGTGTGTGTGTGTGTGAATGCACAACAGAAAGAAGTTATTAAGTGAAAGCAAGGTTGTTCTAAAGACTTCAAAGACGATACAAAGATACAATAAGTAACAGAGATGGATGAAAGGAAACAAAAAAGACACAAGGAAACGAGTCACATTAGATAGAAAAATAGTCAGAAAAGAAAACATACATGACTCATCTAGGTTGTCTAAGGAGGGGTTTAGGTAAGGAATAAGAGATGCTTGAGGCCAGGCCTTGAGCTTGTAGGCAACTGTGAGTTATAGAGGGGTTCTAAAGTCCTAACTACAGCAGGATTTGTGGAGAATTTATATGGTACTAGCTTGAAATTTAAAAAAAAAAGGAAGACATTTTAGGAAACTACAATAAAATTTGTCTGGGCTGGATNTGTGGTTCAGTGGTTGGAAACTTGCTTAGCAGGTACAAGCCCTGGGTTCAATCCCTAGTAATGTAAGGAACAAAACAAAACAAGATAACAATCTGAAGAAGGGTAGAGGTGAAAATCCAACAAACATTTCTGAGTATATATATGGCTGTTGTATGCAGCTATGGAAACTCTGTAATCCAATATACACATTTGAAGGCTTTTTCAAGAAAGCACAAAGATATCTGAGAATTTTCAGGCAGTAGTTTGCTCGCTCANCTCTTGCTATGTTTTGCCTAAATATGAGAGCATCTCTGGGACAGGGATGGGAAACTTTGCAAATTTTGTCTCCTAGGCAATAGACTCTGTTACACATATTTACCTTCAGGTGCTCAGTCAGTGTCTTGGAGTACTTCAGAGCATTCTCCTTCTTCAGTTTGAACAGCCTCAGGTACAGCAATGACTGGCATCTCAGGCTAGGCAATGGGAAAGGGCAGTGTATTCAGACATGGAGACATCTATAAGCAATCTTTCTATTGTGCAGGAATATAGGNCAGTTTATGTGAGCAACCATAGCCTAGGGTCAGAATTACCTCTTAGATAAAACTACAAGGTCAGCTTAATATGGAACATACCCTAAGGAAAGGAAAGTAGTTAAGACTAACTAATCCCACTAGGTACTGATATTTAAAATTAAAACTACACCAACATATCACAATACAAATACTTTTAAAAAGTTAAAAACTAAAAGTAGAAAACTGAAACATGAACGAGTGTGATCAGGTAGGTGCTCCCTGGCATGTTTCTTTGAGAACATACCAACCTTCATCCAGATCACATAGTTCAACCCATGTAATTATTGTTCCTGCTCACATACTCAGGAAAGCCTACTTTTGCATTCACCAGTCTTTCAGCTCTTTAAAAGTTTCTCATTTTCCCCACCATCCAGCCCTTGCCTACATTGGAACCTCCAGAACAAGTCTCCCAATCCTCTACTCTGAGAGAGTAAGAGGAGATTGATTCTTTCTTCTCTTTTCCTTTTTTTTTTCTTTTTCTTTTTGAGACAGGGTCTCTATTTTATGTCTTCCTAGATGTCCTGAAACTTGCTATATGTAGACTAGGCTGACTTCAAACTCAAAGAGATCCACCTGCCTCTGCCTCCTGAGTGCTGGGATCAAAGGTGTGTTCATATAATCACATGATTGGTTAGTTTCTGTCTCTCCACACTGGAGTACAGACCCCATAATGAGCAGTACAATGTCAGACTTAGTTCATGCTGCATTTCTAGTGTAAACACAGTGCCTGGTCAAGTATGCAACCCGAAGAAGTGAACAGATGACTTCTCTCTAGGACAAAGCAAACAGGAGCATATATAGAAAGAAGAGCCTAGAAAAGTGGTCACCTAGCTCAGTGGAGGGTTCTACTCTCACTCCCACTTTCAGTGGATTAGACTGACAGGAGCTAAAATCTTTCAGTAGGGATTCTGAGCTATTTCCTGTTTGACTGTTAAGAAAAGGTTTTATGGAAGACTGATTTAAGGATAATACTCAGAAAAGCACACACAACACAATTCATCAAGGACTGTTTGTCACCCAGCAAGGAATACACAACACTTACCAGAGTACTGTGAGTCTTTTGTCTGCAGCTGTAGCATCTGGTGCCAAATAATTCTTTAGTTTCATAGTGTATCTATGAGTTGAGATAAAAAAGAAATGACAAATAGAATATTTTACCTTGATCTTACAACTTCCTATGTTCTCAAAATATCAGAATCCAACCTAAATAAAGCACCCACTAAAATTCTTCCCTAAGGAATGGAACACTAAGCATCTTCCCAGTTCACCTTATTCGTTCGGTT
>LZPO01097098.1:611580-625190 GCA_001675575.1 Neotoma lepida
AAAGAAAAGAAAAAAAGAACCTATGTTCTCCAAGTTTGCACCAAGACTGAAGAAGGTGGCCTGGGTCATGGAGAAACATAGCATGAGCACCTTCGTTCACTTCCCAGCATCCACGTGGTAGCTCACAACTGTCTGTGACTCCAGGGGATATACCAGACATACCTGCAGGCAAAACATTAATACACATAAAAAAATAAGTTATAAAAAAAAGAAAGAAAGAAAAGGAAACTCTGCAATAAGATAGCTAGCTATGTTAAGCATCTGATGAAGTAGATTTAGAGAGATCCTGCCAGAAGGAGCTCTGTCAAGTTGCAGGAGGATGAAGAGAGAGAGGAGACATAATTATGTTCCTGAGATCTCAGCCCTAGATCAGGAGATAATTGAGGTAGGTCCTGTCTCCAAGGAGATGCTGAAATTATTTGGCAGTCTCCGGCCTGCAGGTCATTCAGCCTACAGTTGGGATGAATTTCAAAATACTGCATAGAGCTGTTTGGATCTATTCTATAATGTTTTCAGTAAATCTTGGGGCAACTTAAAAAAATAAAGACATTTATTTTATGTGCCTGTCTGTGTGTGTATATGTGTGGAGATCAAAAGACAACTTGCAATGGTCAGTTCTCTCTTTCTACCATGTGGGTCCCAGGGATTGAACTCAGGTTGTCAGGTTTGATAGCAAGTGCCACAGAGTTATCTTGCAGGCCCAAAATTATCTCTTTAATTTTTTATTGATTTATATTTATTTTATATGTGTGCATGTGTGTGATGGTGAATTGTATAGTCAGCTCTCTTTTTTATCTTCCTGACAAGGTTTCATTCTGTAGCTCAGAAAGGTGTGGAATTTATTATGTACTCCAGGCTCGCCTCTAACTTGTAACAATCCTCTTAAGTCTGGTGAGTGTCAGGATTACAGGCATGAATCACGATGCACTTTGGGTCTAAAATATTTTACAGGGGCTGGAGAGATAGCTCAGGAGCACTTGCTGTACAGTCATAAACATGGAAGTTCAGATCCCAGAGCTCATGTCAAAGCCAAGTATGGTCCCACCAACGTCTGTAATCCTAGCACGGAGACAGGTGGAGCTGAGAAGACTTCTGGGGCATACTGGCCAACAGCCAGTTTAGTTAAAAAAAAACCAACTCCAGGGCCAGAGAGATGGCTCGGCTGTTAAATGCTTATGGCTCACAACCAAAACACGAATGCTGGGTACCACAAGAGGCCCTGCCTCAAAACAAGAAGGCTGAAAACGACACCAGCAACCCTCCTCTGGTCACACATGTATGCACATACACACACACGAAATTACTTTGAAATATTTTAAACTTTTAAAGCCAAGTGGAAAAACCAAGGAGTTTATGTAGCTAATTATATATAGTAGGAACAGTTTCATAAAATCTGTACTGATAAATACAAAATATGATAGTTAATTTAATTTGGTAATTCAGTATTACCACCGAGTAAAATGAAATAGTTTTTACCCAATGAAACCATGTCACTAATTATGATTTAAAGAAAATGTTTCCTACTAGCAAAAGTGATTTTAAGGTCAGAGAGGTGGTTCACTCATACCTATAGTCCCCGTACTCAGGAGACTGACACAGGAGGATTGCTGTATGAGGCCATCCTGGAGTACTTACTAAGAGACCAGCCAGGGTCACACATCAAGATCCTGTCTCAAAAAAACACAACAAAAAAGGAAGGCCAACAAAATGGCTCAGTGCTAAAGGAGCTTGCTAAGAAAGCCTGGCTACCTGAGTTTAATCCCTGGAACCCACCCATGTGAACACAGAGGGAAATAACTGCCTCCCCCAAGGTCACAACCCTACTCCCTGTTGATGCATTGGGGCTGAACCCCAGGGCTTCCTGCATGCTAGGCAAGCACTCTGCCTACTAAGCTACATGTCCAGCATTATATTTTTATTAGCATTTATTACTTATATATAATGATGGGCTTCATTGTGATGTTTTCATTTGTGGAACTAATATATTCGATCATATTCATCCATATATCCTCTTTTGTTACCCTTCCCCTCTTACTAATTGACTTCTCTTCCCAATTAGTCTCCCCTCTTATTTTCATAGTCTTTTAGGGTGTATGAGACATAGTGAGGTTAATTTAGGGCTGCTTACAGAAGTATGGGTGACCGGTTATTCACAGAAGCATAGACAACTTCTGCATTTCACTTTTGAAATAGTTTTACATACAAAAATAAGTCACCAGGTATCTACTATTAACCCACTAGCATACAATGCTGAGCTTGTCTCTTGCTTGAAAGACAATTTTCCAACTCTCTTAGATTCTTCTCTGTCAGCACATGTTACATGGAAAAGTGATGAACTCCATCCAATTAGACACTGGTTGGAAGGAGCTGGAGAGATGGCTGAGAGGTTAGGAGTAACACGGAAGCAGTTAAAGGTTCTTGACCTTGTACATGAACAGCAGGCTAGTCATAACACAAACAGGAAACCTCTCAAGTAGCAAACTAAAGTAATGAGATGTAAACAAGCCAGCCAGCAGTGGACTATCACAGGAGTGAAATACTGGCCAAGGGGCTAAGTCCATGAAACCACATGTGCCATATTTCCACTTGACATACTTCCATTTAGGTACATAATTCCATTTTATAGTCTTCTTTGGAATCATGTCATTGATTGGTCCCAGGATCAGAAAAAAAAAAAAGTGGGGGAGGGCTCAGTGGTTAAGAGTACTGTCTGCACAACCACTGTGGAAATCAGCATGGCAATTTCTCAGAAAATTAGGAATCGATCTACCTCAAGACCCAGCTATACCACTCTTGGTCATATACCCAAGGAATGCTCAATCATACCACAGGGACACATGCTCAACTATGTTCATAGCAGCATTATTCGTAATAGCCAGAACTTGGAAACAACTTAGAAGCCTGATGGAACTAGAAAATATCATCCTGAGTGGGGTAACCCAGAATCAGAAGGACAAACATGGTATGTACTCACTAATAGGTGGATACTAGATATAAACCAAAGGACAATCAGTCTGCAGCTCCAGGGAGGCTACCTAGCAGGGAGGATCCTAGGATGACTGTGGCTTATAATAAGTTTTGGTTTTGCCCAATCACTGGGCATGCTTTAGTGAAACATTTCACTATTAGGATAAGAATTTGTACCATATCAAGCTGATGAAAGGATATGCTGGCTGTACTTTCAGGAGGGGAGGCTAAAATCTTTTTAGATTATGCATTAGCCTATAGAAAAATGTCTGCCGTAAATCAAACAGTGAGGGGGAAGATGAATAGGAATCTCACTTACACAANTTAAGTAAAACATAGCTCTCTGAACAAATGAAGATAGGTTTCTTCTGNATCCCAGATCTAATCAATATTTATATGTATATATATAAAAAAAGAGTACTGTCTGCTCTTCCAGGTGACTTAGGTTCAGTTCCCAGCACCCACACCAGGTGGCTCATTATCTGTAACTCTAGCTCCAGGGTATCGGATGTGAGGGATGAGAGCATCAGTATTCATACAGACACAAACACCTATACATCACTAAGAAAATAAAAATAAAAATCTTTAAAAATGAGGCAAGAGAGCCTTAACCATAGCTAAATGGCATTTTTCTGGTTCTGTGAGACAAGGTCTCACGTAGCCCAAGTTAGCCTCAAATCCATGACGTAGCTCCTGATAACCTTGAACTTCGGTTTCTCCAGTCTCCACATTCTTTATGCCTGAAGCCCAAGCAGGCGATGTACACTGTAGCATGGACTCTGGAAATAAGCCTGCTGCAAGTGTATGGCAATGNACATATTCTTGTTTTAACTGGGAAAAAAACACATTCAGCGACTCAACAGTCCTCTGATTCAAACTGATTAGTTGCTACAATGACATACCCTCCACAAAAGCTTGACAGAGGAATATTTTGATTTGTAGACTGAACTCCTTAAAAAGTGTGATCACATCATCAGGGAAGCTAATTTCCAAAATTATGTAGTGTCTGGGAACAATGGCGCGATAGTTCTCCTAAGAGTTTCAGGTCTCACATTATTTACAATTGCCAAAGAGCAGAAGTAACCAAGTGTCTATCAGTGGGTAAATGAACGAACAAAGTATGTTACACAGTACAATGCACTGCCATTCAGCCTTAAAANGGGAAGGAATTTGACTTGTGCTACTACCACATGGGTGAATGTGAAGACATTATGCAAAACGAAATAAACCAGCCACAGAAGAACCAACCACTGCATGTTCCCACTTAGCTGAAGTAGAAAGAGTAGTAAGTTTGCAGAAACCCGAAAACAGAATGTCTGCTGCGGTGACTGGAAAAGAGAGGGATGGGAGACTTTTAAATAGGTATAGAGTTTCAGTTTTGCCAAATGGAAAGATCTCCAGAGACAGATGATAGAGACGGAGACAGTTTCAAAATGATATGAGTGGCTTGATACAGCCGAACCACACGTGGAAAAACAGAGGGGANAAANAAGAGAGCAGACAGGNCTGAGGATGCAGCTCTCTGGTTTAGCCATTGCACGGAACATACAAGGCCCACAGTATGATCCCCAGCGCCACAAAACAACAAAAGCAAAGCAAAGCAAAAGATGAACGGGGTAAGCTTTATGCTTATTCTACTCTACCAAATGAAATTCACAAACAGGGCATGGTGGTACAGTTCTGTAACCCAGCACTTGGAAGGCAGGGGCAGGATGATCAGGAGTTTAAGGTCATCTTCTGCCACATAGCAAGTCTGAAGCCAGCAAGTGCTACACCAGCCTCTGTGNGGTTGTTTGAAGGGGAATTGCCCCCACAGGCTCATAGTTTCCATTTCAGGGATTTTGAAAGGGCTCATTGGGTAAAGGTGCTGCACAGCCTGGAGACCTGAGTTCCATCCCCAGAACCCATGTGAGTGTGGGACAAGAAAAACAACTCCTCAAAGTCGTTCTCCGATTCCCATGGTTCCCATATGCCATATGCATGCTGTGGCACTCGGACNCATACACATACATCACATGCACGCTAATAATAAAGAAAACGGAAAACCTTCCCTTGCCTTACGTGCAGACAATCCCAATAATAATTTACTGCTCTTGTGCCATCAAACTGTGTATGACAGATAAAGCAGGCTACGCTCAGCCCTATCACTTTTGTTTGTTTGAAGTTGGTTTTGTTTTTGAGGCAGGGTCTCATGCTGGCCTCAGACTTGTTATGTAGCTAAAGCTGGCCTTGAACTCCTGATTCTCCTGCTTCCACCTCCCAACTGCTGGGATTACAAGCTTATGCTCCCTGGTTCAGAGAGTGTTCTCTCTGAAAAGAAAGAAAAAATTTCGAAAAATCCTGGAACTCAAAGANCACTGTCAGTATATTGTTTAATAACACATGATAAAGCCTTTAAATGCCTGTGTTATCAGATGCCTCATAAATCTGTTCAACTAAGCTTTTTCTGCTCCATACAGTTTGGCAGTATCATCAACAGTAACAGACTTTAGCCAGGCATGGTGATCTCATACCTGTAATCCCAGCACTTAGCGGCTGAGTTGAGGCAAGAGGATTACTGCACGTTTTAGGCCTGCCTGGGCTACACAGAGAATTTGTCTCATAAAACTAAAAATAATAAAAGAAAACACAATTTAGCAGACTGCACTTCCAGTTGAACTGAGTTAGTGTTTTCTTAACTTGGCAAACATTCTCACAGGTATTGTTCCATGTAGACTACTCTTAGTGGCTAATTCTTCAGTCATTTCAAGCTCAACACTTCCTTTGTGCAAACACCTGAGCAGGTCTTGTAGCATCCATCAATTTATTAAGTTGATGATAGATCAATAAAATAAAAATTAGTCACAAAATAAACCTCATGGGCTAGGGAATGTAGCTCAGTTTGGAAATTACTTGCCTAGCATTGGGGGGTGAGGGGGTGACCCTAGGTTCTACCCCCAGCATCGACTATGGTGGTACTTGCCTACANCCAAGGCACTCAGATGGTAAAGGCAGGAGGATCAGAAGTTCCAGAAGTTCAAGGTCATCCTCTATCACAGATACCTGGGACCAAGTCTTAAAAAAGAACAAACGAAAAGCTATTTCAAGTTAATTACCTACAATGATGGGCTACATTACATATTATAAAAAATANTGTATTAACTACTCTGCCAGGACTTTTGAACTTGGCCTGCCCATATTAAGACATACCATGTCTAGATGTGTAGTTGTTGGCTGCTACAATCCAACATGATTTAATGATTAACTCTATATCAGTAAATGACTATTATTGTTTGGCTACCATATGAGTCATTCAGAAACAAAGTTTGGTGTACACCTGTAATCCAAGGACTTGGTCGGCTGAGGCAGAAAATGGAGAGTTCGAGGATAGCCTGGGCTACATAATGAGTTCAAGGATAGCCTGGGCTACATAATGAGACCCTGTTTCAAAAAAAGGAGGAGGAAGAAAAAAAGGAAGGAAGGAAAGAAGGAAGAAATAAAAAGAAACAGCAGTCTCCTTTTTTTTACTTTTTGTAAAGAAACTTAGGGGCTGGAGAGACTGCTCAGTGGTTAGGAGCACTGACTACTCTTCCAGAGNTCCTGAGTTCAATTCCCAGCAACTACCACATGGTAGCTCACAACCATCTGTGATAGGATCCGATGTCCTCTTCTGGCATGCAGGTATACATGCAGAGCACTCATAATAAACTTTTTTAAAAAAGGAAGAAATTTAATTCAGCTGGGTCCACACCTTTAATCCCAGCGCAATGGAGGNAGAGGCAGGTGGNTATCTGTGAGTTCTAGGCCAGTTTGGTCTACAGAGAGTTCCAGGATAGCCAAGGATACAGAGAAACCCTGTCAAAATAAACAAAGCAAACAAACAAAAGAAATTCAGTTATGATGGGATATTCCATGAGAATTCTCAATGTCTTCATTCTAATGGTTGCCTAAATCAATCATATTTGGGAGAGGCTGGAAAGTGTCAGGGGTTAGGGATCACCAAAGGCCAGTTTATAGGCTATCTACTCCACTGTTCTTTGAAGAAAAGTGAATCAACAGAGAATACAGTTGTAAACACTGTCTCTGTTGTTGTTTTGAGATGGTCTTATGTAGCCCATTTGGCCCTGAACTCTCTATATAGTCAAGGACAACCCTGAACTCTTGGTCCTCTTGCCTATATCACTCAATACCGCACTCCATTTAAGAGGCACTGGGGATCAAAGCCAGGTCCTCATGAGTGCTAGGAAATCACTCTACCAAGAGAGTCACATCCAGGGTCCTATTTTTCATTTCATTTCATTTCTTTTCTTTTTTTGTGACAAGGTTTCTCTGTGTAGCCCTGGCTGTCCTAGANCTGATTTGTAGCCCAGGCTGGCCTGGAACTCAGAGATCCACCTGCCTCAGCCTCCCAACTACTGTGATTAAAGGCGTGCACGACCACCACAGGGCACTATTTTCCATTTCTTAAAAAGAAAGATTTGAAGGCTGGAAAAATGGCTCAGGTAAGAGCACTGGCTGCTCCTCCACAGGACCTGGGTTCTATTCCCAGTACCCACACAGAGGCTCACAAATCATTTGTAACTTTAGTTCCAAGGGGATCTGATACCCTCTTCTGGGCTCCAGAGGCACCAGGCACATCAACAGTGCACAGACATTCATGCAAGCAAAACACCCATACACATAAAAGATAATTAAAATATGAAAGTAAAATTTTGTTAGAAGGATTCTAATGTCAACATTTAGTGTCAGTTCACACAAGCCCACAGACTAAATGCTTCCCTCGTTCAACTAAGAATCCAAATAACACTAAGGCAAATATCAATGCTGATGATTTTGCCCTAATCCATTTATTTATTCTGCCAACAGTTGATTCATTGANTTCCTTTTACNTGCCAGGTAACAGTCCGGGCCTCAGAGGCAAGAGTGAGCAAAACTAAATCCTTATCTTCATAAAGTAGAATGGCCATATTAATCGAGAAGACACAGTTGTGAATATTCTGCCCCCCCATACACACACAGTCACATAATGATCAAGTATAAATGAGGGGAAATCAAGGTAAAGGCATTGAACCTGAGGAGGGGCTAATTTAGGTAAATTGGCAAAGAGAACCTTTTCACAGAAAAATTTTGAACAAAAACCTGAATGTAGCTTTTCAACAACCATGAACTTCAAAATACAAAAACATTAGGTCTTTAAAAAAAGTATCATTACATAACAAATTACTCAAAGCCCAGTGGCTTAAAATAACAGTATTTGCCGGGCGATGGTGCACAAATCTTTAATCTCAGCACTTGGGAGACAGAGGTAGACAGATCTCTGAGTTTGAGTCCAGCCTGGTCTACAGAGTGAGTTCTAGGACAGCCAAGGCTACATAGAGAAACCCTGTCTCAAAAAAATCAAAAAACAAAACAAATAGGAATGAAACAAAACCGTATTTATCATTTCACAATTTCTGTGAGTCAGGAATTCAGGTCTGGCCTGGGGTTTTAGGTTACAGTTATTAGAGCTTCACTGAGTACCGAAGGCGTGACTTCCATGTGGTTCTGACATTTCTGATGAGTCAGTGCTGGTAAGGCTGCTCGTAAGGAGGCTCAGCACTTCCTCAGGAGGCATCTCCACATGGCTGCTTGTGTATCCTCATGTCTCAGAGACTGGTCTATCCCACAGAGTGTTTGAAGAGACAAGGCGGAAGCTATAATGCTACCATGGCATCACATCCTGCTACCTTTGTTCCAGTCTATTCGCCTAGCTTAGCCCTGATTCAGTTATGAGAAGNGATTACATAAGATAACGAATGCCTGGAAAAAAGGTCACTAAACCTTGGCAGCATTTTCTCTCACAGCTTTAGAATGATTCTAAATAATTACACAGGGGCAGGGAACCCATCTATGAATAGTAGTCTTTCACACTGGTTCAATTTATTTCCTTATCTACAAGTACACCCTATGCATATTCACACACTATGTACATTATTACTCAGTTCAAAGTTGATTTCCTCTTAGAATATATATTTAAGTGTTTAACTTTAAGTCCAAAACCACATTTAATAAATGGAGCTCTCAGTGGTTAAAGTTTCAAACTATAAATTGAGTTTAATATAGGTTAGCATCCATTTACTTTTTTTTTTGTTTGCTTTTTTGTCTTTTGTTTTTTGAGACAAGGTTTCTCTGACTGTCCTAGAACTCACTCTGTAGACCAGACTGGCCTCCAACTCAGATATCCTCTTGCCTCTGCCTCCCGGGTGCTGGGATTAAAGGCAGGCACTGCTGTCGCCGCCACCGCCAACACCACTACCACCACCACCACCCGGCTTGGCTATCCATTTACTTTTGGGTAAGTCTCAGTAGATTGTCTTTCAAGGAATTTTTCCAGGGCCAAGTGCAGAGGTACATACCTGTAGTCCCAGCTACTTGGGAGACTGAGGAATGAGAGGCATTTGATCCTATCAGTTCAAGACAGCAGTAGGTAATCTGGGAAGCTTTGATCCTATCAGTACAAGATCGCAGTAGGTAATATTGAGTGACCCCTTCTCAGAAAAACAATTTTCAGGCATGATAGTGCACGTCTTTCATCCCTCCACTTTCGAAGTAGAGGCAGGTGGATCTGAGTTAGAGGCCAGTCTGNTATACAAAGCAAGTTCCAGGACAGCCAGAAAAATCCTGTCTTGAAAAACCAACAAACCCAGTTGATCTGGGCAATGGTGGCACACACCTTTAATCCCAGCGCTCAGGAGGCAGAGGCAGGATGATCTCTGAGAGCTTAAGGCCAGCCTGGTCTACAGAGTGAGTTCCAGGACAGGCTCCAAAGCTACACAGAGAAACCCTGTCTCGGAAAACAAAAACAAAAACAAAAATGTATTTTGTACTGTTAAGGAGTGAAGAAAGAAATTGGGGGAACGTTTACAGTATCATTCCCTAGTTTCCTTCTTTGATTTTTCCAGACAGNGTTTCTCTGTGTAACAGTCCTAGCTGTCCTGGAATTTGCTTTGTAGACCTCAAACTCACGGAGATCCACCTGCCCCTGCCTCCTGAGTGCTGGGATTAAAGGCAAGAGCCACCCCTGCTCCTCCTCAGACTGGTCTTGAAAGCCAAGGATGACCTTGAACTTCTGAAGTTCTCCCAGAGTGCTGGGTTAACNGGCTTGCTGACATCCCATATGGTTAATATGAGGCTGGAACTTGAAACCAGGGCCTCAGGCATGCTGGACACACTTTAACAAATCCATTCCCTGCTTCTTAACTTTTAAATTTAATTGTTAAAAAGATGTATTTATTTACTTATTTGTGTGTGTACAGAGACCACAAAAGGTCAAGTGTCCTCCTCCATCTTTCTTACTGTTCCTCTGAGGCAGGCTTTCTTCCTGAACCTGAGGCAGAGTCTTAGGAAGGCTGGAAGCCAGCAGGTCCCTGTGAGNCCCCTATCCAAAGCCAGGACCTCCCCAAAGCTTAGAGAACCACAGGAGGTTTGTCCATGTGGGAGCCAGGATCAGAACTCCAATCCTTATGACTGCTGAAAGCACTCTCAACTGCCAAGCTATCTCTCCAGTTCCTCTATTTAATTGATTTTNAATTTATTAATCTATTTTTTGAAATAGGGTCTTACTATGTAGCCCTGGATGTCCTGGAATTCACTAAGCAGACCAGGTTAGTCTTGAACTCAGAGATCCAACTGCCTCTGTCTCCGAATGCTGGGATCAAACAAAGGCATACACCACCATATCTATCCTTAATGTGATGTTTATTTTCTTCCTTCTGCTTATTTGGGGATTTGTTTTTATTTTCCTAACTGCTAAAGTTACAAACTGAAGTCATTTGTTCTAGACATTCCCCTCCCCTAAAATTTAGGGTTATAGNCAGGTAAGGCTGCTCACACATCTTTCATCCTGACACTTAGGAGGGTGAGTCCCTGTATCAAAAATTAACAGTAACAACAAAAGCCNAAAGTGAAATTTAGGGTTGTAAGTTTCCCCAAAGTACTGCTTTAGTGACATTCCACAAATACCGATGTGTTTAGTTTTCATCTTCATAAGTTAAAATAACTTTCTAAGCTGGGTGTAGTGTTGAATGTTGTTAATCCTAACACTTGAAAGGCTGGAAGANNTAGAGTGTGAGGACAGGCAGGGCTACACAGTGAGACCCTGCCTCAGAAAACCCTGACCACTTTATTACACAATTTACCTGGTTTATTCCTTGTTATATTCTTCTTCTGACATCTAATTTGACATGATATAGTTTGAATGCTTGATCNTCTTGCCTCCATCTCCAGAGAGCTGGGATTATTATAAGCTTGCACTGGACAGGTATGGTGACACACATCTTTAATCCTAGCACTCAGGAGGCAAAGGCAGAAGGATCTCTAGGAGTTGGAGGTCAGTCTGATCTACGTAGTGAGATCTTATCTCAAAAAAATAACACAAAACAAAGATAAGCACATAGCACCATGCCCACTTTATGTACAGCTAAGAATCAAACCCAGACCTTCCTGCATGTTAGGCACTAAACCAGTTGAGCTACATCCTCTGCCCCCAAATCAAGACTGTTGAACAAATTATATCTCTTTTCTAAAAAGTTTAAGGCCACAGAATTATGTGGCTAAACCTCACATTATAGTACATTAGTTTACTTTTTAAAATATCATACAGCATTTCCCTACCCTTGTTAGATTTAAACTGTGTACATTATGCCAACATAGCAGCTTACCCCTAGTTACTCATATTCATGAAGTCACATAGGCTCAGTTACCAAACAACCTGTCACATGGCTTGCCTAGCTTTCAGCAGACTGAGGATTCTAACTAGAAAAAATTATGAAATGCCATATTTATGAAAGCTTATGTGTATACACATTCGTGTCTATGTGTAGGCCAAAGGTCAATGTCACATGTCCTCAGTTGCTCTGCTCTCCACCTCATTTAGGACAGTGTCTTACTGAATCTAAAGCTTACTGACTAGGTTGGCCGGCCTATGAGCTCCATGGATCTGCCTACCTCAGTCCCTTCCATTTTACTGGTTGAGCCACTGCTCTCACCCTTAAAAAACAACCTTTTATGTATATATAAAGTGAGCAGGGGTAGGAGAGACGGTTCAGCAGTTAAGCACACTCTTGCAGAAAACTGGAGTTCAGTTCCAATATCCACATCCACAGCTCACCACTGCCGGCCTCCTTGGGCTCCCACACCTATGTAGGGCAAACAGACCTAGACAGACACAGATCCATTAAAGTAAAAAGAATGCCAGGTGTGGTGGCACAGCACTGAGGTGAAGGGAGGAGAAGTAGTCCAAGGTTACCCTCAGCTACTTAGGGAATTGGATGCCAGCCTCGGTTATATGAGACCATGCCTCAAAAAACCAATCAAGAGCCCTCCTGAGATGTTTGACTCTTCAGCCAAGACTCCAGCATGACATCAGTTGTACCAGTGAAGAAGAAACTCATGGATGCTAAACTGGAGACATGCCAAACTGGATGATGATTTTACCCAAAAGGCAAGCAATGGAGCACTAGAGCTACGCCCAATATTACAAATCTAGCAATATGAGGAAANAGCACAGCTGGGGTCTTCATGCTGCCGGCACCCATGTGCTCTTCAGTTGCTGTCTTTCTTATGTGCAGGTCTCAGGAGAGACCAGTACAGAGGACTCTGCAATCTTGAACGTGACCAAATGCTCAGTTCCACCTATGAAGAATTCAACTATGGCTGAATCTTCCTATCACGACAGAGAACTAATGTCTAGTAAAAAGTGACTGGTACATGTGGAAAAACACAAATGAAAAGAAAAAGAACCCAAGAAACCAGAAGGAAATGAACAATAAGCAAACAACCATAACATGGAGCTGGAGAGATGGCTCAGCAGTTATGAGCACTTGCTGCTTGTGCCTAAGACCCAGGTTTGATTCCCAGCACCCACACAGCAGTTTCCAACTGCCTGTAGCTCCAGCCATGGGAGTCTGATGAGGCATGGGGGTCTGGTACCTGATGGGGATGTCTTTCTGTACACTATGAATATGAGTTGCTCTGATTGGTTGATAAATAAAATGCTGATTGGCCAGTAGCCAGGCAGGAAGTATAGGTGGGATAAGCAGACAAGGAGAATTCTGGGAAGAGGAAGGCTGGGTCAGGAGATGCCAGCTGCCCAAGGAGCAACGTGTAATAGGATGCAGGTAAAGCCACGGAACATGTGGTGACATATAGATTAATAGAAATGGGCTGAGTTTAAGTGTAAGAGCTAGTCAGTAATAAGCCTGAGCTAATGGCCAAGTAGTTATAATTAATATAAGCCTCTGAGTAATTATTTTATAAGCGGCTGTGAGAATGTGGGACCTGGTGGGACCTGGACAAACTATTCTCCTACAGATGCCCCCTCTTCTGGTCTCCACATGCTCTCACATAAACATAATGCATATAAACACACATATAAACAAATAAATCTTAATCAAAAAAACCAAAGAAACATAAAAACTTGAAACTTATATCATTCCAATGTACTGTTATTAGGTTCCTTGAATTTATATACTCAGGATAGAAAAATCAGAATAATTTTNGGNGCACAAACATAAAAATAGAGCACATTTATTAACAGTAGGAAAGCTACACTTAAAATAACAATGTATCAAATCTCACTGTTGCTCAAATTCCTAAAGGTCTTACAATAAAAAAATCTGGAACCA
>LZPO01097098.1:644826-655394 GCA_001675575.1 Neotoma lepida
ATTTAAGAGAGTGTAGTATTCTCCCAGAGGACCTGATTTCGAGTCCCAGTACTCACATTAGGCAGCTCAACCCATAACTCTTGCTCCTGGAGATTTGATGCCTCTGGCATCCACAGACACCTGCACTCAACTGCACATACCTACAAATATATACATAACTTACAATAAAAATACTTCATTTTTAGAAAGAAATTTTTAAAAAAAGGAAAAGAAGAAAAGAGAGACTTTAGGCTAGAAGTACTAGGACCCTCAAACCAAGTGGTCTTCTTGCCAGAATGTGTCTATGTTGTCCTTTGTGGGCCCTGATTCTCCAGTTAAAACTGGTGATGCACTCTTAGTGAGCATAGGCATGTGGAATCTTGAAGAGGGAGCAGGGAGGTGGTGGGAGACATCTAGGGTCTCTTAACTTACTCCCCTGAGAGAATTGGATGATGACTCCAGGGACTAATTCTCAAAAAAAAAAAAAAGTGTTTTTTTGAAGCCTGGTGTGGTGGTGGCTCACACTTTTAATCCCAAGTCTCGGGAAGCAAAGGCAAGTGGATCTCTGTGAGTATGAGGCCAGACTGGTCTACAAACTGAGTTGTAGGATAGCCAAGGCTGTTACAGAAACCCTGTCTCAAAGAAAAAAAAAAGAATAAATACAATAAATTATTTTTGCATTTTTAAACGTGTATGTGTGTTGTTGTTGTTGTTGTTGTTTTTTAAATCTTTGGCTCTTTACTGTTTTTTGGGGGGCCTGGTTCCTAGCTCCCAAATAAATCACACGTGGATGCTTATTCTTTCTTATAAATGCCCGGCCTTAGCTTGGCTTATTTCTAGCCATCTTTTTTTAAATTATCCCATCTATCTTTTGCCTCTGGGCTTTTATCTTTCTCTATTCTGTATACCTTTCTTTACTTCTTACTCTCTAGCTGGCTGTTTAGCTGAGTGGCTGGCCCCTGACGTCCTTCTCTCCTTTTCTTGCTCCTTCCTCTTTGATCCTTTCTTCCTAGATTTCTCCTCCTACTTTTTCTCTCTGCTTGACAGCCCNGCCTATCCTATCTCCTGCCTTGCTATTGGCCGTTCAATTCTTTATTAGACCAATCAGGTGTTTTAGACAGGCACAGTAACAGCTTCACAGAGTTAAACAAATGCAACATAAAAGAATGCAATACATCTTTGAATCATTAAACAAATATTCCACAGCATAAACAAATGGAACACATCTTAAAATAATCTTCCACAACATGTATGTGTGTGTGAGTGTATGTGTGTGAGTGTGTGTGTATGTGCGTGTGAGTGTGTGTGTGTGTATGTGTGTGAATGTGTGTGTGTGAGAGTGTGTGTGGCTATGTGAGTGTGTGTGTGTGCTGTCTCTTATACACATCTAGATGTGTATAAGAGACAGGTGTGTGACTGTGTGTGTGTGAGAGTGTGTGTGGCTATGTGAGTGTGTGTGTGTGTGTGTGTGTGTACGAGTGAGTGTGAGTGTGTGCGTGCTGTCTCTTATACACATCTAGATGTGTATAAGAGACAGGCACATCACTTGGAGGTTCAGGGACAGCTTGTTGGAGTTAATTCTTCCATCATGTAGATCTCAGGGATTCAATTCAAATTATCAGGCTAGGTGGCAAGTACCTTTACCCACTGAGCCANCTTGCCTCACTGTGCGGAGGCCGAAAAAGTACTCAGTGAATGCATATTGTTGACATAAATATGGCCATGTTAAGAATCCCAGTGCCTCAGACCCATTGTTAATTAGCAAAATTCTCCCTGTGTCATGCTCAATGAATTGGCAAAGCTGTCCCCAGGATGTGTTCAAATGCTGACAGCTTGGATGGAAAGCAGCTTCCTCTTCTTTGATGTTTACAGCTGGAGACTACTTCCCTACAGAGACCTCCCTCCCACCTTGCCTAGAGATAACTCCTTCACCTCTGCTGTACAGAGTGACAACCTTGGTTCCAGGCTGTTGCATAGAAGCAAATTCGAAGCTAGCCTGAGCTACATTGAACTGCCACAAAACAAACAAGGCAACAAATGAACNATTTTTGGTAGTATGGTGTAGTGACTCAGGCTGTGATCCCAGCATTTGAGTGAAGGCAGGAAGATTAGGAGTTCAAGGTCATCCTTGGTACACGAGTTCAAAGCCAATCCAGACTACATATTCTAATTTGCTTTCCTGTTGTGATAAACACCATGGCCAAAAGCCACTTGGGGAGAAAAGAGTTTATTTGGCTTACAGGTTACAGGGAAGCAAAGGAAGGCACTCAAGGCAGGATGTTGGGACAGAAACCANAAAAGAACACCACCTCCCTGCTTGCTATCTCTGGCTTGCTCAGCTACCTTTTTAAAAAAATGCGCATTGGTGTTTCACCTGCATGCATGTCTGTGTGAAGGTGTCAGATCTCAGAGTTACAGATAGTTGTGAGCTGCCACATGGGTGCTGGGAATTGAAACTGGGTCCTCTGGAAGAGCACTCCTAACTGCTGAGCCATCTGTCCAGCCCCCTCAGCTACCTTTCTTATATAGTCCAGGCCCACCTGCCCAGGACTGGAATCACCCACACTAAGCTGGGCCCTCCTACCTTAATTAGTTGGGAGGCTAATCCCACAGGCTAATCTGATCCCCTCTTTCCAAGTGACTCTTAGTGTCAGATAGACAACTGAAGCTAACTATAACACTTTCAAGATAAAAAAATATGTAGTTAACCCAGGTAGTGGTGGCACACGCCTTTAATCTTAGCACTCAGGAGGCAGAGGCAGGCAGATCTCTGAAAGTTCAAAGCCAGTCTGCTCTACAGAGCAAGTTCCAGGACAGTCGGGCTACACAGAGAAACCCTGCCTCGAAAAAACAAAACAGAACAACAACAAATTTCTTTTTATTTATGTGTATGTCTATGTGTGTGTATGCCACATGTGTGCAGGAACCCATGGAGACAAAGAAGAGTCACTGGATACCTTAGACCTGGAGTGCTTGTAAGCTGTCCACAGGGGAACTGAACTCAGGTCCTCCGGAAGAGCAACAAGTGCTCTTCACCATTGAGCCCTCTCTCTAGCCATCCTCTACTTCCAATTAAAAAAGCCTTTGACATTGGTGGAAATGGCATAAATACCCATATTTAGTGGACTACAAAGTATTTATTCCTAAAGATAATTATCTTGTNCTTGTGTGTGTGTGTGTGTGAGAGAGAGAGAGAGAGAGAGAGAGAGAGAGAGAGAGAGAGAGAGAACCTCACAGGCTGGCTTTGAACTTGCTATATAGCTGGAGCTGACCTTGAACTTCTGATCCTCCAGCCTCCACAGTCTCGAATTCTGGGATTGCACATCTGTGCCTCTACACCAAGCTTCAGTTATCCATTTTTGAAGAAAAATGACTCTATTACATTTGTTCTCTTTGCTGAATAGCTTATTTTATTTATTTTTCAAAGCATTTCAAGAACACAGATGTTCTTGCAGTTTTTACTTTACAATATAAAGAAGCTGTAGTAGAAGCTGCTTTGGGGTGCTGTCAGGCCCCCTTTCCCTTTGGAGGCTTTGCCTTGGACTTGTAGGAAGACTCCTGATGCTCCCAGGGAGCTCATGTCATCGTCCCCTTGTTTCTGCTCTTGCCTTTAGCTATAGCTGGTTTCCTGCGTCATTCCCTGGAGACCAAGTTAGGGCGTGTGCTGCTGCNGTCCAAGTGTCAAACTGTAATCATCTGGGATATATTTAGATTTTGAACTCACGCTGCATTTGAACATTAACTAGATGACAACAAGAAAATAAATGGTCCTCCTTTGGTTGTGAAGCAATGTCTGGGCAGAGAGCCACATGAACTTGTAGCTAGTCCACATGAAACTGATCCTGTATCATATTACAAGCTCTCTGACTCGCTTTTTTCCCTTCTCAATGCTAGGGATTAAACCTAGGTCATCCACATGCTGGGTTCTGCCACTGAGCAACACCCGTAGGCCCCTTGCTCACATTTTCTGAGGAATGCTGGAAGTGAGNCTGTTATAAGGATCAAAAGGCCTTAAAGTCTTCATAAGTAAGAATCAAAGAGTGTCCTGAGACAAGTGAGCTGTGCTCTGGCCAGATGGAAATCAGCCCAGGATCTGCTGAGTCCTGATGAGTCTGAGCATCCAAATAAAAAATGGTCCAGAAACTTTAAATTGTAGGAATTAGATAATGGTCGATGCAGCTGGGCTGAGCGGTTTCTGCTGTCAGCTGACAGGCCAACAGACAGGACTCGGAGTGGAGTTGGAATGTCAGCTGCTGGAGATGGAAGACAGCCCAGCCTCTGGGGCTGGTTGAGGAGAGGATGGATAAAGAGACTGTGACTCATGCCAGGGAAATTATTGGTGATCAAGGGGCTTAGAGTTAAATTTGATCCTATCAGCTTATGAGGCCTGTAGAAGTCTGTGTAAAGTTCACCTAGCATTTAGGATCATAAAGAGGCAAAGGACAGGGACTGCTAATAATCCTGCAGAGCAGATGTGTAGGAGGAGCAGCCTAAATAAGGGCAAGAGTGCTTGGCTTTGGGGAAGAACTCAATGACATACAGTGCTGCTAAGGAAGTAGACAGTTTGACAGAGTTGAGTAATGACATAATGATGTCACCAATATGGGGATATGGGGTGGAGTGGAACCATATTTGTTGTTGTTGTTGTTGGTGGTGGTGGTGTGTGTTTCATGTAACACAGGCCAGCCTCCAACTGACTGTGTAGTGGATGATGACTATACTAGTGTCATAGAATGCAACACAGAGGTCAGTTGACGTAGTTGCTTAGGGAAAGAGCACAGGGCTCTGTGCATGCCAGGCAAGCAGTCTAGCGACCAAACCCCACCTCAGCCCAGTTTTTTTTTTATAATTTAATTTTTTTATTAAAAAATTTGATGTACAACTGCAGGAGAGATAATATACAGATAGTTTGAACATAAATAGAGGTACAAATTTTTATCCTAATAGTGAAATGTTTCACTAAAGCTTACCCAGTGACTGGGCAAAACCCAAACTTATTTTATGCTACAGTCATCCTAGGGTCCTTCCTACTAGGTAGCCTCCCTGGATCTGTGGNTTGCAGAGTGATTGTCCTTTGGTTTATATCTAGTATCCACCTATTAGTGAGTACATACCATATTTGTCCTTCTGAGTCTGGGTTACCTCACTCAGGATGATATTTTCTAGTTCCATCCATTTGCCTGCAAATATCATATGGTCATTGTTTTTCTCTGCTGAGTAGTACTCCATTGTGTATATGTACCACATTTTCTTGATCCATTCTTCAGTTGATGGGCATCTATCAACTNAATTCCAATTTCCAGGTTCTGGCTATTACAAATAATGCTGCTATGAACATAGTTGAGCATGTATCTTTGCGGTATGAATGAGCATTCCTTGGGTATATACCCAAGAGTGGTATCACTGGGTCCTGAGGAAGATTCATTCCCAATTTTCTGAGAAACCGCCATACTGATTTCCACAGTGGTTGTACAAGTTTGCACTNCCACCAACAGTGGAGGAGTGTTCCTCTTACTCCACATCCTCTCCAGCATAGANTGTCATCAGTGTTTTTAATCATAGCCATTCTGACAGGTGTAAGATGGTATCTCAGAGTCGTTTTGATTTGCATTTCCCTGATGACTAAGGATGTTGAGCATTTCCTTAAATGTCTTTCAGCCATTTGAGATTCTTTTTTTGAGAATTCTCTGTTTAGCTCTGTAGCCCATTTTTTAATTGGATTGTTCACTATTTTGATGTCTAGTTTCTTGAGTTCTTTATATATTTTGGAGATCAGCCCTTTGTCAGATGTGGGGTTGGTGAAGATCTTTTCCCATTCTGTAGGCTGTTGTTTTGTCTTATTGACTGTGTCCTTTGCCATACAAAAGCTTTTCAGTTTCAGGAGGTCCCATTTATTAATTGTTGTTCTCAGTGTCTGTTCAGCCCAGTTTTTATACCAGGAAAGCATAACATGAAAATGCTGCAGTAAAAACAACAGAAGACTAAATTATACTTGACTGCTTGCTTGCTTGCTTTCTTTCTTTCTTCCTTTCTTTCTTTCTTTCTTTCTTTCTTTCTTTCTTTCTTTTCTTTTCTTTTCTTCTCTTTCTTTCTTTCTTTCTCTCTTTTTTTCTTTGTATTTTGAGACAGGGTTTCTCTGTGTAACCCTGGCTGTCCTGGAATTCGCTCTGTAGACCAGGCTGGTCTCAAACTCACAGAAATCCACTTGCCTCTGCCTTCTGAGTGCTGGGATTACTTTTCTTAACCAGTCAGCCTTTTGTTTTTCCTGTTTACACAGAATCTCCTTGTATATCCTGGCTAGACTGGAATTTACCATAGAGTCTAGGCTACCCTCAAACTCACGATCTTCGTTTTTTACCTCTCAAAATGCTGTGGGTTACCGGTGTGGGCTACCACATCCAGTTGGAATTCTGGAATTTAAGAACAGGGAGTCACTTTGAGTAAGGTCCATTGTTCAACTCACTGTGAGATGGGGGAGTCCAGAAGGATATCATTACTCAAGCATGGAGTTTCATAAGGACACAAGTGATAGGTCAAAGGCCAGGANTCCAGTGACCACTTGGTAGAGGGGGATTATGAGTACTCAATTGACTGAGAACCTTTAGCCTCCTGGTGGGTNGCTTATGTACTCAAAACTAAACAGGCATTTTTAGTGACTGCTTAGAACTAAGTTTAGCCAGAACTAAGATGTACTAGAGAAAAACNTCAGATAACGTCCTGTCTCTAAAACACTCANTCTGCTTANTGAATGAAAAACCTGTGTGCTGCCATTACAACACTGCCTCTAGTGCCACATGGCCAGGAAACTCCACTGCTGTGCAGTTGAGACTCTGGGAACCCTGCCATCCAGATTCTTCACAATTCTCAAATAACTTTTCTTGACTTTGTGTATTTAAACATCCAAGAATAGCCTCTTGAGCTATAAGTTTGATGATCCAGGAAACTATTTTTAGCAGGATGAGTACTCTGTGACTATTGCTATATTTTATTTTGAGAAAAATAAATAATTAAAAAAGATTGATAGGGCTGTGGCTTTCTTTCTTTCTTTCTTTCTTTCTTTCTTTCTTTCTTTCTTTCTTTCTTTCTTCTTCTTTTTCCTCTCTCCCTCCCTCCTCCTCCTCCTCCTCCCTCCTTCTTTTTTTAGAGACAAGGTTTCTGTGTAATAGCCCTGGCTTTCCTCCCTTTGTAGACCAGGATGACCTCGAACTCAACAGAGATCCTCCTGCCTCTTCCTTCCAAGTGCTGAGATTAAAGGCATGCACCACCACAGCCAGCATGGAATACAACAAATAGGGCTAGGGCCAACAAAGCAGGTGAGGTACAAAGCATTTTTTTTCTTTTAGTGGTTTAGCCAAAGACTGGAGAAGCCTTCTAGTAGAAGGAAGGCATTGAGCATCTCAGCCTCTCTCCCTCTCTTTTAATTGAAATAGTCTTACTCCATAGCTCTGGTTAGTTGACCTGGAACTCACTATGTAGACCATGCTGGCCTTGAACTCGCAAAGATCCTCTTGCCCTGCCTCCCAGGAGCTGGAATTAAAGGTGTCTGCTTAACAGGAGAAGGTCAGTAAATCTTTCAGACTGATAGGACACTTTGGGCTAGGCAGCCTGGACTCTGCCCAGCACTTAANTACTCAGACAGATGAGGAAGACTCTGTCACAAGGAAAACCAACACAGTCCTAGGGCTTATGTATCTCCTCCTAGAGGCAGGAGAAAAATTGGAGGTCGGAAGGTCAAGGACAGCCTTGAAAAAGGTTAGTTGATTTTGTTTTTTGAGCTATGTTTTGCCATGTTAACAAGGCTGGCATTGAACTCTTGGATCCAAGGGATCCTTTTTGTTTATTTTTATGACAAAGTCTCACCAGGAATGGTGGTGGCTGCCTATAAACCCAGCACTTATGGGGTAGAGGCAGGCAGATCTATGAGTTCAAGGCCAGACTTGTCTACATAGTGAGTTCCAAGCTAGCCAGGGACAATCCTGCTCTGCCACCCCCCCCCCAACATCTATCTCTCCAGCACTCAAGGGAAATTTTGACTTAGCTTTCCAAGCAGGTGGAACAATAGATGTATAACACTATGCCAGGCTGACTTTTTCAAACTTCAAAATTGTCATGAAAATTATGTAACATGGGGATGGAAANAAGACTCATGGTTAAGGACATTGGCTACTCTTCCAGAGGACCACGGTTTGATTCCCAGCACCCATAGGCAGCTCACAACCATCTGTAACTCCAGTTNTGGGAATCTGATGCCTTCTTTTGGCCCCTGTGGGCACTACATACATGTGGTGCACATACATATATACTTATACATGTGTATATGCAAATGGGGCATATACATATATGCAGGCAAAACACCCATACACATAAAATAAATTGAAAAAAATTGTAGAGGCTAGAGAGATTGCCTTGCTGTTAAGAGCTCCTATAGGGTTGGGAGTGGTGGCACATGCCTTTTATCCCAGTGCTTGGGAGGCAGAGGCAGGCAGAGGTAGATTTCTGAGTACAAGGCTAGCCTGGTCTACATTTCGAGTTCCAGGACAGCCAGGACAAAAAGAGGCAGGGTCTCACTATGTAGACCTAGCTGGCCTTGAACTCTCAAAGATCTGTCTGCCTCTGCCTCCCCAGTGTTAGGATACAAGGTGTATGCTACCATACTCAGCTTAGTTTCATTCTCTTTTTTTTTTCAAGGCTACGTATTTCACTGCATGTATAGGTATATGAATCACCCAAAATATCCATTTACTNTGCAAAGCTCTAGGTTCAACCCTCAGCACTTACTAAAAAGCAGCAGCAAATCCCATTCTTGGACATTCATATTATTTCTACTTTTTTTTTGTTTTTGTCTTGTTTTTTTTTGAGACAGGGTTTCTCTGCATAGTCCTGGCTGTCCTGGAACTCTCTCGTAGATCAGGCTGAGCTCAAACTCATGGAGAGCCGCCTGCCTCTGCCTCCCCAGTGCTGGAATTAAAGGCGTGCGCCACCACCACCCATCTGGCTATTGTTTTCTTATGAGACTATCTCCTGCCATCCAAGTTGGCCTTGACTTTATTGTTATTCTACATCTGGCCTGATGCTCTTAACTCCAGCTCTTGATTACAGGCTTGTACAACTGTGCCCTCCTCCTTTTGGCTATTTTGAATATGTTGCTTTTTCTTTTCAAGATCTCACATAGCCCCAGCTGGCCTTTACTTATGTAGCCAAGGTTAGTCTTGATTCTTTTGCCTCAGCCTTCTAACTGCTGAGATTACAGGTGTTTGCTACTATACCCAGCTTGTTTTTGTTTTTCTAAAGGCTTTTCTTGTCTCCAGTTATTAAACCCTATCACCCTTTCCAGGTAGCATCTGATAATTGTCTTTAGCTTAAACGTAGAAAACCTTCTGGTAATCGGCAAATTTAAAGGTGGTAGCATTTTGGCTACTAGAGAATGAAATGCCTTCAGAGGCAGCAATAAATTCAGAGAGACTCCTCTGTCAAAGAGAGGTGGTAATGTACTTTATTTTCTTGGACGTTTGTTTTTTTTGAGTGACTGTTCTTACTTGGATCTGTCTTCTAAGAATACAAAACTTACTGTAGGCCCTATGGTGTAGGGGATGGGGAGAAGACTAAGCAGGTAAAGGCACTTGCCAAGCCTGATGACCTGAGTTCAATGCCCAGAACCTAAAGTGGAAAGAGTTGTCCTCCAATCTCTGCACTTGTACCATGGCACATACACACAGATAGGTAAATGTAATATAAAAAAAAATACAACCCCTTACTGTAGTCTTCAAACCATACTAAATATCTATTGCTAGTTTTTGCCACTTTACCACAGCCTTTTTCTTTTGTGAAACGTCTTCCTTGTCTCTACCATTTTGTGCTGATAGCCTCTCACTGTTAGAGAGGACCGATCTAGGTGAAACAAAAGAAACNGGAGACCAACCTCTTACAGAATCGGAATGGTACTTTAATCAGAACAACTAAAGGACAGCGTTCTCGCCTCGGGAGTGGAGACTGTGTCAGGGCTCTGGGGACTTGGGGTTTTGTAGGGCAGTAAAGGGAACTTTTGGGTGGGAAGATTTATTCTNCAGACCTATTTTCTGCTTTCCCAAGCTCATAANTTTTGGTGGAGTCCTTACTATGTTGGCATCCGTGCCAGGANTTCTGATATGTTAATCCCTGGTCTGGAGCCTCCCTGCTCTTTGCTGNTATCTACTCTTCCTGCATGGAGTTTTTCAGGGGCTAAGGCCTGTAGTTTATTAACTCTTCACTCATCATCTTTAACTAGCATCCCGTTGCTTANCTACCCTCCTGATTAGGGATAATCCAGGGTGTGTGAGTGTGTATGCTTGTGCAAAAGTGGTGTATGAGGATGGCCATGTGTTGCACAGAGGCTTGAGGAGAGAACAGGTGTTCTCTGTTACTCTCTGATGTAATANTGGAGGCAGGGTCTCTCTCTGAACCTGGAGCTCTAGTTTTTTGGACTAGGCTGGTAGTCAGGGAGCCCCTCCAATTAACTTGTCTTTGGCCTAATAGGTTCTGGATTACAGGCGTGGGTGAGAGAGTGTCTAACTTGTGGGTTGGTGGGATTCAAACTCCAGTCTTTATGGTTT
>LZPO01097098.1:661785-675153 GCA_001675575.1 Neotoma lepida
GGCGCCAGATCTCATTACAGATGGTTGTGAGCCACCATGTGGTTGTTGGGAATTGAACTCAGGACCTCTGGAAGAACAGTCAATGCTCTTAACCTCTGAGCTGTCTCTCCAGCCCCCGAGAGTACTCTTTAAGGGAGTATTTATTACCAGACCAGTCGAAGAGACTACTCTGTTTAAGAAAGGAAATTAGAGTAACATTTTCTTTAATGTGTTACTAAATTTTCTGTGCACTCCAATACCTGTGTTTAAGAATCTCTGCAACAGTAGCTATTCACCATTAAAAACTGTTTTTAAAAGATTTATTTATTTTTATGTGTATTAATGTTTTGTCTGCATGTATATCTGGGTAAGGATGTTGGATCCTCTGGAACTGGAGCTACAGATAGTTGTGAGCTGTCATGTGGGTGCTAGGAATTGAACTTCAGTCCTCAGGAAGAGCAGCCAGTGCTCTTAACCCCTGAGCCATCTCTCCAGCCCCAGGTAGCTATTCATTTTAACCTGTTGAAATGCATAAATATTTAGCCAGTAGTATGTCTTATTTGTTTGTAGGATTTACAGTTTAGAATAGAGAATCTTGCTCTTAAATGTGAGTAATGATAGTTTGGAATGGAGGAAAAATACTGTCTGGCTGTGATTGTGAGTGCTCCTAGGGGTTTGTGCAGGGTTGACTTGATGTAGCAAGACAAACGTGTAAGCAAAACANCCTTGCATATAAAATAAGGGCACATGCTTGCTGTCTGGAGTCTAACAGCCCTGATTTTGAATTCTGGGGTTGCATTTTATTAGCTGTTTATAAGAACTTGAATGAGTTTTTCATTTACAGAATTATGATCTAGTGTAAATAATTTTAAAGAAAGATGGGTGTCTAGATTTTAGTGGACAGCTTGGAAAGTCGGTTTTCAGAGCAAACAGTTTAACATGTTTTTGTATGAGACCTAGTCTATGACTTTGAATCTGGAATAGCTGGTATTGTATTATTTATGGTGTGCCAGTCTGTGACATGAGACCTTTAAAAGTGGATAATCAAATTTAATCTTTAGCAATGCAGTGAGATAGATGCTTTAATTTTCCCATATCAGATAAGTAAATTGCATTTCAGAGAAGCAGCAGGAGTCACTCAGCTAGAAAGAAGCCCATAGTGTCCGGTTGTAGAGCCTCCGTAACTTGTCCATGCTTGTTCAGATTACCCATATTGATAGCAGAATAGAAATGCTGCAGCTCTCAGCTGTTGGTGTTGGTATGGTACTCTAGAACATGAGAGTTCATGGAATACTGTGTTATGATTTCATATGATACAGTAAGGGATGTGTGAGATGCTCACAGACAGGAGTTCAGACTTAGGGGTTAGTTACTATATCATGTGGCCAAGAGGGACGTACCATTAGTGACATGCTTTTTAAGAAGGTGAGGACTGTTCTCACTGCGTGTTAATATATATATGTTAATACATATTAACTCTGGCTGTGAAAGGCATCTTTAAAAATTACAGAATTGTGCTGGGTAGTAGTGGCCTTTCATCCCAGCACTCAGGAAGTAGAGGCAAGCAGTTCAAAGCCAGGCTGGTCTACAGAATGAGTTCCAGGACAGCCAAGGCTACACAGAAACCCTGTCTCAACAAAAAAGGAAAAAAATACTAAAAAATTAAATTGTTGGGGCTTGGTGGCATACCCCTTTAGCACTTAGGGGACAGTGGCAGGTGGATCTGAGTTTCAGGCTAGCTTGGTTGATACAGTTACAAGCCAGCCAGAAGTACATAGTGAGACTTGTCTCAAACAACAATAAAAACCCCAACTGCTCGAAACAGCTAAAACTTGCATTTATTTATAGAGTTGGTGTGTGTGTGCTATAACAAGCATGTGGGGTCAGACTTGAGGCATCAATTTACTCCTTCTACCATGTGGTTCCCAGGGTTTGAACTCAGGTTTGGTAGCAAGCCCATTTACCAGCTGACCTTTTATCCTCTGTGAAAGACATTCTTTTTTGCTCTTGGAGGTATATATTAACCTTAGTACTAATAAGGGAGATGTAGATTTTAAAAGAAACATGAACCTACTTCAAGGAAATTAATGTAGAGATTAATATTCCAGGGATCCAATGCTGGCTTCTGAGAGTACCAGGCACAGATGTACGTCCAAGCAAAACACTCACATAAATAAAATAAAGTTAATTAAAAAAAAAAGAACATTCTTTGTTAACCAAAGTGTCGTATATCAAATTGTCCAGAACAGTAGCCATAGGCCACACTTAGGCATCGAATTGTTGAAATGTGGGCAATGGGGTCTGAAGAACTATTACATATTATTTAAAGTTAAATAAATGAAATTCAAATAGTCTCCTGTGGCTAGAGGCTGCATTGTTGGAAAGCATGTGCCTATAACCTTATGANAAGTCAAGATTTGTTGTGACTTAGACCTCACTGGCCTTGAACTCACGGATATCCACTTACCCCTGCTCCTGAGCGCTAGCATTAAAGGTGGGTGCTTCCATGCTTGGCTTGTTAAGGCTTTTGNATTAAGACATGGTAGGCATGTCACAATTAATAGTAAGCTTCCTGTATTTTTATGCATATGCAAGTGTGTGTGCCTGTTTGTNTGTGCATGACAGTACATGCTAGTGTTCAAGTTGCAGTTAATGACCTAACTCCGTTGATTTTAGATTCACTCATAAATTGTAAAATTCAGAGCAGGAAGCAGCTAGATTAAAAATCAAAATTGAATTTCTCATTAAGTAGAAATTAAGCCAAGTAGACTAAGTTAAGAGGTTAAAAAAGATGAATTTATTCAACTTAGGGAATGTGAAGTGGATTGGGACAGTTTTACTAAGCAGGGGACACCTGAAGGACCAGTATATATATTGCAGGTGGCAAAAGTTTTTAGTAAAGTGGGAAGATTGCGAGGCTTTATAGGGATTGTATTGGGGTCACTGAGTAGTTGCAGGGCTTGGCTTGTAATAGCAGAGACCTTAGGTTCCATTTGCAGGAGTGTCGGATATGTTTGCGGGCAGTTGATTTTGTCTGGAGGGTGACAGGAACCATACTTCTTCAGTTACTGAGTAGAATGAACAATTATGGGGGTAGTGGTGGCTCACATCTTTAATCCCAGCATTCCAGAGGTAGAGGCTGTCGGATCTCTTGAGGCCAGCCTGGTCTACAGAGTTAGTTCCAGGATAGCCAGGACTACACAGAAACCCTATCTTGAACCCCCCCTCCCACCCTGTTCAGTGGGAACATTGTTCATTTTTAGACATAGTAATACTTAAAAATCAAATACTTACTCTTTAAACTATTCTTTGAGAATTTTATGTGTATATACNGTGTATTTTGAAGATAATACCCCTACCTCCTTCTTNCTCTANGTGGGCACCTGTTCCCCATATTCTCCTACACCAACTTTACCCCCCACCCTCCTTTCCCACTGAGACTAATGCTGCCTATATATGCTTAAAAAATTGCCAGTGCATCCTTGAATTAACCCCCCTCCCACCATAACTTGAACCCAGGACCTCATGTGACCTCAGGTATTCTAGTTGAGTCTTTGCCGCTGAGCTGCATCCTCAGCTAATTTATTCTTTGACAGTTTTGTGCCGGTATATAATATATTCTGGTCACACTTGCCTTCCCCTACCCTTGTGACTTAACACTTTTAAGGTTAGAGTTTGAATAAAGGCTACTGGAAACATGGAAGGTGAATAATATTGTTGGCACTGTGGTCTTGTAGCTCAGAAATCTGATCTGGTCATTTGTAGAAAGGTGGAAGTTTGCCAAGGGTTAGGTGAGGCAACCTTTTTGGAGTGTCACTACTGGGCTAAGATTGTGTGGGTTATTTTTTTAAAGGGCAGTGTGGCCTGTGATTAGCACCATTTAAATGGTACCTAATGGATTTTTTTTTTTTTAAAATTTTTGTCACTGGTAGCTATTTTTGAGCTTGGCCCCTGCTTTTTAAAAAGGTACTGCTTCTATCTAGACCTAAACAAAGAACTCAGGATTCAGAGAGAAATTCATGAGACCTCAGGCTGTATATGGGACAGTATAGTGCATCGAGGCCTACACCTTTTGAAGAAGGGCTTACAGGGTTCTTAGTCTCTGAAGCCCAGAGAGGCCTAGTATTCTCTCCAGCCTCCTGTTGGGGAATATTATTTTAAGGTGTGTTACTTTTGTTTATGCTGCATTTGTTTACTCTGTGAAGCTGTGTTACTGTGCCTGTCTAAAACACCTGATGGTCTAATAAAGAACTGAATGGTCAATAGCAAGGCAGGAGAAAGGATAGGTGAGGCTGCCAGGCGGAGAGAATTAATAGAAGGAGAAATCTGGGCTACGAGAGATCTAGGAGCGAGAGAGGAGGAGGACATCAGGGGCCAGTCACCCAGCTACACAACCAGCAACAGAGTAAGAAAGAAAGGTATACCAAAATAGAGAAAGGTAAAAGCCCAGAGGCAAAAGACAGGTTAATTTAAAGTTAAGAAAAGCTGGCAAAAAGGCAAGCCAAGCTAAGGCTGGGTATTTATAATTAAGAAGAAGCCTCTGTATGTGACTTATTTGGGAGCTAGGTGGCGGACCCCTCAAAAGAGAAAGAACAAACAACAGCCTTTTAATGTAACTTAAAATTTGTAATATGGCTGGGTGTTGGTGCATGCCTTTAATCCCAGCAGAGGAAGGCAGAGGCAGGTGGATCTCTGAGTTTGAGGTCAGCCTGGTCTACAGAGTGTAAGCCAGGACAGCCGTGGCTACCCTGGGAACCCCCCCCCCCCAGTTTTTTTTTATATGTTTATTTTGTATGTGTGTGTGCATGCAGATGCCATGGTGTGCATGTAGGGATCAGAGGACATCTTGTGGCAATCAGTTCTCTTCTCTCCTACCTTGTGGGTCCTGGAGATTAAACTCAAGTTGTCATGCTTGGTGGCCCCTCCAGGACTCTTAATTCTTACTCTGCTGAATTGGAAGATATAAGTCAGTGTTCAGTTGGATAGAGAGGTTTAAAGCTGGAGTATGAATTACAGAGACATGATCTAGAGTTCTGAATTCATCACTTTCAGACCCTAGATTGAATCAATTTACTAGTGATTATTTCACACTCCCTTTTCTCTCTGATAAATGGGGTAAGATAGGATACTTCTAAGGGTAAATGATATAATACACAAAGCAAGCAACCAGTAAAGTCACTGTTACCAAAGTAGGAAGAAGAGAAAGCCAGTTACTGGAAAGGGAAGTGCTATAAGAGCATAAAGAGAATATGACCTGGTTCTAGGGGTGTTAGGTTACAAAACAGAAGTCTAGATAGCAAAAGCATCAGCTCCTTAGCAGCCTACTTTTTAAGCATAAACAGTGTTTTCTTTGAATCCTACAAGCAGGTGTCTGTTCTGGGTGTTTAAAAGAAGCAGCAAAGGGGGTTGGAGTGATGGCTCAGTGGTTAAGAGCACATACTGTTCTTTAAATTCTGAGCACCCACATCTGGCAGCTCACAACTTGCCTGTCATTCCAGCTTCAGGTTATCTGATGCCCTCTGTTCTCACTAATATGCAGACTTACACATACATAAGTAAATAATAAAAATATTTTTTTAAAAAAGCAAGTAGCTCAATCCAGTATATGTACAATGATTTGGAAAAGTGTTTAGAGGTGGAGATGAAGTTCTTGGCAGTATCCTGTTGAGTCTGGAAGCTAGTTCTAAGTAAATTACTTTCTGTTCACACGAGTAGGACAGGGTTGTTTATTTTTATTTTATATGTGTGAGTATTACATCCGCATATATGTGTGTGCATCACTTGCATACCTGGTACCTTCCAGGGTCAGAAAAGGGCAACAGAGTTACAGGTGTTTGTGAACCACAATGTGTATACTGGGATCAGAACTCCTGTCCTCTGGAAGAAAAGGAAATGCTTAACCACTGAGCTCTTTCCAGCCCCGAGTTGTTTTTAAGTTTTTGTAGACTCTATTCATTTTGAAATTGAGCTGTGTTTAAAAACAAGACTATTTGGTTGATAGGGATATGAGAATACATTACTTTGTATTGGAATTTGAACATGAGATGTGGAAGGTTAGGGTGATAGGTCCTNTCCCATCCATCTCACTTTTTAGTATTATAGACATGGGGTTATGAGATCAGACCTTGCTCCAGCCTTTAAATGTCAGGATTCAGTCCATTTCATGGACAGTTTTTATGCAATAGAAATATCAAAATCATAGACATGTCATAAAAATAGATGGCCTACACTTGAAATCATATATCAGCAACACTGTCAGGACACAGGAGGTTTTGTGTGTGTGTGTGTGTGTGTGTGTGTGTGTGTGTAACAGTAATAATTAAAAAGAGACCACGGATTTAAGGGGTGTGGGGGAACATGGGAAGTTGGAAGGAGGGGGGAAGTGATGTAATTATATTTTAATTTTAAAAATTCAAGAAACACATGGCTTTTAGCTGATCCTCAGAAATGTCGCCTGCTGGGGTTTCCGATGTATTATACATACTAAAGTCTGATTCCTAAGTTTTGGTTTTTGTCTTCTAGGGCTTGTGTTTCTTTTGGTCCTAAGAATCGTTCNGTTGGAGCAGCAGCTAAGAGCCAGGTACAGTGCCCCTCTTCCCTCCTAAAATGACTTAGTTCTCTTGATTTGTCCTTCTCTTCACTCAGCACTAGAGTCCTCTTTTTATGGACTTGTGGGAAATGATATTTGCATATAATATGTTTGATGCAAATTGTTAATATTTGTTGTTGCCTGGATTTTTTTTTTTCCTTTTTGAGGTAGGGTCTTCCTATATGTCCTAGGTTCCCTTAGAACTTAATTTGTAGCTGAGGCTGGCCTTGAACTCAAGATCTTCCTGCTTCTGCTTCCCATGTGCTGTGTGCTAGCACACTCAGTCTACGCAGATCTTTTTAAAGCAAAGGGTTGTTAACTTTTGGTGTTTGAAATGCCTCTTGAAGTCTATTCTGCTGGGTCTTTCTTTCATCTTCATCATGTTTAAGGTTATTGTTAATCAGGTTCCACAAGAAAGGTCACTAGATGGGAAGGGGCATATTAAAGACTTGCATGTTCTTTGTCAATCAGGATCTTGATATATTTGCTTGTTTCTGAGTAACCAGGGCAACAAAAGCCCCCAAAATCTATTACCCTGAATGTCTTAGGTATCTGTAGAGTTAAGGAGTTGCATATTTGACCTTGTTACACTTCAGTCTGGAGCTACAAATGCATGAATAGCTTTTTGGACCATGCAAGACCTAAAATGAGCCTAAGATGCTGCTGCTGGGGCTGGGGAGATAGCTTAGTGGGGAAAGTGCTTCTCAGAAAGTAAAGTGGAAAGACATTGACTTTATGTATACACNAAAATAAAGAGAACAGTTTCTTGGCTGGTGATGGATCTCAGTTAGTAGCGTGCTTGAGACCTGGGTTCAGTCTCTACCTAGCACTACGTAAAACAGACATGGTTTGTTTTATAATCCCAGCACTTGGGTGGTGGAGTCTTTGTAAACATCATGACCAAAAAGCAAATTATGGAGGAAATGATTTATTTGGCTTACACTTCTGCGTCGATGTTCATTACCAGAGGAAGTCAGGACAGGCACTCAAGCAGGGCAGGAACCTGGAGGCAGGAGTTTATGCACAGGCCATGGAGGAGTGCTGCTTACTGGCTTATTCTACATGGCTTGCTCAGCCTGCTTTCTTACAGAACTCAGGACCACCAGCCCAGGAATGGCACCACCTAAAATGGGCTGGACCCTCCCCCATTGATCAATAATTAAGAAAATGCCCTACAGCTGGATCTTATGGAGGCATTTTCTCAATTGAGGCTCCTTCCTCTCTGAAGACTCAATCTTGTGTCAAATTGATATAAAACCAGACAGTACTCATGGAGGCAGGAGGACTAGCACTTTAGGGTTATCCTTGGCTATATAGCAAGTTTAAGGCCAGCCTGGGGTAAATGAGAAGAGACCCTATCTGAAAGAAAAGTGGTGCTTTGTTGGTTTTTACTTAAGTTGAATGTTTCATAGTCTTATTTGTAGAGTGTTCTAAATTTTGGAAGCATTTGATAACAAATTTATGTTTACTTTCAAATGGTTGTTTTATAAACGTCAATGAATTTTTTGAAACTGCTTTCCCTACTGAAGAGAGTTACTGTATTATACTGGCTGCCTGGTTCTGTGCTGATTGTTGATTGTGATATACTGAGTTTCTGTTTCAGGCCAGGTCTCACTTTGGAGGCCTCACTGGTTTGGCCTAGATGGAGAGGAGTTGTGTAGAGAGCCTTTCGTGTCTGTGCAAGCTTGTTACATTTCTTGTGCTGTGAGTAGGAGCACATATTCATCCTAGAACTTAAAATGTCCACCAGTGTTCCTTGTTATTTACTGTCTATTCTAGAAATGGATCTAGAAAAGTGTAGGGAATGTGGAAGTCACCTGTTCCACCATTATGTAGAGAAATGGCAAGCTAGGACCTTGTGCATGCGTGTGCACACTCTTCCACTGACCTGTGTCCCCAGCCTCGATGTTACTGTTGTAACGAATAATCCTGGAGTATGTGGGTATTTTTTGTTGTTGTTTTTTGTTCTTGCCTCCTGAATGTTGGGATTGCAGTTACGTACCACTGTGCCTGGCTTGAGAAGGAAATTTTGTGAATTAAAAGGATTCTAACTAATCTGTGGCTGTTAAAAAGTGAAAACTGAATGGTCTTTCTATGCTATTCTCTCTTCTAGATTATTTCCAATGCCAAGAACACAGTTCAAGGTTTTAAAAGATTTCATGGGCGTGCATTCTCTGATCCCTTTGTGGAGGCAGAAAAATCTAAGCTTGCGTATGATACTGTGCAGTTGCCCACTGGATTAACAGGCATAAAGGTAAGGTTCTGCAGATAACTGTCAAGAGACAGCATTTCATCAGCTCAGTGTGTGTCCTTTGATGAAGCCATAATGAAACATTGTTTTTAAATCTTTATTTTTAATAGTATATATGACTATTTTGCCCACATTGTGTATGTACCTGGTGCTCTCAGAGTCCAAAAGAGGGTGCTGGATCCCTTGGGACTCAATTACAGGTAGTTTTGAACCCTCATGTGTGGGTACTGAGAGTTGAAATCCCATCCTCTGGAAGAGCAGCCAATGCTCTTTAATCACTGACCCATCTCTCCAGACCCTTTAATGGAAATGTTTAAGAATATTTTTTGCTGATGAAAGCTAGCGGTGGTTATGATGGTTTGGGAGCTATTGATGGTCCTGTTCTCTGCATTGGAGGCTAGGGGAGTGACATTAACTTGGTTACTTGTGTTTGTGGTGTTCACAGAGAGAGAGCTGCCTTTCCAAGGTGATGTTAGAGAAGCCTTGTGGAAGAGCAGGCCGAAGAATAACTTTCAAGTCTTTAGTCAGGAGCATGGCTGTAGTCACGGCAGTAGGACTGAAACTGCAAAGAGATGATTTAGGGAAGAGTGAATCTGATACTGGTCTTTGGAACATGTACAGAAGAATCTTTGTTGAGCAGTAGTGATCCTGTCACACAACACTAAGAGGTTGGGTTGTGGGCTGGGTAACATACTGCATCTCCTACAGTTAGAGAGTAAACGGAATCTAAGCACGTGAGCTTTAGAGGTGGCATTTGATGTTATGTTTTTGTTTCTTGAGACAAAGTCTTATTCTGTAGCCTAGGCTGGCCTTGAATTCACCTGCCTTGGCCTCCTGAGTGCTGGTATTACAGGTATTAGCCACCATCCTCAGCTAGTTGTGGTATTTGAGAGCACACCAGTTGTAGAAATAAGAATCATGCGATTCTTATTGAGACTCAAAGGAGTGGGGGTATAGCTCNGAGGTAGACTGATTTATGAGGTCTAGATTCCATCCTATTAACCATAAAACAGAACACCCATCAGATAGTGNGAACTGGAGCAGAGAATTCAGATTAGGAGAGAAAGGATCTCTTAAAGAGTAATCAGTCACCATGTGGTTCAGTGGGTAAAGGTGCTGTTACCAAGACTGACAGTGTTTATGAACTAAATCCTGAAAGTTGTCCTCTGGGTGACCCCTCTCTGCATGTTGTGGCATGCACCCACCCCTCCCAAATAAATAAATGTAACTGAAGAATGATGACTAGGCTTATGTAAGGTACCTGTGGCAGTGACCTCAGAGTTTGAATGGCTCACTGAGGGACGAGGCTGGAGTGCAGCAGAGGGAAAGGGAAAGAGGTTTTGTGAGGAAAGGGGGACTTGTTAGAGTCAAGGAGCAGGACAGATGTGGCAGAGAAAGGAGGGAGACGACCTGGGGCACCTGGTTCATGTAGACACAAAGCACAGGCACTGACCAAGAGCCACGCAGAAAGTTAGTAGGTGGGGCAGGTTACACAGGGGCTCAGTGAAGGGAGTCTGTCCCTGTTTGTCATCATATAAAGTGAGCAAGTGTCAGCTTCTGCACTGAATTGGAGGGAAGCCAGGTTATGGTTGCTTAGATAAGCTCCTCTCCAAGTTGAGAGGGGGCCTGTTTTGGATGTTAACTGCCGTGGGGCTAAGTGTCCGAGGGATGGGTTATCCTGCAATGCTTGAACATTCATTCAGCTTGCTATTTGAAGGGTTGCAGACTTTATCCAGGGCAGGGCTTTATCATGAAATATTTCCTGAGACTTGGTCAACATTTATTCTTTAACCCAACAGGCATTTATTGTGGCTGTGTAGGTTCTGGGGCATAATGGTCACAAAACCACTTGTGTCCTAGTTGGAGAGATGAATAATTTAGACTCACTGTAGCCAGAAATTTCTCTGGTCCCACCCGGCCCCACGGTCCTGCAGCCACTTATAAAATAGTCACTCAAAGGCTTAATATTAATTACAAACTCTATGGCCCATGGCTTCTTGCTAGCTAGCTTGTATAGTTTAACGTACCCCATTTCTATTAATCTGTATGTTACCACATGGCCATGGCTTTACCAGTCTGCTGGCATCTGTTGCACCTGTGGCGGCAGACTGGCGTCTCCCCTCACTCTCCTCTGTCTCTTTAGTTCGAATGGCCCACCTAATCTTATTCTGCCTCACCATTGGCCAAACGGCTTTATTTATCAACCAATGAGAGCAACACATATTCACAGCATACAGAAAGATCCCACAGCACCGGTCACGCCAGGATAAAATAAAAAAGGACCCTGAGACCCTTCTCCCTTTCCTTTTACGAGGTCACATGCCATAGGAAGAAACACCGCCTCCTTCAGGCCCTATAGCCCAAGGTCATGGGTGGAGCAAACACCGCTACAACTCACTATACAGTTTACAGTCCATATGTTACGCCAGGTGGCAAGGCAGTTTCTACCAGCAGGGCAGGATGATTTGCTTCTGGCTCAGATAATTGCCTCAAGATTTGCTTTAGGTTATGGTTGTTTTTCACAAAGTGTCATATTTGAAAAGTAAGTTAAGCAAAAAAGTGACTTGAAGGTAAATACTCTTTGTAAAGATAGCATTCTCCAGTCCCGTCTTGAGGCAGTGTTCCAGTGATTAATACATACAGTGGACTAAAATTGGATCCTTTTGTCTTCTTGCAGGTTACATATATGGAGGAAGAGCGGAATTTTACCACCGAGCAAGTGACTGCTATGCTTTTGTCCAAACTGAAGGAGACAGCAGAAAATGTTCTTAAGAAGCCTGTGGTAGACTGTGTTGTTTCAGTGAGTATGGCTCTGTGGTTTTAGGGAGCTGCCTTAAGCATGGAGAAGAAAGCTGTTAATTTCAAGTAAAAATTGTTACTGTGTCAGGTTGTAGTGGTAATTTTGAGAAGTTAATATTTTTGAAACAGGGTCTTGTTGTGTAGCCCAGGCTACCCCGGTAACTAAATGTTCCTGATTTGTCGTCTCCCATGTGTTGGGATTGCCCAGAAACCTAGGCTTCATTTTCTTTCTTTTCTATTTTTGGAGACAGGATCTCACTGTAGTCTGGGCTGTCCTGGGAGTTGGATTTGTAGACCAGGCTGGCTTTGGACTTGGTTGCCATTCTCTTCTCTGTGCCTTTTGGCCTGTGCCTCTTGCCTGTGCTGGAATTCCAGGCATGGCCCAGCTTGCCTGGCTAAAAGGATAGAGATCATCATCACCCTACCCACTCACCCAATCTGAGCCAACTTAGGGCTCTATTGTACCTATTTAATCTTGCCTGTCCTTCAAGCCTCATTTGAAGCCCTACTTTTCCCTAGATTTTTTTCAGTACTCAGTGTAGTGCCTAGGGACAGGATAGCTAGCTACTTTATTGAATGAGTTGAATGTTAGATGTAAATGTCTGCCTCCATTTTTTTTCCCCTCCTGCCCATATCTAGTACTAAAAACACTTGTCTTCTGTGTGTCCTTGTTTAGATAGGAGCCTGCTTACTTTTAGTAGTCTCATATGTATTGTATGGTGGGTCTAGAGGCTGTTGAAGTGTGGGTGTCTATATTGTCTTTGCCATGTAGTGCCCTCATTCTGCCATTGTCATCTCATTGTCCTAGTTAGGGTTACTGTTGGCTGTGAGGAAACACCATGATCAAAAGCAGCTTGGAGGAAAAGAAGGGCTTGTTTGGCTTATGCTTCCACATTACTTTTGATCATTGAAGGAAAACAGGGCAGGAACCTGGAGATAGGAGCTGATTGCAGAGGCCACAGAAGAGCTGCTTACTGGCTTGCTCCTCATGACTTGTACTGCCTGCTTTGTTCTAGAGCCCTGGACCACCAGCCCAGTGGTGGCCTGATCCACAAAGGACTAGATCCTTCCTCATCAGTCACTAATAAAGAAAGTGTCTTGCAGGCTTGCCCACAGCTCCCATCTTAAGGAAGCATTTTCTTAGTTTAGGCTCCTTTCTCTCAAATGACTTTATGTGTATCAAGGTGACATAAAACTGTCCACTACACTGATGTCTTAGCTCTTTGGCCATTTTGTCTTCATGGGTTTTTTTTATGGCAAAGCAAGGCTGTTGGATGCCCTTTTCACTGCAGCTTCCTTGGTTATCCAGCAAATTGGATAGTACACGGTTTTGGGGATTGGAAGAATAGAAAGGCTGCCAGGAGCCATGAAGTGGTTGATTGCTTATATTGTGGAGTCTTACGACTCTTTCACAGGGGTGCTATAATCAGATATCCTAAATATCAGATATTTATATTACTGTTCATAACAGTAGGAAAATTATAGTTACAAAATAGTGAAAATCATTTTATGGTTGGGGGTCAGCACAGCATGAGAACTGTATTAAAGGGTAGGAGAATTTAGGAAGGTTGAGAACCACTGGCTTAGTGACTGAGGCATGGGTTACTGTGTCAGGTTCTTTGTACCATTCCATTGGTCTTCTAGACTTGACCTCTTTCCTTTGTCTAATGCCCCTTACTTTGACTGAGTAATGCTGTAATAACATTTATGTGAAATAGTGAGATGTATTAATGGCTTTTTTTCATTTTCA